>MU858087.1:0-74546 GCA_033297075.1 Rhypophila decipiens | reverse complement strand
GGGGGGATGGGATGGGGTCGCCCCCCCCCCCCCCCCCCCCCCCCCCCCCCCCCCCCCCCCCCCGCCGCGCCGGGGCCCCCCCCCGGCCGCGCCCCCCCCCCCCCCCCCGCAATTTGCTGCATTATAGCATGCCTCACACACTTGTGCTTGGCTCCGTTATTATGCCGCCTAAAGCTCCCCGGGAATGATTGACCATATGATGTCAATCAATTCCACAGATCATAGCCGTGGTGCCGCAGGAGCTAGTGCCGCCTCTCTGCAGCCGGGTTCTGCCTTCCCAATTTATATTGCAGCGCGTGGTTGGAGAAAGGTGAGGTGCACTACATACCGTCGCATCTATAAGGTGTCAGCATACATGCTTATCAGAACTATATGGAGTTGGAGGGGGAAGGCCTTTATTTTTGAAAATAAGCCAAACTGGGCAAGAACGAACCTAAGGTGTGCCTTCTTGCAGGGCACGCATGCAGATGCTACATGCCCTTTCGTCTTCCTCTGCGGTTTGGATGTCGAGCTGTGGTGGGCCTCTTGTGTCGGATGAAGGGGGCCGGCGGGATGGTATGCTGAAGGACCCGGTAGTGATCTCGTCGTCGTCGTCGTTGTCGTCGTCATCGGACCGGCCCCTATTCCAGCGACAGATGGCAGATATGATTGTTGCGGAGCCACTTGTCCAAGCTGCTGCTGTGGCGGAGGCTGTTGCTGATAGGATAGCTGTCTCGGTACTGGTCCCTCTGGGCGGTGAAAGCCATATGATGCTCTCTCTTGGGCCTCCGATGCGTAGGCCCGGGCAGACGCCGGAGTCAATGTCTGCCCCCTCTCGTCGCCCTGCGCCGTCGGGATCCCATGATAGACATCCTGAGCACTCGCCAGATAACCCCCCTGACTCCTCTCGGCGGCCTCCTGGCTTGTCTTTGGGGGGAGCGGTGGAGAACCGGACATGGGCGGAGAAGGATAGCTCTCCAAACGAGCAGCACTCGCCGAGTCTGCTCTGGCCCAGCCCAGGTCGAGAGAGAAACGCGCCAGGTCCGATAAGCCTCGGCGTTGGCCGAGAGAGGCCCGAAAGTTGTCACGCCGATGAGTGGTCGATCTTTGCATGGGAGAAGCTCCAAAATATCCAGAAACTGGACCGCCCTCCACGTCGACTCTTGGACAGCGACGGCGGAGTCCTGGACAGTGGATAGCTCCCCACAGGGAGAGACAAGCAACCGAACCGTACCCTAAGCTGCGAGGCGGCGACCGACATTACCCCATGCGGTAGGTGCTCGAGGGTCAGGCTGCTATCGTTCGAGATCTAAGTTAGTCCTGTAGGTTCCGCCGGGGGATCTGGGCGACGAGGCGGTGAATTCTCTAGGGAATGGAGATGCGAAGTCTGGCGCGGAGAAGGGCAAGGAGTTGCCTTTGGGTTTTTCGACGAACAAGCTGATTAGAATAGCCCGGTGGCAAGGTTCAACTGACTGTGATGATGTCTTGATGTCCACCCAAGCCCAATGACGGATCTCGAACCCCGAGTGGTAGGGTTGGTCCCGCTGATGAAAGCCAGAAAGGTCGTCAGTTAAGAGAGGCCACCGAGACTGGGCGACTCGAACGCGCCAGGTTGGACAAAGATGCTGCAGCGTGATCCTGGCTCAGTGATCGTGGGGACGGGAGCCGGTGTCACTGCATAGACGGAGCTCGAGCGAAGCCGGGATGTAAGAGCCGTTAACCGTAAAACTATCACCGGTCTCCCAAGACCTCGGGCGTAAACGAGTGGTAAGCGGCCAAAGAGAATGCCAACTGCTGGAGTGCCGCTTTTTTGCCTCTCACAACATGAATGCTCAAAAGGGCGATTTTGGACCTGGCGTGGCTAGACAGGAGAGTCGGCGGGTCGAAGAAGATTTGGTGTCAGTGGCACCCGGTGGTTTTTGTGCGACTTAAAGACAACGGCGCGATTGAGATGGGGCCTAGATGGAGCAAGGATAAGTCTAAGTCAGGGAACCCTGGCACTGGTCCAGGGCGTCTGCAAAATCGAAGGGTAGACCACAATGCCAGCAAGGGCCCCCTGGCTGTCCCCTCTCAGGTCGTAGTTCTTACAGGGCACAGACAGCACACACATGGGGTGGGAAGCCCACCGAAGCTACAGTACTGTATGTACCAGGGTAGGTATTGGGTCTCCGCAGCGAGAGGGAAAGGGTACTTTTGATCCGGGGGACCTCTCCCACGCCTCTTTGCTAACCCCCTATTCGGCGCGCTGCTGCACGGATAATATGAGCCAAGATGCCTTTGATGGTATCAAATTACACAGAGCACTGTACAGTACCGTAGGCACACCAACTGTTTCATTTTGCGCTATCTCGATCGGGTAACTGCTCACCCTCTTCAAGCTTTATGGCTGGCAAATGGTACGTACTGTACTGGGAATTCCAATGGAGAAAGATTGTCCTGTACCGTTGTAGATGGTGGCCAGTTAAAGTTTGAATACGGAGTATTAGGTTCGAAATATCAAAAGGCAAGCGGCGCCTGAAGCTGGTGTGGGAAGGTTACTGCCTTGCCGTGATAACTTGGCTTGACAATTCCCCGTACAGGTTTCGTCTCGGCTGACCAGAGAGAAGACAGATGCAACCAAGACAATAAGACAGTTCCAGCGTAATTTTGCTTCGCGAAGAGGTTGTGCGCGGTGTCTCGGGTCTCCGTGATCTTGTCATGCATCCGTCTACCTGCCCATGTGTGTGTCAACATGTCAGTGTCAGTGTCGTCAGCGCGCACCGGGTCGACCAAAGTCTCGTGCCAGCAGAATGGCTGTCACGACTCACCAGTGGGGACAGCTAGGCGGACAGGCGGACAGGGTATGGACATACGGAATACTACTACTGCTAGAGACGGGAAATCCACTGCTACACAATCTGATACCCTGGCGCTGGGGTGGTGTCTGTGCTGCAAGTGCCGCCGGAGAGATGACTGCGGAAGCCGATGGTGATCCTGATCTTCAAAAAAACCGTCCGATGTCTCCCTCGCCAGACAAGCATCTTCCTTACTTGGCCATCTCGAGCATTGGCCAATTTGAGATGAAGGGACCAAGCCAATGGACGGCCAATCCACATACCGAGATCAGATCTTCAGCACAGTCGGCGGGTCGGCTTCGAGGAGGCGGATGTGGGGTCTTGAGCTCTTGATAGGTCTTGATATTATGTCGTTTAAGGAAGTTGGCCGCGATGGATGCCTCGGGTGCTTGTTGATTATACCACCTTTCTGCCAACTTATGAGTAGCGCATTCTGGCCTGATCTGTCAAGGGACGAGGAGAAGACACTAGTTCATATGTCCTCCCTAAAGAATCATGTCCCAAAATCAGATGTGCAAGGAGCTGTTAAACCGTTAATCCATCGTGAAGCTATCTTGGCCAGGGGAAATCCAAAAGGGCTTTACCTACGATGTGGGCGGGCAACGGGTGGTGTGCTGTGAACAAATGGCAGGTGTTGAAAATCAACGACATAACGTGGAACCGGGAAGGTAATTTCTCATGGTCGTCGTGGGTTGCCCATCTCCCTGTAACGTAGGTGGTGCATATTTTGGGTGTACTTTCCGTAGTATGTACTTGTACAGAGAGGATGTACATCGGATCTGCCCAGATACAACGCACATGCTTTAGGTCAGCCACAGAAGACTTTATGTTGTCTTTGCGCCCTCAAAACGGCGGAGGGCCTGGTTTATAATACATGTGGCTGTATTCTCAGAATAAGGTTATTGGAGATACTTACTTCACGTTGCTCGTCCGATTGATCTTTATGTCACTCTCAGTCTAGAAATTTCCTCCATGTCGCGCTCAGCTTTTACCACAAGAAGGAGCACTGCTGTGTGGTTAACGGTACCGACACTGTTTCGCCGGCCAAGAAGGTCCAGTACTGTACTAACAGCAGTACCTTCCTCCGCAGGCATTCCGCACCTACCTAAGGTAGGTAGGTTTGGAGGCGTTGCCGGCAACGCACGGAAATGCATACTGTTACCTTGCTTACAATATTTCTGACATAGACATGTGGGTGGAGATATCGTGATATTGGACCATTCATCGAAGGGTGGTGAGAACCTTCAGCAAGCCATCCTCCCAGCCATCCTATCGGCACGCTGTAACAGTAACCCATAACGGTAGGAGCGACCTGCTCTGGGAATGGGTTACGGTTCCTCCCATGGTGTGCATTTCCCCCTGCCCTTATAGGGCCTAGGCATGTGGGCGTTAGCTCAGTGGTCCCCACCCGATTATGCTCCTCGTCGCATTTTTTTTCTTCACTTCTCCCGCCGTAGAAGCTTTGGAGCAAAGATGGCCCACTCAAGCGTCCCGGCAAGTGTTGTTGAAGAGCAGGCCCGTGCAGTGAATCTCGACAACTCACACTGGTTAGACGAGATGGTGACCTTTGTGCGAGCCCACACATTGATTTGGATGCCCCATGTCAACTGGAGAGGAGATCTGGCTGAAGGTTCAGCTGGCTTCGCAACGCTTTGTGAGCATCGGAGGTTTAATAGTCGCTTTGCGAAATATTGCCTCGCACCAGTGATACCGTCGGGTAACGGACATGACAGGACGGTCACGGATTAGCTCTGATGGCGTCGCGGGGGGTTCAAAGTGACCGTGGCCTGTCTCACTGCCACGACCAGGGGTTAACGACTTCACCTGCCTTGTCTTATCGCGATGCGATGCCAGCGTTACCCAGATTATAGATATCCACGTCTGTCACCTCTCTCCCCTCGCTTCGGATGCCAAAATCTCCTTTGACCCACTACAAACCCTGGGTCGCTGGGGTTCTGACGGATTTTCCGCAGAGAAAGTGGATTCAGTGGAATCTCGTCCGAGCTTTTTCAATTCATCAGAAGCTTCCATGGGAGCCACTGTGCTGAGCTAGCGCGGAGCTTGGGAGGCTCGCAGCACGAGCTTTACCATACCCATGCACAATCGCTTAGGAAGCGTGACAGCCAATTCACACCTCACCCCGTTGGCCCCTCCTCCCATTTTAATAAGGGGAGGGTACCGATTAGTAGTGGATGTGCGCATGTCGTCGTTGAATGGGGCAAAATGAGACATTCCATGTATGTGATATGGGAAGTGCAGAGGTACGGAATAGTTCTTGGGCATAATCGTACAAAGACCTTATGAAGACAGATAATCCAATGACAGCCCCTGAATTTTGGAAGCGACCTGCAGCCGCTGCATGAGGGAGTGTCGAACCAGCATTTGAGGCGGCCCAAAACCAAGTTCGTCCATGCTGTACTCCGTACTTGAGAGGATTGCTGTAAATGGCAATACTGGACTCAACTGGGTAATACCATCCGGAAAACTTTGTTGGACGGCGGGCTTGGTCGATATCGGCCACAGGTACATCGCAGTAAGGGTACCCGTATGTACATGTATGTACCGTATCCGTACAGCATATGCTTTCTCCATGCCGAAGACGTTTATAGGGCAGGCACGTTTAGTGGCTTTGGGGTTTTATATCCAAATTCAACCACGAGATCTCACATAAAGTATCCGTAGTTTAGTCTCAGTTTGAGTATCTTTTATTTTCCTTTCAGAAATTGTATGCCCCCGAAAAAGACATTTAATAAACAGTGTACAGCGCAATAGATATGAGGCATCAATAGCTTAGTGAATGAGCTTTAACATCAAGCTAGGTTTTAGAAGGTAGACCCTGGCAATTAATGGACAATTTATGATCTCTCTCTGTGAGAGGTACCATCTAATGCTTGTACCGTCAACCATATCGTGTACTTCGATGAGGCAAATGTGCATCTCGTCTATCTCAGATCTATCTGCGCCGCGTAGTCTCGTGGATAATAATGGCCATTAGAGGAGACCATCTTCTTAATATTTGCGGGGACCCAAATACCTCGAGTCACCAGCAGATCAAGTCAGCACCACAATCACATATCTGGTTTTCAGATGGCGCCCGCCAGGCCAACACAGCGCCGCCTTTGAGGTTTGTCGATACTGCCATCTCTGTGGACTTTGGTAGTGTCATTTGAGGAGCCAATCTTTTGTCTAGGTGGACAGCTATAGCTATAGATCAAGGCTATAGCTCAGCAGACGACAAGCGTCGGTTCGGTGCAGCATCATCACCTATCCGTAAATGGCGAGGGATTCGCGCTGCGAACTTGAATGAGATCATGCAGTCCCGCTTCTTGCAATGTGCACCTACCATGGAACGGTTGCCCGTCGTCCGAACTCTTGACATTTCAGACTTGTCGATCATGTTGATTCGGCTTCGGCCTTCGGGTTACACATGCGATTCCCAAGGCGGCCAGGCCTTGACTGGCAGGGGCAGGGTTCAGCAGCTTGCAATTGGTGGGAACTGGAGCTACGTAATCAGCAAGACTTGCCTCGCTGGCGTCCAATCTCGAACAGCTGTACTCGTCAAGCCCAATCACACTCGACCGGGGTCGTTGAAAAGGGTTCATGGGCATGAACCCAGTTCCATGTCAATCATCGCGGAGCCGCCGCCGGGGGTGTATCAAAGCACTGACCTCTGTCACCTCTCCAGCCCCCGAGCCCATCACCTCCAGGTACGGAGTACGTAGCTTTCATGCACTTGACTTGTACACTAAAAAAGACTCAAAGCCCTGTTGCTTTCATCTGATCTCTCCACCCCTATTAATTTTCCGTGTGTCACCCCTACACACTTCCTGATGGTGTGGACATTTTGCTCAAATTTTGGGCTGGACAACACCCTCAACGCCGTCGGCTATGGAGATCATCAGGGCAGCCAACCACCACTCCATCTGGCCTCTGGCCACTTGAGCTTCATGGTGGGCTTGCCTTTGGAAACTCATCAAATACCAAATCTCTTTCCAGCACCGCCAATCTCAAAAAAGGAAGACCCTCACACGACGGCCGAGGAAGAGACGAGCTTCTGGTGCTCAACGCAGCTCGATTTTTTTTTTTCTGGGCCATGTCGGAGCGGAGCACGTAGTTCATTTTCCATGACGCCGACGCGCACATGTGCCCCCCCGGGTTATATTACCTCAATTAAAGAGCTTAATTGTAACCTTGTTGCCGTCCTTCCCTTGTTCCAAAATGTTACATGGGATCTGGGCAAAGAGCACGATGCGCTGTGCTTAAACTCAGAAGATCGCCCAAGCCTGGGTGCGCGATGTTACCTTTCTTGCCCACTCACCCGTAAGCTTTGACGGAGACATTCCGTGGATTGCACATCGCGTATCCGTGTATTTAGAAGAGGAGAATAATGGTGAATCTCTCAGCACCCGAAATCAAAAAGACGATTCCCCATAAGTGGGTTTTTGTTAGTGCCAAACCGGGGCGCATTATCGCTCTCCATCAGATTTTTGACGCTACGGAGAATGGATTTGAGCTTCCTTCCCGCAACGGCCCACTGTGTCCACCCACGGCCAGGACACCGAAAATAATCCGTGCAGGCCGGACCTAGCAAATGGAGATTCTGCGCTATGACATGTTACTCTTTGGTGTCGCCCAAAAAGCTCGGTTATTGATTAGGGAGCCAGCGAGCGAAACCACATGGCGTTCGCCGTTCAGGTCTCAAACCGGGGATGCCAAGACCGGATTACGGAATCAAGGTAGTACGGATAACTTTGTTGAGGTGATTGAGAAAGTTCGAATGCTTACTATCAAACAGGCCCAGGGTCGATACACATGAAGCCATCTCCAGATACAGTTATCAGGTCTCTGAACACGACACTTCTCCGTGTGGCTGGAGCTGCCAGCACATGGAATGGTCGTAACATTTCCGCTATTCTTTGACGACCCTGGGCTCCTCTTAATCGGGTAGCACCTTCCATCATTCTGTCCAGCTTTTTGTGTGCAGCCACCCAATATGGAAATTAGAACGACCCTTAAAAATCTCCCAATCACGTCAAATAGGTTCTCATACACTTCTCAGTTCTAAGCTGGCCTATTAGAACTGGGTAGCCAATTGGGGATGATGATAATACGTTAACAGACATGTCGAGGACCCGAGGGTCGTTTCAGGTGACGGTTCTTTCCACGAAATTCGAGCTCTCCGTATCTAACATTGATCAAATAGGCATGGGGAAATACTAATCGTTTTACCCTTCCAGACCTTCCACAGGATCAGCGAGCGGCAGGAGCCCATTCGGGCATCGTGGATTTCCACCCGAAGCAACCTACCCATTTTGATTATTACAGGACAGGCGTAAGGGGAATATCAATTCTCTGTAACTCTCTACCAGCGTGGCTACAGAGTGAGAATACCAACCGCAAACCAGACCCAGAAACACATGTAATCTTTTGCCATTTAAATTATATCCATGATTTGAGTGGACAGCGACTACAGAGTACAATATACCAAGACCGAAAGAGTGCTTTCATTTGTATTTTCTGGTCCCCATCGGTCCAGGTGCAGGGCTGTATCCGCGTTCTCTTGGCGCCATCTGTCACTTCCCAGCCTATCCAACTGAGTCAAGAGAACCGAAGTCCATGGACAGCGATGATGAAATTAGGGAACCTCGACCACCATCTCATCGTCTACTCCAGTTTCGCGGACGATGTGTAGCAGAGGAATGACGAGGGCCAATACAATA
This sequence comes from Rhypophila decipiens, assembly GCA_033297075.1. Classification (NCBI taxonomy): domain Eukaryota; kingdom Fungi; phylum Ascomycota; class Sordariomycetes; order Sordariales; family Naviculisporaceae; genus Rhypophila; species Rhypophila decipiens. The sequence goes on along the minus strand of MU858087.1, from coordinate 66,013 downwards.
CTCGACATGGACGCCCACCGACACACCTTACTGCATCCAGTTACGGATACAAACGATTAATACAAAATGTGCGGATATATAATACCTCTGCCAATACGGATACTCTGTACGGATACGGCGCACTCCACGGTTTTCCTGACGGCCCTGGCAGTCACGCCGCCCCCGTTCCCCGGCCCCAGTCCCCGCAAACCCCTGCTGCCGCTGCGCACCTACCGCACTGCATGAACGAGATTCGACTCCGCAACCCTGCCAAAACCCAAAATCCATCCCACGAGGGATTCGATAGAGAAGTGAGGTACAATGGCACGTGGGCGTAAAAATGGGGTGTGAAAATCAGACTGTCAGTATTCTGATAAGCTGAAAAGACTCTCGACGACCCTTTGTTAAGAAGAAAGTGATTAGCACCTTGAAAGACTAGCAGAGCCTATGATCTTCTCATACGGATACCCCATTTTACACCCACGTAGTGAGGTACAATGGGACTCCCAGCGCCTCATAGGCGATCACCTGCAGGAGAAGAGTATTGGATACCATTGGCGCCTGAGGAACTGCAACCTCATTTCCTGCATGGGGTGTATTCTGTACCGTAGCGTAACGTTGGCGACCTGGCCCATCAACTAATTATCCTAGCTTCCGTTCTGGGGTTCATTCACACGATCTACGGGGTATTACTTGCACTTGCACCGCCGGTCGACGGGCAATCTAGTACACTACAGTACTTGGATGCTGGCTCGAACGTTTACGACAACTGTTGACTATCACTTCCTTGTCAACACGTAGTTCCAGTCTTCCAGATCAACATTAAGAAGGGCTTTCGTATCATCACTCATGACCGATTAACAACATCGACGGAGCACGGGGTCACAGTGGACGGTGGGGTAATCTTGGCCGGGAAAATATATTCCTCGGCGGCGGACCTTATTCAATTTGCGGTCCTACAGAGTCATATGGTGGGTAGGTTCCGCAGTCCGGATTCCGGATTCCGTACTCGTCAAAAGATCGATCGGTCCGGCAGGCCATGCAGAAACGGCCATTCGACTGAAGAAGCAATTCGATTCCTTGATGAACCTGCTCAACCTTTCGAATCGATCACCAACCACCCCGGGCCGCTTGCTAGGGGTTTGTGAACTTGTGGATTGAAGTGGCACACGGGCGTGGATGCTGCATGCCCAAAGAAGGTCAACCCTCGAGCTTCCATACAACCCCATGCACGGGACGCCAAGAAAGAATATCAAGGTGATGTGATATCTCGGATCCAAACCCAAGGTCGAAACTGCGGAACTAGTGTCACGGATTGGGACGGGACGGAAAACATCAGACGAAAGCAACCTCTTGGGACTTGGGCCACCAGAAGAGGGGGAGTCGAGTCAACCACAGGCCCTCTAGGCGCTATCCGTAACGTAGAGAGCCACTCCCATCAGGGGTTTACCGTTGCAGTCGCTCGACCACTCAAGCAAAACAGACTCCAACCGGGCTTAATGCAGTGTCCAGCGGCTTTATTTCTGAACAGCTGGGAACACATTCATTGGCCAGAAATACGGTGAGATCATTATTACAACAATACCTAGGCTCACCTACGGAGGGATATCTCAATTGCACTACATGCACTACATCTTCCCGCCAAAACTTGCTCACTCAGGCCCGCCCCATCAAGATGCTGCTATATGTCTACCAGCGATCCTGATACACGAGGAAGTGGATGATTCCTGCAGCAGGTGGAGAATGGAGACATGAAAGGATGATTCGGTTACCGGAGTTTTGGTTGGCATTGGTTACAATCTCGTCTGTATACATGGCTTGGCCTCCGTGATACTGCGCGCAGTACCTACACAGTGCCTGGGTGCTCCAAGCAACGCTTCCGGCTCATGGAATAATCACCACCCTGCACCACCGTTGAAGAAGCCTTTTTGGTATTTCGACATTTGCGTCATCTCATATGGCCCAAGATTAGAGGATCGCATCTTAACACGCCAGAGGTGTCGAAAGCTCACCAAATCCGCCTCGGGATTGTCGATCGACTGAATATACATGTAGATAGATGCCGCCTTTGGATACGATCCTGAAGCAAGCCATATGGAGCATGAACCAGCTTCCAGATGTCCGCCGATCCACCCACCGACGGTTTTAATGCGATTTGCAGATCTCTTTGCATCAGATTTCCGTTCAGCAGGAACGAGGACGGCATTTTAGACCTTTTCACCTGCCCATTCAGCACGCGGCACGGGATGATCGACCTGATTCTGGATCCCAATTTGAGAACTTGGTACGGCTGAACACAACAGCCGGGACCGTTGTAGCTCGCTTCCCCATGATGGAAGTAGCTAGGTAGCTATTTGGTGCCCGTTTTGGTGCCCTCTTGGTCAAAGGAGAGAGCTCAGAACAAGACCACTTGGTGGTTGATGAGCTCTCAAGTCGAGATGGTTAGGATTTGCTGTGGCGAGCTACTGTACAGTACACAATTGCTGCCAGGGACGACAAGCACTGGGAGCTTGTCGTGGATCTCGATGCCGCCCCAGGAACCATACAGACGGTGAGACCGGCCCGGCAGACGGCCCGCAAATGACTTGACAACTCCAAGTCCAGGGTTATACTCATTTCGCGCAATCAGAGCCGACACCACCGCTTACCAGACTAACCTATCAATGCCACTTGGCCTGCGGCACGGCGCGACTTGTCCCTCTTGGTTGAGATGAGACGAAAGCCGGAGAAATACCAGGCGAGATATCAGATATAGTAATGACAGCGCCTGCAAGGGTCAAGCCCATGGACTTTCTCGTCATCATCTTCGTCAGAAGAGGTGGTCCTCCATCCCGCGGCCGTTAGCACGAGATGGCGGGCATCACATTTCCCCCTCCGTGAATCTAAAATAAGGAGACGGTAAATTAACGTATCCCGACTCCCGGGGAACCAGGACATTTTCCCTCCAATGCCTTCTTCTCACTCGGGCTACTGGCGCCTTTGTGGGTGCTATATCTCTATCATCACGGGCATAAATACTTCACAGCGGATTATATCTGAGACTTATCAGTCCGGCATTCCATGCTCCTGGAAGTGAGGTAGGGACGGGAACCTGTTTCGCTGTCGACATGGTTAGTTCACCTGGACTGCTCGCTGGCTTGAGCTTCTACTTGCCACCTCAGACTATCCAGGTGCCCGAGAATTCCTCACTGAGCAGGCGCACTAGAATTTCGGCCAGCTCTCCACGGCCCAGCTTCCCATTTGGTCCTCCAGGTTGACATAAGGCAAGCTTCCTCTGGCCAATGAAGGCCGTTGCTCGAACAAACATTTCCACCACCCTGATCTTTGTCAGGCCTGGACCCAACATTGGACGAGATTAATCAGCACCGTCGTTTGGCATTTACATTGGCCGTTCTCTGAATACAAGTTGTCTCAACCGGAGACCGGTCAGCCATCCTCTAGGGGCATCTGCACATGCGGTGACGTTAAGAGTCCCCCTGATGTGGCAGACAACTCATCAGATTGATGAATTACTGCCCAGCACATGAAATGGACATGGCACAAAACTTTACCCATGACTCCATGTCCGTTTCCCGACTACATGTCCGTCTAAAATCTCCTGCGACTCGAGTCGTCCTAGCCAACATTCAACCCGATCAAGCAGCTTGTTGCTTGCCATTTCCTTACACATGAAAAACACTCTACAAGCAAGCCTGAACAAAAACACAAGTGTACTGGGTAGACTTTGGTACCGGGCAACCAAGACACATTATAATTACAAAGCTTATGAAGAAGAATACCGGCTACTAGTAACCAGTAATTCCATGTGTCCAAGTACTGGGCTTGGACCGTATTTGAGAGCAGTTCCCCCTGCCATTCTGTCAGACCGTCACGGCTGGTATTATCAAACGGCCACATTAGTTAAAAGCGGTTCTGTGTATATTAGCACAATACAGAGAGTCATTTTATCGGAACATCACCATGACCCTAACCTCCTTTCGGAAAATAGGAGAGAAACCGGGGGCCGGGGAGGGGACTGGAGGAAGCGGACTTCTTCGGCAAGAGATCCGAGATCAACGCGGGTTGTTTATATTTCCACAATCGTCGGGAACCCTGCTGCTTTCATTTATTTCCCCTTCCGTCATTGATGATGGCATTGATTGTCCCTGGATCTATGTACTACCTTAGTGCCCGATGATGGGTTCGGGTCACTCAAATACGTGACAAGCTTCTTGTTGACGAAATGTACTGGATATTTCACCTTGTTTTCTGCCTTGTTACGAATATAGACATCAATCAGAGATACAGTACCTGTTTACAACGTTATCTGCTGGGCCAGAGACCTGCCCCTTCTTTGCCTGTGGGTCGAGAACATATTTTCACGCTTCAAAAGAAGACCTTTGATCCGGCCTGAAGGTATCACCGGTTCGATGACAACTTCGGTCCCGGACCCAGCACAATGGTATCCGGCGGAGAGTGATCAGCTACACCAAGCGTTATCCGGTGGCTCGGAAGATAGGCAACCGGCAGTTTTCTCACTCCCAGTGGTAGTATCACAAAGAGAGGGCACGACTATGTACATGGTCATCCTCATGTAGCCCAGATGGTCTATTAAGGTAGATTTGGAGCAAGCAAGGCACCACGTACAACATTTCGAGAGCAGCCAGCTGCTGGACATAGTTACCTACATGTACCTAGCATGCCTCGTCTCGTACATGGGGCCTTTTGTTGGCTTGTATCCCCCATGCCCACAAAGACAAAACCTGAAAGGCGAGAGAAAGGAAACGTGAGCACAAATCTACATGCAGGCATTTACCTTCTGGGAAGAAAGAGAACGTGGGACGGTTGCAGCTTGTTTCACTAGATGTGTCTGTCTCACATTTTGCACTCAACTCTATCTAGATTCTATCTGATACTTTCCAAAAAGTCGCCTTCTTCGCTATCAGTCAGTCCTCCAGCCCCATTTCGAACCAATATCCGACACTGGATACCTAAGAACCGGTCTCGTGTCAAAGCTGGTGCCGTTTTTGATTGACTTGTCATATAGAAGAACCCTTGGACATGACGGTCTGTACCCGTACCTCGTGGATCGATCGTTGTCTGGCGGGACTTGGAGATTGACATCTGTTACGTCAGAATCTACTCTGCAGAATAATGAGCATGAACATCCTCCCACGATCGCGCTGCAATGTTACCAGGAAATACAATCGAAGCAAAGAGGGCAGTAAAAGGACCGTCTACGCCCATCATTTGTCATGGTGATAGGTCTTGCCTGACCCTATATCAAAATACCCGGTAGAGCCGAAGGCTCACTCATCTGGAGACCCGATTTCTTGGGTTGAGACGTCAGCACCATCGACCGTACATTCACTCAATCGTCGAGAGTATCCACCCGAGCTGAGTCCTCAACGGGCAAGAGTTGATCCAAATACCTACTCCTTAGAAATTAGAACCCAACAAAGGGGTTACTGCACACTCGAAAAACAACCGTCACCCGAGCAACAGCAAAGTAACATCAAGATCCACACCGCGTGAGGACAACGACCTATCGTACCTATCATACGGACTGAACAACTACAATAATACGCAAGCCGTGCTAATCCACAACATCCATAATTAGAATTTTCCATCTACATGCATACATCCTTACCTTTCCACTTGGGAAGCTTATGTAGCTAGCTATCAAATTACTTGAACGCCAGTGATGAAAAGCTAGCCTACGTACAGTCCAGTCCAGTCAGACAGACACGCACACACATACACACACGACATACATGCACACATCGTCCGGTCCCAGCTGAACAAGGATCAAAGATGCAACACATCCGCAACACGTCCACAATTGTGTTTGTGTCATGTATGCAACTGCCTAGTACCATAGCAACCAGAACCACTTCCAACTAGTAGCCATGTAAACAAATAGGTACATGTATGTTGCGGAACGTTTCTTGTCTTGTTACATAGGCTGTTAAAACATTGGAGTAGCACTGGACTCGAGAATTTATATCTCCGAAATGAAATGAAAGAAAAGCTCCTGCTTGATATACAACAGCAACAACATACGTGACCTTATTACTACGTGACCTCACCGGCCTGACTGACTGACCTATTCCAACCATCAATTATTAGATACATACATGCCTTACAATACAGAGAACCTAGCCAGGGCAGACATTTCCATAGATCTGCTCACCTCAGGTAGATAGATAGATCTCTGATTGCCTACGCCTACGACCCATTGAACCAAGTCAACAAACCCCCAAAAAAAGAAAAAAAAGGACAAAGCCGGCTCGTGTGTGCAATGTGCGATTTGTGTGTTCGTTCTTTGTTTGTACCCTCGTCGTACCGAGTTAGCAACACCCGCCCGCAGCCGGGCATTGGCATCTACCTCGCCTCTCTTCCCTTTCCCCGGGACCGGGACCGGGAACGGGATATGCATCGGATGCCGCTGGCCGTCCCGAGTACTGTACACATGACATGCACACGAGTTATCCATCGGCACGTAAATCACCGGAATTGATCAAATCAGTCTTCCTTAGGGAGCTAGCTACCTAGAAAGTAAAAAAAAAAATTGAAGCAAGCAAATTCAGAGAATAATACAAACTGTAATCAGTGATATTGATGAACCTATCATTATTATGACCTCTCATTGATGATTGCCCCAACAACTTGGAGGGAGGTAAAAAAATCTTGTTAAAATCAAACCGTTCTGTATGTAAATCTCCGAGATCCTTCTTGTACATACATACCCCTTGAACCAAATCAGTTGTGCTTGCTTTGAAACGCCAATTCATCAAGAAAAGCGAATGTCGACAATAAACCAAAGAGAAACCAAAACACAACCTCTGTTTCAAAAATCATTCCGTTGCTGTGGTGCTCAGAACAACCGGCCGGCTCTCACCACCACCAACTCTCCCTGCTCCGTAAGGCAAGGTAGGCATGCATAAACGCAAGTTCGGTCGTGGATTCCTAGAAATCGACCGTAACTGTGCATCACAGCAGCAATCGACAACACACCCGAGCCACAACAGAAAAGAGCGATCGTAAAGGAAATCAAAATGCCCAAAAAAAAAACTCCCCTGCCATGCCATGCCATGCAATACTATGCTCGCTTTAGCTTTACGCCCTGACATGCCGTAATTACAGACGACTCTGCACATGTCCCCGTTGCTGTTCACCGCGCCACTGACCATCGGGCCAGACTTGCTGAATCGCCTCCCAGATATGACTATGTAGAAGAGAAAATCACGATTAGTCATGTTTCCAAGATGTGTGGTGAATCACACAAGTACGAAAGCAACCGTCAGAGCATATGCAAGGGGCTAGCTGATTACATAGCATACCCTTGGTGTCAAGGAAATCAAAACACCAAAGGGGTAATATGTAGAGACATAAAGATTACATTTGGGGGCTGGAATAGAGCGAGACACATACCTAACATGGATTATCTCCAAGCCATCCTTCACTTCCTGGGGAAGATCCTTGACATCTTTGCGGTTCTGGGCGGGTAGTAAGACTGTCTTGACACCAGCTCGGAGCGCGCCGATCAGTTTCTCCTTGATGCCTCCGACGGCCGTCACGCGGCCTCGAAGGGAAATTTCACCCTGTACCACAGCAAAAGAAATGTCGTGTCAGTCTGAGTGCCTCCAATCCAAAACACCCGAAACGCACGTAAGAAGAGGCAGGAATTTCAACCTGATCTTTTTCTTCATCAAAGGCGGGGAAATATGCGGTAGCTTGATGGAACGAAGCTACTCGGCGCCGGCATAGCAAAAACATCAAGACCAAGGAGAGTCGACAAGTGTAGCCGGGGATGGGGGAAAATACGTACCGTCATCGCCATCGTCGGCGGCACCGCCTTCCCAGAGAACAGGGAGATTAGTGCAATGGCCTGAGCAATCCCGCTCGAGGGACCATCCTTGGGAATAGATCCTGACGGGCAATGCACGTGGATACTTCTGTCCTTCATGATATTCTCGGCCGCATTCTGCGTCAATCCCAGCTCGAAAGCGTGTGCTTTGACCCACGTTAGCGCGACCTCGACGCTCTCTTTTAGCACATCGCCCAGCTTTCCAGTCAGCTGGACGCTACCGTTGCCAGGCATGTCGGCAACCTCAATGAACAGGATACTTCCGTTGCCGCCCGAGCTGTAGGCCACGAGTCCTGTGACGATGCCCGGCCGGCTCGTCTTCTCCGCAATCTCTTCCTCAAACTTTTCAATACCCAAGAACTTTTCCAAATCGTCAAGCGTTAGCTGTGGGTTGTACTTCTCGGGGTGTCCCGAGTCCTTGGCATCCGCAAATTCGACTGCCTTTCCGCGCAAGACGGACGAGATTTCTCTTTCAAGGTTCCGAACGCCGGCTTCGCGAGTGTAGGATTCGATGATCTTGGATACAACCTCGGGAGTAAAGATCACTTGGTCGCTGCTAAGTCCATTGACTCGTAACTGCTTGGGGATGAGGTGCTGCATGGCAATATGACGCTTCTCCAGCGTTGTGTATCCTGGAATGTAGATGGTCTCCATACGGTCGAGTAGCGGCGGAGGGATGGTGTCTAGACTGTTTGCTGTGGCGATGAACAGCACCTTGCTCAGATCAAGAGGAATGTTGACATAATGATCGGTGAATGTGTGATTCTGCTCAGGGTCGAGGACCTCAAGCATAGCTGCTGACGGATCTCCATGGACACTGGAGCCGCCAACCTTGTCGATCTCGTCCAGTAGACACACTGGGTTCGCCACGCCTGCTTTCTTTAGACCTTGAACGACGAGTCCAGGCATTGCCGCGACATAAGTACGTCGATGGCCACGAATTTCGGCCTCATCCCTAACACCCCCAAGCGATATTCTGTGGAATTTCCTGCCCAAAGCTATCGCTACCGACCGTGCAAGACTGGTCTTTCCCACTCCAGGGGGCCCAACAAGTAGAAGAATTGGAGACCTGTCAACCATACGTTTGCTTTTCAGCACCTCCAGTTTCGCAGCGTTAGCCTTGACCTTCTCCTCCACGGCTGGGTCTGGCTCGGTTGTTTTGGCTGTCTCGTCCTTGTTTGGTTCCGAAGCGCCGAGTTCTTGTTCAGCTTGCTTGATTTGTGCCTCGACGTCATCGTTGATGGACTGCTTGAGGCGCAGAACGGCAAGGTATTCGAGTAGTCGTTTCTTGACCTTTTCCAGCCCATAATGATCGTCATCCAACTGCTTCCTGGCCCTGGTCAGGGTCTGAGGTCCGAGGCGGTCGTCCGTGGTCACTGTCCAAGGAATATCGGCCAGTGTCTCCAGATAGGTCCGAGTAACGGCATATTCAGCCTGTGCTGGATGTATCTTCTTCAGTCTCTTGATCTCTCTGTCGGCAACCTTTGCAGCCTCGGGGCTCAACTTGGCCGCCTCGAGCCGTTTCTGCAGCTCCTCCAGCTCATTAGGCTCTTGGTCTTCGTCCGAATTCCCGCCCGGAGTTCGACCCATAAAGCCAGCGGGGCCGGGGAATGGCATTCCCATGCCCGGCGCCGAGACCTTTCCTTGTCCCTTGGGCTTTCCTGGCTTCCACATCTTTTCAATCTCTCTCTTTGCCGAATCAGGATCGATGGTAAATGGCAAAGTAGTAGAGGTGACGGTGATCTTCATGTTGTTCTTGATATTGCCGAGCTGCCTGTCTAGGAGTTCAATGACTTTAGCTACTCGTTCCTTGACGTCTAGCGCGGCCAGGACTTGGAGCTTCTCCTCGTATGAGGATTCGACAATGTTGGCCATAAAGTCGGCGAGGGCACCGGGCAGCTTCTGCTTCGTGATGAACAGGTCGAGGCGGCGGGCAAGAAGTGGCGACAGGCCAGGGACGCTTCCTGATCGCGGAATAATGGCCGACAGCCTAAGGATGGCCACTAACTCTCTCGACAGGTTCTTGAGGTGTTGGAAAAGCTCGTCGAGCGCCGGGTCCGTCAGGGAAACCTCATCTTGATAGTAAACGATCCTGGCTTCCAAGTATGGCTTGTCCGAGTATATATTTTCCACCCGAATGCGTGCGACACCCTCAACTAGCAATGTAAACTCGCCAGTGCCGCGGCCTTCCACGCCTGTTATCTTTGCCCCAACGCCCCACGAGAACAAATCTGACTTTGTCACCTTGGACGGGTCGATGTCTTGGATTGGATGAACCGTGTTATTCTCCCCATCCTGTATCAAGAGCTGCCCACTCGGACCGACAAAGGGTGACGCGAGAGGAATGCAAGCAATCGGGACTGTGTCAATCCGACCATTCGGCGTCTTGGAAGCCGCACGGGTATAGACTGTTGCGAGGAGTGAAGCGATGTCGGGTCGGTTGGAAGAGACGGCGATGCGCTGGACGACGCCGGGTAGCAGGACGGTGCCTCGAGGAAGAATGATGAGAGGTAACGTGACTGTCTGTGTCCGGGCCATGGCGGCGTGTGTGAGGATATTTGCAGCAAGTCAATCGTTTGTTCGTTATCGAGATTTGTGGATAGAAGGTGTTGGAAGATAGTTGATATTGCTGGTCGTGATTGTAGGCACGGCACGGTGTTCCGTCGACGATTCAACTCAGGGAGCGCAATTTATAGAGCTCCAATGTGGAATTCAATTCATAGGGTTTTTATTTGTTAAAGTTATGCTTTGATTCGGTTACAGGACGCGTTTGTCTGTAAAGGATTGGGCTGGGAGGCGGCTTGGAATTATAGAATCCAGCCAAAGAAACGGCGTCATACCATGAAGCTAGTGGTTGGCGGACAACTACTTTCGCGGTTTCGATTTCCGTCGGCTTCCTTCAGCCGAGGCTTCCAATGGTACTAATACGTACTTTACAATGTACCAATACGCTCCGGTATTTGAGTCACATGGTATGGTACCTATGAAGTTTGATATTGGGTTTAGAGAGCACGCATCACCAGAAATCCGATGACAATATCCCATCTGCTAATCAACAAAAGACCTCTATAGAAAGTAGGCAATGTGCAATTTGTAACCCCCGTTTACGCCCATGGGCAGTTTTATACCAGGTTTGTCTCTGTCAGTGTTGCTCCGGTATGCACATACAATACAGCGCGGGGCCATCTGGGGGATCAGATGCATCGATTTCATGTGCCGAGTGACAAACATTGACAAGACTTTACCCACCTTCCCCGGATTTCCATGCCTTTCAGGTTAATCGGATCTTTAAATTGCACATGATTTCCCGTGACAGACTTTCATATAATCTTGGCGATGAACAACCCGAACGTTTGCAGCTCTTCTAACTATGTATCGGTGCATATCGGCGTCTTGCCCGTCATTCAGCCGGGGTTGAATCGGCCATAGGCGAGGCGACGAGTCTCGATCAAGTATTCACAGGTACTGTACGGCAGTAAGTGCTAGGCCGATACAGGGCTGAGTTCGTCTGAAGTTCGGCCAAAGTCACAGCCTTATGTATTAGAGATATGACGAACATTCTTTCACTGTATATCACCGTATATATTCGGATGGCGAGCCTGTGATAGTGTGACCCCAACAAGGCCGCCTCGCACCGATGTACGGTGTGGGGCGGCCGGGGGTTCAGCTCGTGTTTTGACCGAAGCTCCGTACCGAGTGTGTTCCGCTCCGTGCCGGCGAGTACCGGGCTTTCCGGCGTCTTCTAGATTCTTCAGATATAACTGGACCGACGGTCAACGAGTTTGCGCAACCCTTTCCTCGATTCATTGAGAAGCATATTGCTGAAGGGCCGTATTCGTATTTCTTCACATGAGAAACTCAGGGGAGAAAACAAACATACAGATGCGGGGTTGAGAAGCACCAACGCCTCCTTAGTCAGCTTTATAGGGTCATTTTCAATATTGCTCGTTGGTATTAATGTATACTGTGCAACTTGAGAATCTTTCTAGAAGGTGTGAGTTGCCTTCTTTAGTTTTTATGGTACCAGTATCTGTAAGAACAGAAAGTGCGGTTTGCTACGGTGGTACATGCAACGAGGATGCACACATATGAATTGTAGTTTTACGGTATTTACAATTTGGATACAAGTGTAACCTCAACTCCTTCTGTATTCCTCTCGGCTCGAGCTCGAATCTCATTTGGCTTTGCGCAGTGAGCAATGACTCATGTTGTTCAAGTATCGTCATGACAATGCCTCCCTTTTCCTTTTGTCCACAGCACGGCTGTCTTGAGAGTGGTAAGAACGCGGCAATCTGATCCGGACGTCGCTGCGGTATTCCTGGCCTGACACCCCTCAAGGGCGCTAGAACCCTGCTGTCACAACCTGCCCTTCATCATGTATGTGTCTTCTGTGTAGTCCGTGTGTATAAATCAGGAGCTCCGATATCGTTTCCGGAGTCACTCGTGCCTTTACAATCAAGCAGGTCATCATCGAATGTGACTAATGACTAATAAGAGCGGTAAAGCCAACCCCTCATTTTCTGAATTCAAAAGAAGCTTATTCGGATTTGGTTTCCTTGACCGTTATCGACCACTTTCTTGGGTCTAAAACTCTCCACCTCCGCAAAACGGGCTCTTGGGTACTGGCCTGGAGTCTGAACAAAGTTAACAAATCCCCTGCGCTTGTCAGTTGGTAACTGACTTGCAGCATTAGTACCTGGGGTCTCGCCCCATTCTCCACTATGCTTCATGCCCCTTCCTCCTCAAAAGCTTCGCTGTGAATGCTTCAGATCGTCCTCGGAAGGTTATAGTTGGCTGGTATCCTGACTTTTACTCGACATAACCCACCTAGATCTTAACGCCTTGATTTTATGATTATATTACGCACACTGTCGTTGCTTCCCCGATTTGATGGGTGCTGAACCAGCGACTCTTTGCGGAATCACGGTGAAGCTCGCCCCACTTGGATGATACCGATTGCAACTTTGCGGGGAGTCGAGTCCGGTTGACTCGGGATTTGTTCAGAAAATTTTCATCTTTTGAGTTTAGGGAAGTAGGGGAGAAAGTGAGAGAGAAGACAGGAGGCGAGAGATTACACACAATGGCGTCTAGCAGTAATCTTGACATCCCCGGGAAGAAGACGCCGGGGGCCGATTTTGGGACAAGTCTTGTGGCTTCATTCAAGTCTTCCTCACCGCTGGCAAAGGAGCTTCTCGCTCGGGATCTGGCGGAATTAGAAGAGTACGAGGAGTCAGACGACGACGCCTATGCCGACACACGCAGACGTCGAAGTCGGGGCCGAGCTTCGGTCGTAAGCGATGGATCAGACCATGGGGATGAGCATCCGGGACCGACACTTTACAGGCGCCCAAGTGGCATTGCCTTTGGAACAATTCGACCAGCTCTTGGTCCCGGTGGTCCTGTCGAAGGGCCGATACTCACCAAGGCTGAGCGGAACCAGAGTCGGGATGCTGAACGCTCACTCCTCAGGGACAACCATATCCTGCCACCGAAACATCACAGAGAGGCGCAAAAACCTCCGAGCCTCCTCTCTGCACTGTATGCCAGAATTTTCAGCACCAAAGTTCCCAGGAGAGACTCAGATGCCGAATCACCTCCACAGCTCGTGGTGAGCGCACTAGAGACGGACCCTTTGCTCGGCGGGGGCGCCCGCGTCGAGGAAGAGGAGCATCTCGACGAGCAATGGGAGGCGGCGGTAGCAGCCGGAGTAATCAGGACTACATGGCAACGAGAGGCCAAGACCATCGCCATATACTCGCGGTCTCTCATCGTCACCTTTCTCTTGCAGTACTCCCTCAGCATGGCCTCCATCTTTGCCGTCGCTCGACTCGGCACCCTGGAGCTAGGATCAGTCACACTAGCTTCGATGACGGCCAACATCACATTCTATGCTCCCATCCAAGGTCTAGCGACAAGCCTAGATACCCTCTGCGCGCAGGCATACGGCTCCGGAAACAAGCATCTTGTCGGGCTGTACCTGCAGCGAATGGTCTACTTCCTCTGGCTCCTGATAATCCCCATCTCACTCGTCTGGCTCAACGCAGAACGGATCCTTTCCTCCATGATCCCCGCCGACAGCGCAGTCCTGGCTGCTTCATACCTGCGCATCATCCTCCTCGGAACCCCCGGCTATGCCGCCTTCGAGGCTGGCAAGAGGTTCGTCCAGGCCCAAGGCCTCTTCTCCGCCACCACCTACGTCTTGCTCGTAGCCGCGCCGACCAACATGGCGCTGAACTACCTCTTCGTCTGGAAGCTCGGGTTCGGCTTCCAAGGCGCCCCCATGGCAGTGGCCATCACCCAGACCATGCTTCCGTGCCTCTTGTTTCTGTACGTCTGGAAGGTGGACGGCTCGCAAGCCTGGGGCGGATTTAACAAGGCCGCGCTTCGCAACTGGTTCCCCATGGTCCGTCTGGCCCTTCCCGGCTGTATCATGGTGGTGGCCGAGTGGTTTGCTTTTGAGATTCTCACGCTGGCCTGTGGTAGGATAGGTGTGACCACCCTGGCGGCCCAGAGCATCCTGGTGACTGTCACTTCTACCACCTTCCAGATCCCCTTCCCACTCTCAGTTGCCGGCTCGACCAGAGTGGCCAATCTCATTGGTGCGAGGCTGGTCGATGCCGCAAAGACGTCGGCCAAAGTGGTAAGTTCCGCTTCCTTACATTCAGTCTCTCAATTTCACCACTACTACATATAAAACTAACACCCAAGTCCCACCCACACCACAGACAGTAGTTTTCGGCGTGATAGTAGGCCTCTTCAACCTAACCCTAGTAGCAAGCCTTCGATACAAGATCCCATTACTCTTCACGCACGACGACAAGGTAATCGAGCTGGTGGCCACGACCCTACCAGTCTGCGCCATAATGCAGCTCTTTGACGGCATGGCCGCCGTCTCCCACGGCCTGTTGAGGGGACTAGGACGGCAGGAATTCGGCGGCATCGCAAACCTCGTCTGCTACTACTTGATCGCCCTGCCCATCTCTTTCGGTCTCGGGTTTGGCTTGAACTGGGGGCTTGAGGGCTTGTGGTTGGGCGTTACTTTTGGTCTTCTCATGTTTGTTTTTTCCTCCCTTTCTTTTACTTGCCTGGATGTGGGATTTGCTAACAGTTGTGCAGTGTCTCTCTTGTCGAGTACTGGTTTATTTGGCAATCTGACTGGGATCAAATTGTCAAAGAGGCCGATGACAGGAATACTTCGGCATAATCACCCTCTCCTGAAATTCACTCCGTTTGGAAGGCAGAGAGGAGAAAGATAAAACGGCTGGGGCCATGAGGTAGTGTGCAGCAACCTGCTTAAACTCCTGGCTGGCTGGGCTTTTCCTCACGAATGAACTCAATAATGAATAACATAACACGATATATACGCATGCATAGCCTGGAGTGGTACCTAGTTTCCTTGACTGGAGTTGATGGAGCATCAATCGTTAGACATTGGAAGGAGCGTTGTTTGATGATGTATTAGGGGCATGCACTCTACTTCAGGTGTTATTACCTAGCATAGAGACATTTTCAGGAATAACAATATAACACGACACAGAGACACACTGAACATTGATTAGATGTACATTACAGGCTACGCTACGCCATACAGTCAATAGCAGGCCAAACAAGTACCGCTGTAATACCAAAAATTATAAGTGGTGATAATAAGACTAGGTGATGATGGGCAGTAAGTAATACTGCAAGATAGCGTAGCAGGAGCAGTTTATCCCTTTCCTTTCTTTTTGTGTTGTTGTTTTGCCATGGCAAAGTAGCAAACGAAACTCCCAGCCAACCAACCGACCATCCAGGACCATTTCATTGAAACATGAAAACAAAAAACCAGCTTTGCCCGCCATATGAAAGATTGAAGAGCAGACGAGACGCAAAAGACAGAGAATAAAAGAGAGAGAGAAGGCAGTTGCTTAGCACTACAACTATGGAGAGAGAAAAGTCCCAAAATACGCAGCAGTTCCCTGCAATTGGGAAACCATAGGCATCAATTCATCCGGGACGAGCCCTGATACACGCTTGTTCCTTCATGAACATATCTGGCTGCCCTTCAAAATGAGTTCATACCAAATGCTTTGGGCCGTCGTGTTCTCTATCGTTCGTGACACGGTAGGAGAAAGAGCGAAATACACGAGACACAGCCCGACTGTGTGTCATTTTGACCTTGTCGTTCAAAATCGTTTATGGACCTCCTCGATATCCAGGGGGAAGCATTCCTCGTCGATCAAATGGAGGGAGGCCGCCGCCAAACACAGCGCCCGGACCTCCATCTGGGATTCCTTGATATCCGCCGACGACACCCATTCCAGGCGGGAGGAATCCCGGAGGCGGGGGTCCGCCAGGAAAGAAGCCAGGGGGTGGCTGCATGGACCTTGGGGGTCCCGGGCCGACGAGGCCCTCAGCGGGATGTGGGCCTGGGAAAGCACCGAGGGGAGGGAAGTTCGGAGGGAACATTCCGGGCATTGGTCCGTTCCGTGGAGGCGGTCCATTAACCAAGCCTGGGGGAGGGATCATGGGACGGTGCTGAGGGGGCAGCGGTCCACCGCCGTTGCCATTACCACCGGCAACCCCAAGGGGGAATGGAAGCATGTGATGATCCAGGCCAGGAGGTGGTGGCCGCTGGAGAATCTGCGTGGGCTGTTGGGGCTGGGGACGATGATCCATCTCTTGGGGTTGGAACTGGTCCTCAAGGAACCCTGGGGGGCCCTGTCTTTGCTGAAGTTGTCGTTGGGGTACACTGCGGTCCCGCTGATATTCCTGTTCCCGGTCCGGAATGTTGGCCAGAGACACCTGCTTGGTAGGCTGCGGCATTCTGACAAAGCCCTGTTCCGGCCGCGGAGGTTCAGCTACCTCACGGTGGGGTTGGTGGCTTTGCATGAGCCTCATCAAAAACTCCGTGTTGCTGTTAACAGCAGGGCTATTTTGACTGGCGCGATTGCTCGGCTGCGGAGGTAGAGGATGGCGTTGTGCGAGCAGATCCTGCAATGCCTGCTCAGGTCGCGAGACCGGAGTCTGTGTAGGATGCCCCATTTGGCGAGGCGAAAGAATTTCATGGACAGAAGGCTGTTGCTGGGGAGGTCCACGAAGACGGGGGTCGTCACGGCGATCCCCACCGTACTGCTGGAACGGCTCGGGCGAGGCAACCGTACTTTTGGATTGCTGCTGCTGATTCTGCGACGGCGCCGGACTGTCGAAAAGGCGTGCGAGTCCCGGTTGGGGCTGTCCACTGGGCTCCTGTGGCGGCCCTAGTCCGGACCTGTGGAGTTTCTGAATAAGGAGAGCAAATGCTTCCTTTTCTGCCTCACTTTTGGGAGGGCCTTCGGTGGTGCCCGGCGGTGCGCCTAGTGCTGCCGGTGTCGCCGGCTCCGTCTTGGCTCGATTATCCTCCTGGGGAGCGAGGAAAGCCATGAACCTTGAGGATTTTGCCGCCTTGGGCTTCTCGGCAGACACGCCGGTATCCAGACTGCCACTACCGAAAGCCGTGAAAAATTTATCGGGTCCAGACTCGACAGCGGGTGCCGAAACAACCTTCTGCTCCAACTCTTGGTACGAGGTAGGCGTCTCGACACTCGCGCTGGCTTTCTCGTCCGACTTGGAAGGTCCTCCTCCTCTGCTCGCCTTCATGCTCTCCATGAATTTCTTGAAATCTTCGGCCGTGTGGGCCTGTGGCTTTTCATCGGCGCCATCTCCAAACCATTCTGGGTCACGTTCAACCCGTTGGTCACGGTCCCATCTTCGGTCATGGCCGCGTTCGTTGATGCGGTCACTATGTCGGTCGATTGGCTTCTCTTCGGGGTCTCGATCTCGCCAACTCTTGGCTCTTTCGATTCGCTCGCGCTGGGAAATCGGGGCGTCATTGGTCGCAGCACCACCAGGGCTATCCTTGAACCAAGGATCAGTCTTGCCTCGCGTCAGTCCATTCCTGCGCGGCGTTGTTTCGGCATGGTCAATATCTTTGTCCCTTCCATGAAGATCCATGTTACGGTTGTTGCGCCGATCCCCGCTGTCTCTATCATCTCGGTCCCGTGGTCGGCGTTCCTCCCGGCCCAAGTTGAAGCGATCGGTGGTGCCCATGCGGGGTTGGAATCTCTCAGCACCCTCGTGACCGAAGCTCTTGCGCGGCTTGACAGGAGTCCAGCCATCGCTATCCTGATCCCCCTGATCACCTCGCCGGCGGAGCGTATTATTTCGGCCATCTCTGGTGTCTCGGTAACGATCGTTGGAGTTTTCAACATCGGACGCCAAAGTACGCAAGCCGCCAAATCGATCAGTGGGTCGATCTGAACGGTCGGCATCTTTAAAGCCTCGTTCCTGGTCGCCGGTTCTACTGTTTCGCATAGAAGTCGCCGATGCAAAGTTCGTCTTGGGAGGGCCCAGTATCATATCATCGGGATCTGTAACAGTCAGTAAGGACGAAACAAGCAATCTGGTTCAGCATAAAAGCAACATACTAGCGGAGTTGCGAGTACCATTTCGATCAAGTGGAGGGCGTCTGTTCTCCTGGTTCAGGAGGGCGCTTTCTGGCCCTTTAATGCGATCATTGGTGGGTTTTGCCTGGTTGCGGAATGTCTCCGGGGGTGGCCTTGAAAAGTCATGTAAGATTCAAGATATTCATGAGGTAATAAGGTGAAAGGGTCGGGTGAACATACCCCATCCACTCCTCGGCGGGAGGTAAGGAGAGTGGTTTAATACATAATGGAGAATCGCGAAGATGAATCAAAAAGTCCGCGCTATATCGAACCGCCATAGTAATTCAAGTAACGACCAACAGACGAGGGAGCGTCGAGTCGGCAGCCAGCATCCGATGCTGGAGAGGTCGGTCGGGTTTGGGCCGTGTCGCTAACCAGAGATGGTACGGATATCTTTGCAGCAGTTTCAACGTCACGAAGCCAGTGGTTCAGGTAGGGGTGAGATTGTCGGCGAGACGAGAGTCTCAAGAATGAAAGCTTGAATAGGTAATTGAGCGTTAACGTTAATAGTCAGGTGAAAGAAAGCTGTCGTCGGTCCAATGCTGGTGGTCACAGGCAGTCGCGATCGCCGCTGTCGGAAGAACGAATCGTCGAACTAAGACGGAGGCTGAATGGATGGTGCCAGATGAATGACAGTATGTGGAGATGACACTGGAAGACCGTATCGGCTGTGTTGGAGAGTTGTTATTTTTTGGCGGTGGGAGCAAGGTTTGGATTCGATGCGGTAGGGAAGCTGAAAGGTGCAGATGACTTGGGGTGTCAATAGTGATTAAGGTTGTTTTTGGATGTTTTCAAGAGTGTGGTGCAGGTTGCAGGAGGTTTGGGCAGTGGTTTGATGCTGATGGATCTATGTATCTTTTCCCTGTGGATCCGTTCCGTAGGTCTCTCACACCCTCACGAGGCCCAACTAAACCTGGTGGCTCTTGCTTTGAAGTCCAACCGAATAGCCTGGCCCAAGCGCCCATAACCACATTCCAGGCGCCACTGCCAAAATCCGAGTCCCACTCAGGGTGCCGTAGTGGAAGCTTGCCCCGCACCCGAGACCGCCACCGACCCTTCTTGGCCGCAGAGGAATAAGACCTTACGAACTCTAATACCAGATAGCTTTCATTTTCGGGGTACTGGAGGTGCGAATACCTGTATCCTTGAGCAGCACAAGCTCTTTTTTGCGGAAATCACAGTCATTGGTGCCAAAACACACTCAAACACAGAGATTGGTTGATTGGTAACGCATCTCAAGGTGTGCTTCAAACCTGTGGGTCATTGTGTTCCGCAACCTGATTCACTTGGGGAATGGTATATCATCGTAGGTGCACAAGGTGCACTTGACTTGTCTTCACAAGTGTGTGCGGAGCAGTTGACTCTGGTGCATAGTAATCCTCAGTAGGTACACTCCAAGGGGCACCAGCATTGTCACTTGTGTACAGTACATACCCTTGTATTGATGACGGTATAGAATAAACGATATACCAGTTTTTACATAGCAATCGAAGAAGCAGGCCTCGCCCAGTTCATCTCGCATAAGATATATCTGCTTTCCGTATCCATATACACATAGCTGATTATACGGCTTGAGCCTTGCGCCATTCCGCAATCCTCTCTTGATCGCCCGTTTGCAAGACTCTCCTTTTTAAGGCCTCATAAATTCTGGCCTCATTTTCATGCCCAGCCGAGGAAGGCGAAGCAACAGACTTCTTCTGTTGGTCTAACCAACTCAGAATCCCACACCTTGTCGTGAGCATCGTGCTTCCTCCCTTAATCTTAGTGACCCTATACAAGAGCTTGAGGATTTGAATCCGCAAAGGCAGCCTCATGTAACTTGTCGCGGCCAGTGCTAGCAGGCGTTCGAGAACCGGCCCTTTCGCTCTCTTCTTGTGGAATAGCTCCAGATCTTGCTCGGTCCTGAGACCGGCCAGGAGGTACGACAAAAGCCAACTGAGCTGATTATAATATGCCTCCCCAACTGCCGGTTCCTCTGCAAGCACCTCCTCGAACAGAGGCAGTCTATCCAACGTCCACACTGGAGCCCGGGTAAGAAAAGCGTTGATCTTGGGATACAGCACCGAAAGCGGATCCTTCAACATCCGGACGGCATGGCCAGCAAATGCCATTATTGGGCCAGGTAACTGATCCACCTCCAGCCGAACGCTCTTCGCAGTCTCTGCAAGTTCTGAAAGGAGAAGCCAGATTTGTTCTTTCTCCTCGTATTCCGATTGCTTTATTTTGCCAGCCATCTTTAGGATATTAATAGCCGCCTCTTTCCTGATGCTGGCGTGTTCGGAGACGAGGAGGCTGATGAGCGAGATGGCATATCCTTCATCAATCAACTCATCCACTGTCTTGGAGGACCATTTCGTCAAAGCCGAAGTGTCCACCGATAGGCTGTCAGATGAGTCGAGCATTTGCTGAAGCTCCTCATCAGTAATATCTGAATCTGTTGCCCCGAAGACATGCCCATTGACGACGACACTCTCGGCGTCCTGAACTACCTCCCGGGGCGTTGACGGGGGATCACTTGCCTCGGACAGCAGCGCCTTACTTGTCTTGGTGGAAGGGAGTTTGCTCGGCCCCTTCGCAAAATTCGTCGACATTTTTTCCAGGACCGCTTCGAGCAGAACTTTGCTTTCACCCGCCGCGACCAGGAGACCGAAGAAAATAGGCAAGAACTTCTCCAGGGCTTGCAGTGTGCCGGACTCTCCATTCTTGACAACGAATGGGAGTTGTTCGAGCGCTGCAAATGGTACAGGGCTTGTAGGGCCGGTGTCACCACTCTGGTCGGAGGATACACCAATCTCCTGGATCATATTTTGCATCAATCCACAGTACTTGACTGGAGTTGATGCACAGCGCATAAGGCATTTGTCCAAGAAAGACCAAAGATCAACAAGACGCTTGTGCTCTGACTTGTGCAGAGTCTGAACGGATCGTAAAAGTGGCAGCAACCCAGAATGCGAGGTATAAGCCGCCACAACTTGGTGATCAGCAGCGACAGAGTCAAGAACCTCACGTACTTTCGGTAATTCAAGACCCTGAGGGGCTTCGGTATAGACTTTGAGTAGCGATGTGAAGGGAGACAGGGCAAGTGAATCCGAGCTAGAGAACCACCGCATACCTGGAGAGTAGCCGGCAATAGCGAGCAAGTTCTCCAGTTCTTTCAGGTTCAATGCTAGATCACGAGCATCATCAGGGCGGCTTTGCGATAATCGCCCAAGAGCTGTCTCAAGGAACGGAGACACGTCAAACTTGGCGATAACGGCAACCTGAGGTAAAACCTCATAAAAGAGCCGCAGTAGTAAACTTCCAGCCTCACGGTGAAGAATATCTTCTTCTGGTATCGCTCGATACGCATTGATCATTTCCTTGATACCGGGGCTTCTTTGGCAGAACTCGTCAACCAAGCTACGAGCAGCCTCATCCCAGAGAGCCCTGTTGACTTGTGAAGCGGTCCTATACATCTTGACCGCCGAGTCGAGCTTTTGAATCGCAAGGACGAGTATTCTCGTCGCAAAAAATGATACAAGTTTGGACTTGTGCGCCAGGCAGCGTGTTAGCACCTTTTGGTTGAAAGGAAGCGGAAGAACATTGTCGATGACGATCGAAGTAGGCGGAGGGAGCTCCGGGAACCCGGACTTTCCACCAAAGAACTTGGGGATTGGCAGCATAACTGCTTGGAAAAGAAAGGCGCCATATCCGATCCATGTGGTTGACAGCTTGGGATCGAATGTAAAAGACTTATTTTTGATAAAATAGTCAGCAAAGAGTTCTGGTGCGACCTTGAATATGGCAATGACGAGCTCGCTTTGCTTGACATTGGACCACGGGCGCAAATGAGGCAGAAAAGTGGATAAGATGTAGTTTCGAACTGGGACATCGTTGCGGAACTGGCCCATCCATGCTTGTATTCCCAACTCGGCCTCGGCGGTTGGCAAAGTGACGTCGGGGTCTATCCCTCGTGGATAGAAGCCAAAGTCTGATCTCAGAATGCCACAAGATGGTATTGTGCAGGCTGATAAGAGAAAGTCATGCACCATGTCAGGAACTGAGGGCAGTTTCCCTTCGGCGGAGGCTTTTGGACGATAGTAGTAAAGCGTCGAGAGCCGCATCAAAGTGCCTCCGCCGAGAAGGGCCGACTTGGCTTCGCGCGGGAGTTTGTCATCCAGAATGACATGATCTCGAAGGGTAGACAGAAGCTCTACAAGCAGGTACTGGGGGTCCTGCTTGGTTTCCCGGGTAAGAGCAGTGACGACATCTCTTTGAAAGAGCAGTTCTTTCTTCGCCTCGGGGGGTAGCAATTTGAGAGCACTGAGAAAAAACAAGACAGCATTTGTGCGGGCAGATGGTCGCTTTGCTGCTTCCTCGTCTTGTTCGCCAATATGGACGATTCCCATGTTTCGAGCCAACGATTTCAAAGTGAACGCCCTCGCCCTAAAGATCGGCTTCGCAACAGCGCCACCATCAAAGCTCACAGCTTCTTTTAGCAGCCGCAATGTCGGGGATATTATGAAGGCTTTCCCTTTGTCGGCAGAGAGATTCCGTGAAATCAGTTCAAGCTGTCGTTTATGGAGTAGGGTCCTGCATACTCCAAGCCCAAAGGGAACCATATCAAGCTTTTGCGACAAGAGTTTGAGTATGAGTGCCAGCACGACAACGACAGCCGACAACAGGTTGTCATTATTGGTCTGGCTGGCGAAATCCCATGTCTGCATAATATCCCTGAGATAAACGCGATTCTCCTCATCCTCACTGGTTGGCGGCGCAGTCGACTGGAGATAGTCCTTCAGAATCCTGAAGCGATCGGAATGATCTTCGCGTTGGCCAAGGAGCTCATCGAGGAAGAGCTTCAGGGATTGGAGACCTAATTAGTAGGTGTTAATGATTGAGCTTGTGGATTGGTACAGGCGGCGAACAGATAATCGCTTACCATGCCTTGCGGCTTTTGGATCTTGCCTAGAGGCGAGCAATTGACCTAGTTGTCGAGCTGTAGTGATGTTTTCGAATGTCGGCGCCTCGTGGACGATCCTCTGTCGCTTCCTGGGTCCGCCAGCGAAGTCGCCATGGGATTGACGTTTCCCCATACCTCCTTCTTAGCTTTCGAGTATTGGACCGGAAGGTGATGCGATCAACACCTGGAAATTCTGAGAGTTACCGAGCTGATCGGTTGGAAGGACTGGACTCGCTACACATCGGTTCACCAACCAGGAACCGCCTGGGGAAAGGGTTCTGGTCCAGCTTTTTTTGACCGCCTTCCTATCGCGACCCGATAACCTTAATCTTATCTGATCTGCCGTGGATACCCCACTCGCACCTGTGTGGGGCCCACATCGGCCAAGTCTAATTCCACGACATTGAGACTCAGACAATGGCCCTGGAGGCTGTAAGCTCCTAATTTACAGACCACTGCGTTCAGTAATATGAACGACTGACGGTATTGCTTCTCGGTAATTGTTGTATTTTCCAAGGAACAAATCAGTCCGCTGCTACGGTACCTATCCTGAATCAAGAAGAAATCCATATTCATTTGCTCCAAAAAAGGGCTCAGAAGGACTCCCTTCAAGATGTCACAAAGGGAAACAGTTCCGATCAGTCGCGAGGATGCAATGGCAGATGATACCCACTGTTGCGCAAGCTGTATGTCAACAGTGACCAACTTAACAGAACCTGTCGAGGTATCCGAGTATAATCTGTGAGTCCCGGGGTGCCTTGGCTGTGTTATGGGCTTCATTTGTCGGTTCCCACATAAATTTGATGCTTCTTGGCTTGTCGTTCAAAATTCTGTAATAACCCTCCTTTCCTGTCAATTTATGCCCATGGTAATCAAGTAGCACCCTTCAAGCTAATATAGTGACATGCTGACTGTGACTACAGACGTCGGAACCATGGCCTCGACTTGGAGGACTCGGACGCATTTTGTCTGAGTCCCATGTTTGGGCCCTTATTATTTGATAACGAAACCAGTGACTGCCGTGATCATTGCGCGAATGAGCGTAGTATGTCTCCTGCTTTTTCTCTGCCATGACCGCCATATACTGGATTATGATATAAACCGTCCCATCTGGGAATTCTGACGTTTCTCGCCATAGCATTTCTCTCCTATCTTCGGCTCTCAATATACATGGCCATTGTTTCCGTCGCTATCGTGCTCTCATTCCACCTACGCAGGACCGCCACCGAGAAAGAGCTCCGCATGGCTACACCGCTGGGCGTCATCTTCCTCGCCCTTTCAGTATCTTGTTTGGGCGTAGGCCTGGCAAACTATATCGGTAGGTACCATGCCCCGTGCAACAGGCGATGTCGAAGCTAACCCTCCTCTCCAAGAAACTATAAACAAGTACGGTAGGAAAACAGCCATTGTTCAGTCAGGATGGAAAACTCAAGTTGTAAGTACCAACATCTGTTTTAGCCATCACTCTTGTTTTGTCAGCAGGTTGACTGACAAACGGTTCCAACCTTTTGAACAACACTCAGGTCATGGTCGCAATAGGCTCATGTATTATCGGGTCTTGCATCGCCCTGTTGGTTCTGAATAAGCTTAATGAGCAGGGAGAACAATGACACTCATATCTCTCGACTCATCTGATATACAAGACTCAGTTCCTAGCCCTTTGTATAAACAGGCTACTCTCTGTAATTCAAATCATATGTACATTAACTTCAGAAGAGCTATCTACCCCAGCTCAAAGAAGTTGAACATCACATAATTATATACATCATCAAGTTCGAAAAAAGCACCGCGTACGCTGAATAATACATTATATCTGAAACAATCCTGAACGCCTAGCTAGAGTAATGGGCACTGTCCCCCGATCATCCCCCCTTTGAGCAGAATAAATCCCTCGTTGATTTAGGAATGGGCAGTAGTTCATCCGGGTCAAGAACATCACACCCCCCAACTGCATCCCGAAATCTTGCTGTATATTTGGCAGCCTCATCATCCAAAATATCCAGCGTGGTATCCGTTCCATCCCATAAAAGAAGAGGCATGTCATTGAAAGCAGGGATGAAATCAGTATCAGGCAAGCTGTCAAGAAGCGGCCCCGATGCGAGAGAATTCTCAGTGACATCTGCAGGTCTTCTTGGAAGCTCCTCCGACTTGTATTCTTCAGGAGAGGAGGAGAGCTCATTGTGAACGACCGCCAGGCTTTTCGCCATGAACTTGCTCGGGTAAACAGTCCAGTACCCACGAGCTCGTGAGAGTTTCAGCACGTGCTCCAACCAAGAGGGATACCGTTTACTGACGGACTTGTCTGAGAAGAAAGTAGGCGGTGGAGCGGTGGCGGGATTGTGCTGCATGTAAAGTAGTCTGGAGACAAAGTCGTGGAGCTCAATCCACTTCTGTCCCATGTATAACACCGCGTTACTGTTGGGAGCTTGCCAGAGGAATGGGGTAGATGATTCCGAACGAGGGCTTGACGGCTCCACAGTATCCTTCTTCACCGGCGCTGGTGGGCTGAAGGTTGTCGAGCCATTTAGGTAGGTTGGAGGGAGATCCAGGCTTATGCCAAGGAGTCTCGAATCCCACTCCTGGTAAGCCGCGGTTCCCGAAAGCGAATACTGCAAGACAGAGTATTTCAGGTCTAGTATATGTAAGTATGCGCCCATATTGCAGGCAAAAACTGGCAAGAGGTACGAGTACTCACAGTGGAAGAATCGAGGAGATAGCTGGGCTTGGGGAGACAGGACCAAGACATGAGAGTACCGAGGATCCACGGGCCAGAACGACTCCAGGAGTCTGACAGAGCTTTCTTCTTCGGTCATGCTGCTACGTGTAATTCGGTGCCGTAAGGTGAGCTGGCGGGCGGCTGTAGGATTTCGGATACCGGCCGGGGGCCATTGAAAATTCTCCAGAAAGTTTTCCGTGTGCGGGTCTACCTTATTAGGTAGCTCAATGGTGAGATGAGGGATAGCACAAGCGGTATAATCTGCCGCAGACAGTGATTTGAGCAGCCTTATCAGATTGCCCGCGCCGTCAGGGGGTGCGTGTATGAGTATATCGATGCTGACCTTATTCCACGCTACATGAAATGCGTTAGTGGGTCTCGACAAATTTAAAGATACAGGAACATGACGCAGGAACAAACATGGATCTTGAGACATGCGGAGAATTACCTGACAACGCTGAGCTGTCTAGCTTGCTTATCCAGTTCAGCCGCTTAAGGCCGTTGTTGGGTAGTTCAATGAGATTGAACGGTATTTCAGAGGACTGGGCCCTCATTGCATCGAGAAAATAGCTCTCCTCGGTTTCGGAGCCGTCAATGAGCACGACCTGGGGATGCATGTAGGAATTTATGTGGACTATCAACGGTCAGATGTCATGCAACAAGATTCGCAATACTAGAAAGACAGCGAGATTACGCACATATAGCACGGACTACACCGGTTTTCAAGCGTGTCGCGGTTGACGAGGCTGACAAGTTTGGTCGGGCATCTTCTCTGGTCAGTATTATAAAGTTCCTCAGTTTTTACGACGGGGACTTACCATGAAAGATGATCTTGCAGGAGTCATCAATGCCATTGACATTCAGCAGTTCGTCAACGATTATCTCGCTTTTACTCATCAAGGCAAAGTGAACGTAACTCGTTAATTCTGCGCCCATCTCACAGGCCAAGGGCAAAAGTGCTGCCGCGCTTTTCAAGCTGGAGGCTGCGAAGAGGACATTCTTGTTGTCGACATATCCGCCCCTCGTGGAATATATGGCCTGCAACGAGACTGCAAGGTTAGGAAATACAACGGGGCCATTATAGGGACTGTCTGCAGCAGTGTCGTCGGCGGGACTTTTGGTCTTTGCGGGTTTCTTTGGTGGCTGAACTGGTTCAATTGGTTTCAGTTTCGGCATCGGCTGTGGTTTCCGAAGGTCATCGTCCAAGTTATGGGGCGTATAAACAGGTCGTCGACGATCGTGAATCCCCACATCTGTAGGGATGTTCTTGATAAAGAGGTATATAGCAGCGCCGACAGCAAACGCGACGAGAAGTCGTTTCACCGATTTGCGCGGCGGTGCCCGGGCAGCGTTCCAGTGAGAGGATCGGATAGGAGGGAGTGTCGTCGGTTTGTGGTCATCGTCCTTCTTTCCCAGTTCCTCATTGCTGAGGAAGAGCGAGCTACCGGCACCCATGCCGCTTTATGATAACAGAGACGAGCCGAATCGTGGCAGTCGGACTTGTCGTTAACACGCCTGCCTCGGCGGCGGGAGGCTTCGAGGAAAGCTCCTAGTATTTGAGAGTCGTCATTGGAATTAATTGATCAATGCATTCAGATATCGGCGCAAGCGAGTTCGAGCGACAAGAACCGAGACATGCGTTGATGGAGTGCGCGGTTTGCTGCGATAATGAGGGTAGGGATCCTGACGACGCCTCAACTCTCGGTAAACGTGGCTGGAGTAACCCGTAGCGCACTCATCAAGCTCTGGCTCCCGGTCCGAGCCATTCGGCTGGATACAGATGACCCCACATGGTACGCCAAGCTTGGAGCTTCCCGCATCCCCACACAGCCAACCCCTGTCAGCACGAACCAGAACGGCAGAACGAACCAGGTTCTGGGTTGTATTACGGAGCTGGTGGGGCACGACTGGACCCCTCGAGCCCCTCTATAATTTTTTCTGCGAATTGGAAAATGTTACCGATGTTCTCAACGACCGCAACCTAGGACAACGAGCCCAGTATACGTCGACAAGTCCTCCAAAATTGCTTCTGGTCGGTCCGGGAAACATACGAAACAACGACGTGCGTCCTCAACACCAACATGGGCAAATCTCGCCGTAACCGGACGCGGGCACCCCGTACTGACCCGATCAGCAAACATGTCAAACCTCCTTCAGACCCCGAGCTTGCGGCTCTGCGGGAAAGCCGTATTTTGCCCGTCATCAAGGATCTCCAGAGCCCGGATGTCAAGTCACGAAGCACCGCTGCCACTGCTATCGCAAACATTGTCACAGACACAAAGTGCAGGAAACTGTTGCTTCGCGAGCAGGTTGTCCACATTGTCCTTACCGAAACCCTCACCGATGCCAGTATAGACAGCCGTGCCGCAGGATGGGAAATTCTCAGGGTACTTGCCCAGGAAGAAGAAGCGGATTTCTGCGTCCATCTATACAGGGTCGACGTTCTGACAGCCATTGAGCATGCGGCCAAGGCGGTACGTCCACCCTCAAATCTGCCTAACGAAATGAATTCAGCATGGAAGCTAACCAGCAACACAAGATCACGGAAACACTTGTCGCATCTGAGCCCCCGTTTTCTAAGCTTATGAAAGCTCAGCAGCGCCTGTTATGGGACATGACAAACTCCCTGCTCGCCCTCCTTGCTTCCCTGGCGGTGGCGCGTGAGGAGATCGTGCAGGCCATCGTCGCAAACACTACCATACTGCGGTTCTTGTTCCGTCTGGTATCAGCAGATGTCGTGCCGCAAGAAATCTCCGAGGAGACCCTCTCCTGCCTCATGACACTGGCAGAGGACAATCTTCCGCTGGGACAGGCTATCATCGACGACCAAGAGACGAGATGCTACGAGGAGCTGCTAAAGCTGAAATCCAAGTCAGGTTCCAGATCAGTTTTGGCTTGCGGTGTGTTGCACAATGTCTTCGTATCACTTCAGTGGCTCGATTACAGCCCTGGTAAGGATGGCGCCTGCGATGCCATCCTCGTTCCTAACCTCTGTGAAGCACTGGAGCAACCATTCTCCAGTACCAGGAATGGCGATGATCACCAAGGCTTTAGCCCTTTCCAAACAGTACAGACCGCCTTGGAGGTGCTGGCATCGATTGGGGCGGACTTTCAGACCGCTCTTGAGAAGGGCAACCGACAGCAGCCCGGAGCTGCGAAGCCTGCTGCTTCGGCCGAGGAATGGAATGGCTTTGGCGATGATGGTGACGAAATGGAGGTAGATGGAGAATCCAATCATGGTGAGGAGGATCAAGAGGAAGACGGCGAAGACGAGGACGAGGACGAGGACGAGGACGATGATGAATTCGACGAAGAAGATCTAGAAAAGGTTACCGGGCTGGACGAGGATCATGAAGAGTCGGACGACCTTCAAGATGTACCGACACTTCGGGCGCTGATACAACTGGCGGTGCCCCAGCTTATACGGTTAACCAACATCGCAATCGAAAACGACGAAGCTCTTGCCATTCAAGACCATGCACTCTCCGCCCTCAACAACATTGCGTGGACGATTTCGATCCTCGAATTTGCAGACGGAGAGAATGCCAACATTCTGGCCGCCTGGGCACCGGTTGCGAAGAAAATCTGGCTCAAGGCAGTCACGCCGATTGTCGAGGCGGATAACGCCGATCTGAGCCTGGCAACCCAAGTCACTAGCCTTGCCTGGGCCGTAGCCCGGACTCTCCAAGGAAAAACCCCTGTGACACCAGCTCAGCATCGGAAGTTCATCGCCCTTTACCAGGCTACCAAGGGGCTTGGTCAGAGCTCGCCCGGCGCCGGCAACGGGCAAGAAGAAGCCCAAGATCCGTTCCAGAGCGTGGGAATCAAGTGCATCGGTGTCCTCGGCTCCTTGGCCAGAGACCCAGCACCAATCGACGTTAACAGGGAGATTGGGGTCTTCCTGACAACAGTTGTGAATGCACCCAACACCCCGCCTGCCGACATCATCGAAGCGCTCAACCAGCTGTTCGATATCTACGCCGATGAGGATGTTGCCTGTGACAAGGAGGTATTCTGGAAGGATGGTTTCCTGTCCCATCTCGAAGCGCTTTTGCCCAAGCTCAAAACTATAGCCAAGGGAATTGACAAGCGGGCACAGGAGGAACTGAGGATGAAGGCAGATGAGGTGGTGCTTAACCTGGGCAGGTTTATACAGTATAAGAAGAAGCACAGCCCTCGAACAAGGTAGTCATGGAGCACCTTCTTCACGAATGGTAGTAAGCTGGCATCAAGTTAGTGCTAACGTAGCTCATGTTCTACGAGATACCCACAAGATATGTAGCAAAGCGGTCAAATGAACCAGGTGAATAGAGTAAAGGTTTCATTCTATCGTTTGGCAGGTCATGGCCACACACATCTGACCGAGATCTGATGCGACCAAGCTTTAAAAGTCAATAAAGTGAACTACCAACAAAAACAACACCAGCCAGATAGGAAATGACAAACCGGTTCCCATGACAGACTATGCCTATGCCGTAACTACCAGCTTGAGCTTGGTCTTCGATTTGGAAGGATGAGCCAGGTATCTCAAGCCTCTTCTGAGGTTTTCAGAGAGAGCCCTTTGTTTTGGTCAGGTTCAAAATTGTTCTCCTCGTCCATACAAAGTGGAACTCACTTCAGAAAACCCTCTCCATCTCTTATACGCTTCCTCTGTGGTGCAAGAAACCGGTGACAAGGTAGGTCGATCCGCAGAAGTTTTTGCTTTATCAGCCAATGGGCTTCAGCTTCTTCTTTTTCTTCTTGTCGTCACCTGCGCCACTCTTTGCTTTCTGGAACTGGCGCCAGCTGTTGATTCGGACGTCTCTGGTCGCCTCCCAGTCCTCCTCGTGCTGTCGTTTACGCTTCCGGGCCTCGAGTTCCTCGTCCTGCTTGCGCTGCTCGCGTCCTTCCTCTTGCATCTGTGCCTTGAGTTGGCGCCTCCGGCGCTGTTCGTTGTCGATCAGAACCATCTTGGTCTTTTCTGCCCACTTCTTGTCGAACTCTGGTGTCTTGATCTCGGGGCTGTCGACGGTCAATTTCATCTCACGGAGGGTAAGCATGCGGGCGTCGGCGATCGCTTCGTCGAGAGTTGCGCGGTGTTTCTCGTCCATCAACTCGGTCTGTGCTTTCTTCAACCTGTCGAAGGCATCGGGGGCCAGCGGGTTCTTGGTCTTGTCGGGATGGATCAGCAGCGACTTTGAGCGGTACACCTTTTTGATGTCGGACTCGGGCACACCGGGTTTCAGGGCCAGGACGGCGTAACTAAATTGTAGAAGAACTGGTCGTTAGCAAAACATGATCAGAGGGGTCAAGCGATTACATTGAGGCGGAACTTAAGAGGTATACTTACGCATCAAGGCGAAATGCTTTGAGGATGCGGTCGATTTCGGCATCCTGTAGAAGTAAAAGTTTGTAAGTGATCTCTGTTAAAAGATTTCGCCGCGAGTGTGAAGGTTTGCGGAAGACTTACCTTCTCATATTCTTTACCCTCTGATTCAAGAATCTCCAATGTGTCCCTGTTGTCGACGGGTGCTTCGTCTTTGGTAGCCATGATTGGTGACAGACTCACAGATCAATACAGTCGAATGGGATGCGATCTGGGTAGGGACGCTTAATCGAGTGAGCGAATGCGACAAGACTGAGTTGAACTGGTGTTGGTAGAAGCTCTCGCGCCTTCCTGTTGTGGTGTATCGACGGGTTACAAGTGTGCAATGCAGTACGGATATGGTACTGTACATACGTACTGTGTTTCCAGATAAGAGATAAGCTCCTGGCTGGCAAACTTGACCCCACATGCCCCACAAGCCTCAGTACGTATACCACTAAGAATTGGCCCACTAAAAAGTTGGAAAGCTCTGTTTTGCGATCGGGGGTCGCTTGATAGAACTGCAGCGCCTAACCATACAACAACGTCGAACGGCCAAACAATCACGACGGCAAATACATAATGACTCGAAAAAGATCGCCGTCGCCGGCCCCCTCTGAGAACGAGGTGGACATTGGAAATGCCTTGTTCGACGACAGCGATGCGAGTGGCCACGATACGCCAGCCACCAAACCTGCTCCCGAGTTGCTGGATTTCAACGACCTGCTCAACACTGGCGGTGACCAGTCTGACGACGGTGATGGAGACGAGGAATTCATTGCCGCACGTCTCAGGGGTGCCAATCGGAAGACTTCAAACCTGCACGGCAAGACAGTGAAGAAGGGAGGAGGATTCCAGGCAATGGGTAGGCACAAATCACACCCCAATTCCTCGGAGAGCACCGTCTAACATGTTCGTCCAGGCCTCAGTTCAAATCTGCTCAAGGCTATCACCAAAAAAGGATACTCGGTTCCCACACCCATTCAGCGGAAAACGATCCCTCTAATTTTGGAAAGGCGCGATGTGGTTGGTATGGCTAGAACTGGTTCCGGAAAGACGGCCGCATTCGTTATTCCCATGATTGAGCGTCTCAGGGCTCACAGTGCCCGAGTGGGAGCGAGGGCGGTTGTCCTCTCTCCCTCTCGCGAGTTGGCGCTACAGACCCTGAAGGTTGTGAAGGAGTTTAGCAGAGGGACCGACCTGAAGACTGTCCTGCTGGTCGGTGGTGACAGCCTGGAGGAGCAGTTTGGTTCTATGGCGGCCAACCCCGACATCATCATCGCAACGCCTGGTCGTTTCCTTCATCTCAAAGTCGAAATGAATCTGGATCTGTCCTCGGTCAGATATATCGTATTCGACGAGGCCGATAGACTCTTTGAGCTGGGTTTTGCTCCCCATCTCACCGAACTTCTGCACGCTCTCCCACCTTCGAGGCAGACCCTTTTGTTTTCGGCAACTCTGCCCTCTTCATTAGTCGAGTTTGCGCGCGCAGGTCTGCAGGATCCCAGTCTAGTGCGCCTGGATGCCGAAACAAAAGTTTCACCAGATCTCGAAAGCGCCTTCTTCTCCGTCAAGAGTGGTGAAAAGGAGGGTGCCCTCTTGCACATTCTGCATGATGTTATCAAGATGCCAATGGGCCTGCCAGAGGGTGCAACGAAAAGGGAAGACTACGACGAAGAGCAGTCAAGGAAGAGGAAACGTGACTCTGATCGTCCAAATCCAAAGGAGAAGCCGACTGAGCATTCCACCATCATCTTCACAGCCACGAAACATCATGTCGAGTATCTTGCGAACCTCTTGCGGCTTGCTGGCTTTGCCGTGTCGTATGTATACGGCGCGCTCGATCAGACTGCTCGGTTAATGCAAGTTGACGACTTCCGCAAGGGCCGCACCAACATTCTCGTCGTCACCGACGTGGCTGCCCGTGGTATCGACATTCCGGTTCTTGCAAATGTGATCAACTACGACTTTCCTCCTCAACCCAAAATCTTCGTGCACAGAGTCGGACGTACGGCCCGTGCAAACCAACGTGGTTGGGCTTATGCTCTTGTCCGACAGACTGACCTTCCCTATCTGCTCGACCTGCAATTGTTCCTCGGGAGGAGGCTGGTCGTCGGGCAGGAAGTACAAGATCCGTCTTACGCTGAAGACGTTGTGGTCGGTGCCTTGCAGAGGAACGGCGTGGAGAATAACATGGAGTGGGTGCAGAAGGTCCTCAAGGAAAATGACGACATCGCTGCCCTCAAGCAGGTGTCCTTCAAGGCCGAGAAGCTCTACATGAAGACCCGAAATTCTGCATCAAGTTCAAGCGCCAAGCGATCTCGTGAGGTGGCGTCCTCGAGGTCATGGAACCAGATCCACCCGTTGTTTGGAAAGTCAGCAGCGGATGTGGAGGAGGCACGCGAAGATCTTTTGTCGAAAATAAGCAACTACAAGCCTCAGGAGACTATATTCGAGCTAGGGCCGAGAGGCAAATCGTCGCACAACAAGACCGCAGAGGTTGTACGGAGTATGAGGTCCAAGATTGGACCTCGCAAGCCGAAGCCGTCAGAAGAGGCTGCTGTCGACGTGGACGAAAATGCCGAGGATTTCGCCGCCGAAAAAGCCACCAACGACTGGGAAGACGCTGCCTCCTCGGCGGCAGAAGAAGAAGAAGTAGAAATAGAGCAAGACTCCGACTCGGAAATGGAAGTAACAATCTCCAAATCCGGCAAGCCCAAAAAGGGCCAAACATCCTTCGCCGACCCAGAGATCTACATGTCCTACACGCCACGCACAACCAACGCGGCCGAGGAGCGCGCCTACGGTGTCCACTCGGGCACCCAAGGCACCAACTTCCTCGAGGCAGCCCGCGACGCAACAATGGACCTGACCAACGACGACGGCGCCAAGTCGTTCGGTCTCCCCACTCGCTCACGCATGCGCTGGGACAAGAAGCAATCCAAATACGTGGCGCGCCAAAACGACGAGGACGGATCCAAGGGCACCAAGATGGTCCGCGGCGAGAGCGGCGTCAAGATTGCTGCTAGTTTCAAGAGCGGACGGTTTGATAAATGGCGCAAGGATAACAAACTGGGCAGGCTCCCTCGCGCGGGGGATACCGAGAAGAGCACCATCGTGAGGCATTTTGGTGGCCAGGGGGGTGCGAGGTACAAGCACAAGATGGAGAAGGCGCCCAAGGAGGCGGACAAGTTTAGGGATGATTACGAGGTGCGCAAGAAGCGTGTTGCCGAGGCGAAAGAGAAGCGTATCGGCAAGTTTAGGGATGGGGAGGGGAGCAAGAGGGAGCTCAAGACTGCTACGGATATCAGGAAGGCTAGGCAGGTTAAAGAGCAGAAGATGCTCAAGAATGCTAGGCCTTCCAAGAGGCAGAAGAGGTGAGGTGGTTGGGTAGTAGAGGTCTCGTCTGGTAGCGTGTATATCATGAGTTTTTGCACTTACCAGATAGATCCAAGGGAGCTAGCTAGCTAGCTAGTTAGCTGCTCGACTGGAACTACTATATATATCCGTACCGAAAGAAGAAAAGAAATTGTTTATAAATGTCGACATTGTATTCCCATATTTTTTTATATAGTAGAGATGGACGAAGTCGGCGAATTGAGAATAAAAAGTGCGGTATCAGATAGGTGGTCTATTAAGTTAACGCACTCAAGAATATTAGGAAGGTGAATAGACGACGGCCGACAAACGATATATAAGCCAGTACCAGCAAGTCTGCCACCCAAGCATAAAAAACCTAGCTGCGTCATTGTACCGGTAGAGCAACGCCCATTCTCGAGGGGGAAAACCAGCGAGTTAAACCGCCAGACACAGAAAAGAATATAGAGGAAGAAAAGTAAATGATGTATGCAAATAACCCTCGAGTGCCGGGTTATACAGACAGCCAGGACCAGACACGAGTGAGTTGGTTACGAGATCAAGGGCTGAGAGGAGCGGTAAAAGACGCCTGGTAGTTACAAATAATGATTTAATTAAAAAAGAAAACAATATAAAATATGTAAGCGGCTAAACTCGTCGAAAAAAAAAACGAAAAGGTTATCTCTTGTTGCTGTTTATCTCCCAAGAAAGAAAAAAAAACCTCTAGAGCGGAGAGTATCCATCTTTCACACCGGCACCGCATCTGTAGGATACCCTAAAGTAGTAAGATAAATGTTAGCATACCTTTCTTCAGTCCTCAGAAAAACGACCAACGTCTGGATACCAGACATGAGGAGTAGTAGAGAATAGACTTACAAAAAGCACAAACAGCAATAATCGCATAAAGACAAATGAGCAAGAATCCCTCGAGCCAGTGACTCTTGCCGTCGGCGATGAGATAATTCACCAACAGGACCGCGACAAACAAGACGGCCACCTGGAAGGTGTCGAAGCTCAGGTTCATGGCGTCGTTGCCCATTCCCCAGCCGATGATAACAAGTAGGGGGATGATGAACAAGGCGACTTGCATGCTCGAGCCGACGGCTACTCCGATTGCTAGGTCCATTTTGTCCTACGAACAGGGTTAGTCAAGCCTACGTCCTTGTTTGTAGTCAGAATGAGTAAAAAATAAATACCTTGATGGCGACCGTGACTGCTGTTGCATGTTCTGCTGCGTTGCCTAGTAGTCGAAACGAGTTAGTCCCCATATGTTTAAAGTAAAAGAAAGAACGATAGGTAACTTACCAACAATCGGCAGTAAAATCAAGCCCACAAACTCCTCACTAACAGTGTCGGTGATGGAATCGATAGAGTCCACCATGAACTCGGCGCAAAGAGCAATGATAATAGTCGAGACAATCAAAGTCGCCAAGGCAACCCCAAAATGCAGCTGGGGCTCCTCCTCGTCGTCCTCGTCACTGCTGGTCGACGGCGGCGTGGTCAACAGCTCGCGCAGCTTCTCAGTGTCCTCCTGCTGAGAAGGCAAGCCATGGCCGCCCATGACTCCCGCGGGCACCACAAATCCCTGGGCGATGGCACCCTCTTTTAGCGACGGCTTTCCCAGCAACGACCGTTTATTAAACGGCTTGGCCTCGACCTTTTGCGACTCCTCTGCAAAAACCTTGGAGTGCGTGTGAAGTTGGAAGATCAGATAGGCCCCGTACACGACGAGGAGAATAACCGAGGTTCCCCGGGAGAGGGCAGCTACAGCGGTCACGTCGTCCCTTTCCCTGGCGCTGTCGAAGACGGTAGGGACAATGACACCTGCGACGGCCAGGGCCAGCATGGAGGCGGCTGTTTGAGCAACGGTGGTGTTGAAGAATTGTTCCTGTCGTCGGAGGCCGCCAAAAAAGAAGCACATGCCCATGACCAGGAGCAGGTTCGAGAGGATACTTCCTATGAGGGAGGTCTGGACGATGGCAATCTCGCCCTTGATTAATGCAATGATGGCGACGATCAGTTCGACCGCATTTCCCAGAGATGCGTTGAGCAGACCACCGAGGGTCTCTCCAAGTCTCAGTGCGACTTCTTCGGTGCCGTAGCTGAGCAAAGCGGCCAAGGGGATGATGGCCAAAAAGTTGATGACGAAAATGGCAACCCGTGGAATGCTAGGAACAAAGTTGAGGCCGATGCCTATCGGTGCAGCGAATATGAGAATGTTGAGTGGTGAGTATAAAAACGTCCTCCTGATCTGATTTCCCACCGTGAAGGGTTCCTTGGGGGTGAGATGCTTGAAAAAGGTGCTTGCTTTCTTGGGCTTTTTTGCCTTTTCTCTCGGCGCCCGATCGGTCTCGCTGGGGCCATTTTGTGACTCGTTCTTGCTCGAGACCCTCCTACGAAGCAAATCAGGGGCATCGCTCGGCCCTCCTATGGCAGGCGAATCAGCTGAAGTCTCTCCTCCACTGGAAAACTGGCTGCTGTAGGGTCCCATATCGTGCGGGTCAGTCTCCTTGTCGGAGTCGGGAAAGGCCTGGCCGAATGGACCTGGCGCTGACTGTGAATGTGTGATTGGAATTGGGGCATCACCGTCCCCTCGCTGAGTCCTCATAGCAGGCTGGCTCTCGATCTCCCCCGCGACGTCCCAGGTCTTGTTCCTTCGCCCACGCTTGGTCGGACGGCTGCCGGCGAGAAAGTCACCCCAGCGACCTTCCGAGTGGAACTCCTTTCTATTCTTGTAATAATTGACTGAAAATGAAATACGTTAGACCTGCTGTTGGCTCACTGACAAAGTGATTTGTACTTTGGGAAAAATAAAAATCTAAAGAAAGTGGACGACAAAGGCGGACATAGCCTCGTCCTAGCGCCTCCCGTTGTTGTGTTGTGGGGTTCAACGGTGAAATGAGATG
Source organism: Rhypophila decipiens (assembly GCA_033297075.1). NCBI lineage: Eukaryota > Fungi > Ascomycota > Sordariomycetes > Sordariales > Naviculisporaceae > Rhypophila > Rhypophila decipiens. The sequence continues at coordinate 28,460 of MU858087.1, read as the reverse complement.
ATGAAAGCGTGGGTAGAGTAGGTGTGAAAGATGCTCGTCACACCCGGGGAGTGGGAGGCTTACATGTCATGATTTCTGTTCTCCAAGAAGAAGTCCAAAAGGTGAAAGTCGCAGGACCGATGTGGTGTTGGAGTATTACAGAGTGTGCAGCAGAGTAGTGTCAACAAGTGCGGGTGCTGTCGCTTTGATCAAAAATCTTTCGATTCCTCGTGAGTTGCACCAAGGACGTTTGTCTGGTGGTCCTTTGTCAAAGCGTTTGCTGTTTGTTGGTGTATTGAGGTACTGTAATACCGTATCTCAAATCATTGTTTTGGACTTTGAAGAGAGGCTGTGCATGCAGAAGGGATGTAGAGCAAACTGGGATGAGATTATGAATGCCTGAGCGTATCGTAGCAGAGGTTTATTTTGATGACGATTGGTGGCCCTCTGGTGACCGTTGGAATGTTCGAAATCTCGTGCCAAGAGCGCTTCGGCCCCGTCCCGAACGTCGACAAGAGGCCCGGTGCGCCCAAACGTCTTTAAATCGCGCGTGTCTGAGATTCTGGGGTCTCCGTGTCTCCGTGTCTCGAATCGCGAATCTCGTAGGCCGGCAGTGGTTACAAAGAACGGGCAGCACCGGAAGAGCAATTGCACAACCTGGGTCAAAGTTAATCAAAGAAATGGGAGCACAGAAATAGCTTCATTCATTATTCCTCAGGTCCTTCCGGGGGTCCCTGTAGTCCTTATGTACATTACCAAGCTGCTGTATGGTACCACGTTCAGATGAGGAGGAACCTGGAATCCCCCTTTGTGTTAGCGCCATCCTCACCTTCCTGTTGGTCTCCTTTCCCCAGATCCAATAATCCTGTTTGGCCCACGACCAAGGGGTATCATTGACCAATGCGTCATAGGCTAATTGTGTTTGTCCATAGCACAGCTCGTCACCAGTAATTGATACGGGTACGTTGTTTTACCCTCCCTCTTAGCTCCCCCTCGAGTGCCGTTAAACACATGAAAGTACAAGACTCTCCTGGATATAAAACCTGCGTCCTTTTACAGACTGTATGTACATGTCGCCCGATTGAGTGGCCTTGTTTCACAAGGGTGATCTCAGTACCCCAGAAATGACGTCGACACCCGATGCTTACCGCGATCTGAGTAACCTCCGAGGCATGCGGGAGAAAGGTTTGATGGTGAAGCATTAGCTGTCATCTCAGTGGTCCTTTGCTTTAGCCGCTTTGAGGAAACTCCGGACATGGACGTTTCCCCTGGCGCACCCGAGATGCTTCGTCATCTTTTGAGAGGTCGGCATCTTGGATCCGACATCAACTCTTTGTTTGGTTGTTTGTCACTTGAAGTTCAATTTCTTGGCCGATAAATAAGCTTTTCCGCCAAGATGCGGGAGGAAGCGGCAGAGAAGCTTGTTTTTGCTCCAAGCTTGGCAATGATGGTCTCGACTCTTGGAACAGTGCTTCCGCTCGGTGAGTCTACCACTGTTAACAACTGTTAAGCCAAACTGCAAATTACGTGCATATATAAACACTTTCTAATATCCATTGACTGCAACAAGTGTTACACTTGGCACACACACAAGACTTGTTGTGTTCACCATAAAAGTGCGATTTGTCTTGGAAAATCAAATATTCATAGTTTGCGAAATGATCATTATGGCTGCGCAATTGAAGAAACATTCATATTAAAATAGGCAAATGCTGCCCGTATCTATCTACCTACTTGCCATCTCGACTCTCACCTCCCCGTTCCCCAGTACCCGCGGTCCCACCAAGACCGCCAATTCGATGTCCCATGACACCATCCTGAATGCTCGTCCTCCTGAATAGCTGCGAAGCAGCCAGCATCCCCGGGCTTCCGGCTCGCGGATTGAAACTCATCCTTTCTATTCCTGTAGTGCTGCTGTTGGTTGACGCTGGCGACAAAACACCTGGCGGCAGCCCAAGTACAGGGATATTCATGTCGGAGACAGTTCCGCCCGTAGCTGTCGTGGTCGCTCCAAAACCCGGGGTCCCGGTCGCCAGAGAGGCCGAGTCGCTGCCGCTGCCGGCTGTAGTAGTAGTAATAGTAGGCTGCGGTGGCTGTGGCGACTTCTCGAGCGTCTCTCTGTAAAAGGCCTCGAGTGCAATGGGATCGTTGCAGAACGACTCCAGCTCGTCCTTGATGGCTTCCGGCTCCTGCCCGGTGGCTGCGACGATTCCCAGAGGCGCCGACGTTCTCAGCTGTCCGGGAAGACCAAATCCACTGGCAGAGGTGGGGGGCCCGCTCATCCCTCCTGTGCCTGGCCCAAGACCTGTCCCTGGTCCGAGAATACTAGGCCGGACCACCGGGGACAGGAAGGAAATCGGTTTGGCCGACGGCGACTGCATCGGAGTCGGTTCAGTCAAACCGTAGGGTATATATGATCCCGGGGTTACGGCGCGGGCGCTCTGGGCTGAGCTTCCGTGACCATGGCCCTGGTGCTCGGTCCGTAACTCCTTCTCTCGTGCCGTGGCCGCGCGGTTGCTGTACAGACGGTTGGCGAGGAGAAGAAAGTTGCCCTCGTCGGTGATCTCGGCCATGATCACGCCGCTCCGATGAATATACTGCGTATATTTGAAGTCGGGTTTTCCCCAGGAATACGTCACGTCCACATTGCTCGGAAAGCTCGAAGCTGCTTCAACGTCGAGAACGAAATCAAACTTGCGGAGAAGGGCTTTCTGATAGAAATGCCGCCCAGGTTGCGCTTGTGGCATAAACGAATTTGGGTCATAGTAAGTGACTGGCTGTTGATTGGGCGGTGGAACGGCGAGTTTGATGGTGTACGGACGTCTGAATGGATTGATCTCTGTAATTGCACATGCCTCGGCGATTGGTACTTCGACGAGTCTGAGCCCATATGCTGCCGCCTCCCTCGCCCAGGTTTCGATGGCATCCTCAATTAGCTTTGATGTGACATTCATCCAGTCGATTCTGATGTGGTAACAGTTGTCCGGGTTGTGAAGCCTGTCGTAGTGCAAATCGACGACTTCTTGGCGGTAAGAGCGTTTTCGATGGTCCACATCGAACTTTATCACCTTGCTCAGCACCACTTTGGGTTTTCGCCCTCCCATAGTCGGCATGGTTGGTGTCGTAGTGCCAGATGTTGGCGAACTCTCCTCATGAATCGAAGTTGGCCGAGAAAGCCCCGACCTGGGAGAGTCCCGGGGCATGTGCTCCGAGAGCGGTGTAGAGGGGATCGACACATGGATGCGCCTCGAGTTGAACCAGCCGGGTGGATGGGGCTTCGCATATTCGCTAGTAATCTGGTAGAAATACTGACCATCCCTAAAGGGATGTCGTCTTTCTACGTGAACAAAGAGGCCCCCGTTTTCTTTTCTCCCGTCCTTCAGGCTCTCCTTTTCCTTATCCTTGGACTTTTCGTCGTCGTAAACCATGAGTCTGTTGCCGAGTGCCTCGGCTTCCTCTCGGTCTTCCAGATCCTCAAAGTTATCTAGCAGCCAACTCGTCATATCCGACCCGATAAAACAGTTGTAGTGAAGACGGAGGTGCCACCTTCGGTTTTGCATCCGGACTCCACCATTCTCGACAGGTTGCTGAATAGCCTCAGCCAACGCTGCCAGACTGAAGTTCTTCTTTTGGAACTGGCCCCTATTTGTAACCAGCTGTCCCTTTCGCTGAGTGCTATCCATGCCCTCCAAGAGTGGTAAAGTCTCAAGTTCCGCAGCTATCACAAGAGAAGGATCCTCGGTCTTGTAAATAATGTCCAAAAGATTGACTTCCTTCTTGCGTCGAGTTTGGAAGCGCTTTTCGTCTGGAGCCATGTAGCGATGCTTTTGCCACATTTGAGCAAGTCTTCTGATGCCCTCGATGCGAACCTCCTCGTCGTTATCGCCGGTTTGCGTCTTTGGGAGAGAAGAATGCCGACCAGCCATTGGGATCAGGACAAATCTAGCGCGCCAGAACCGCAAGTGTTCGGTGAGCTCGTCATTGTGCCCCGCAACAAAAGAATCGATATAGTTCCAGTTCCGCTCTGATCTTGGTGCAACGAGATCGAATTCCTTTGTTTCGTAGCCATGATCTAGCAGTGTCCTGATGGCAGGTTTATACATGGGGGTGCCATCGTGAGATTTAGATACATCTGTTGGCTTGCGGACGAAGATGTTAACCTCAACCTCAGTGCCGTTAACACACGAGAGCTGGTGAATCGTATTCCCGACCGACATAAAGATACTTGTGCCATCCTCTGCTATACGATGACGAGAGAAGACATCGGCAATCTTGAGCTGTTTCTGGCCAAGGCCTCTCGCGACAGCGGGTCCGACGATGACCTGGAAGCCCTGACAGAACCTCAAGCTGACCAGTTCACGAAGCAATTCATCTCGCGATCGCGGTTCCTCGGTCAGCTCGTCATCAGCTTCCTGCGAGATGTTGTACGGCTGACGTTGATATTCAGCCTCAAACTGAGCCTTGGCCGGGAAGAATTCGGTTGTGAGCGGGACAGCAGCAGGGGAGCATAGAGACTTCCACTTCATCACTCTCATTTCAGACATGCTGGGGAAGACATGCTGCCAGCGGCTGTACAACGTAGCCACATCAACCTCGTTGGTGTCCGGATTGGACGGGTTGACCGATGTTAACCAGGGCGACATGGCCGTCGATGGAGACAGTGTCGATGGAAGTTCTGGCAATGCTCCTGCAAGCAGCTTGGAGTTATAAATCTTTTTCGCGTCCTCTGCTCTCATTGCCTCGGAGTGCAAAAGATCGCGGTCGTCGATAATGACATCTGGCCTCAGCGTAGACGAAAGCACCGATCCAGATAATGCGTGCGTCAATGGATCTGATAACATTTGCTGGCTTTTATTGATGACGATTGGCTTAGCCTGCATTTCCGTGGGAAAGTTGTGTCCCTGAACATATGACAGGGATGAAAAGCCGGGACGAGACGGTGTTGTAGGTGTTCCCCTTCCGGACTTCTGTGGCGAGGAGGGTCGTTGTGGTGACCGGATAGGAGTCGAAGTGGTGCTTGGTGGTTGTAAGCTCCTTGAATTCCCGCTCGTTCTGGACGCGTTGACACTCTCAATGCTCAGCTCCGCCACGGCAGCCTTTGGAGCGGCTATTCCAAAGCCTCTATTCCCGAGACTTATGTGCCGCATGAACTTGGGGGCTTTCGTAGGGGTCTGTTTCGTAGCATGATGGCGAGCATCAGTGACTTTCCGGTGGCTTGACGCTGCATCCGTCCGGTCCCCTGCGGTCCCAGGGCGATGTGGGGGAACGGCAAGCGACAGGGGCTGAGGAGTGAGAGACGGCCTGCGGTCTGTAAAAGACGTACCCAGCAAGCCTGTATCTCCCAGAAACTGTCTTTTGGGAGCCTCATCGTGGTCCCGTCCAAGTCTTTGATGGAACGGACTCCTTCGCGTGGAGCGAACTCGGGCGTTGGCATCGTCATACTCTTGTAGCTGCTTCCAGAGCGACTTCTCTCCGTATTTGTTGTTCTTCTCCGGTGCGAATTTCTGGAAGCCATAAACGTGGTCAAAAAGAGTTTCTGGTACCCGCATATTTTGTATCGAGATTGTTCCGTCAAGTCCAAGGTGTGGTTTCGATATATGACTGGCCTGTATTGCCTTCATCGGAAATAAGGGATCCTGATGTAATGGCTTTGTTTCAATCTCGTTCGTCTCCATCACGCTTCTCATTTGGAGGTCGTACATGCGGCATCTTATGGGGAAGTCCTCTCTCGACTGCACATGTGAGATGTCCGATACCGACAAGGCAATACCTTTGTATGAGAGTGCCTCTTCCGCTGCACCTGTCCAGTACGAGACATGAAGCCACGAAGGCAGGGCATAGATCCATTCATCTCGAGACGAGCTTGAGCCCGCTGAATCCCCACGCAAGGTGCTGTCGGTTCCCTTGCTGGGCGAGAATGAGCTCGAAATACTGGTATAGCTTCCAAATGAAGGTCCTGTCTGCTTCGGGGTGCTGTCACGACTCGAGTTCGGCTTTTGTCTGTGTGACTGATGCTCAAACCGGTGAGGATTGCGGTACCGAAACAACGGCACTGAATGTAGGGGGATCTTTGGGACGCAAATAAGATCAATACCGATGCCGGTTCCTACCAAAGCTTCAGTGGTTCGACGGAGCGACTCGTATTCCACTTCAAACACGCCGGGACTGGGACTGATAACCGCGACGGAAATACCAGTTCTCATCAGGTCCCTATCGATATAGTCATGGGCGAACAACGAAGACGCCATGTTGATAGCCTCGAGGAAGTTACCATGGATAGCCCTGGAAGCCTCGGCCTTGATCCTACTCAGTGCTATCTCTTTGTCTGCTGGATCCTCGGCCGTCGAAAAGGAAACCATTGCTTTTTGGTGGTAAGTGCTGATATCTTTCCTAAAATAATTGAACTCGCGCTTGAGCTGGTAGAGGATCTTGGTCCATTCCCCACTGGCCATCTCAGTGACCACGACGCGGTAGAAGTCCTTGTACGGACGACGGTCTCCCGAGGGCTGGATGCCGGTATAGTAGTCATTATGGATAGTGGCACTAGCCAGCTCAGTCGAGATGCCCGTGTCGTACTCGACACGGGCGAAGAGCACGATGCTGACAAGATGCTTGACCTTGAGCGCCGCCCACTTCTTAAAGAGAGCTGGCAGGAAGCCATTGACCACCTTGTTGAACATGATCTCGCCAGACCCGTCCGAATCAAAGTCCCACATCTCGCGAGCCATCTGGATGAACAAGACATATCGAGCAGACTCGCTGCGAAATATAGGTTTCGTGTTGTGGCTGAAGAAAGCAGAGTGAACCTTGCGGCCGTCGACATATACAGCAGTAACGTGGGCTTTGACAGAGCCAATGAAGAGCAACATTTGCCCTTTGTACACAGTTCTCTCGGAAAGCTCCCCGACCGCCATCCGCCACATGTCAGATCGTGAGAGATACTGGTCCTTGAAGGACAGCTCAACATGTGACGCCTCAACAACCGGATTATTGACACCGATCTACACAATCATTCTGTTTAGCAGATGCGAGAAAGGGAAAAAGAAAATGACAGAATCAGGGCTTGGGCGACCTACCGGAGTCAAAGTAACCTGTGATCCCTTTTTCATCCCAAATGCGTCGGCGATGTGCTTTGCAACGTAGACTTCGACCGTCGGATACCGCGTCTTGATGTCCTTGGGCATATCTTTGACAACAAAGATATAGCGATGGTCAGCCTCTGCAAGTCGAGCCGCCGCTCCAGATGGCGACTCCTTGGAGCGGTCCGAGATGTGCTGCTTGTGTTGTGCGCCGTGTGCCTGTTTGTCAGATTCAGGACGCAGCACATCAATCGCCATCAGGCTGCCCGGCTTGACATCATCGCCAATCTGGTCGAGATTGAGCAAGACCTCATCCCGCGGAAACGACTCATTCACGGTGACTGTATATTTGCGATCTGCTCGGGATCTCAGGGGCGATGAACGATCGTGGGCTGTTGAATGGGCCAAGGCAGTCGTTTCTGGTGAGCCCGGCCGGTCCTGGGCTCGATCCAGATTTGATCTGCTGAACTGTCGAAGATGAGAGGTCCGGCCCGACCCGGGCTGCGCCGAGGGAGGGTTGCGCAACGACATGATGCCAAAAGAAAGCGGGCAATCATGAATAGATGTATGTGTGAATGGATCCAACAACTCAGCCCGGTACTGCCGTCCTTGTCCAACTTTACTGAATCCCTGGGTTTCTCATTCGACCATTCCGAACAGATGACCCTAACCCAAAGGCGGTGAAAAACGAACCTCTCACATCGGAGGATAGAGTTTGTGATCAATTATGGTCTGAAATATCCCGGATTTTCAAGTCGGTTGATCCGTGACGTGAAAGTGATAGCAGAATGCGAGTTCGAAGCTATCCGTACATGCTCAATGATATTCAACCGCAACTGGTCCGGAGTTGAATCGGCAGAATTCTGTCCCGTACGTTGATACCCAGACCGCTTTCCCGATTGAGTTAGAGCACTTATAAAGCGGGGACCGCATGCCGAAAGCTTGGCATTTCGATACTCGTACTCCGTCCTCCGTACGGAACAGTCTATGTATCATGAAGTGTTTGTGAATAGATGTTACCAAGTGGTTGAGGATATAAAGATGCAAGTCAGAAGAATGAAAGAGCAGAGAAGAGAAAAAAGAACAGGGACCGGTACAGATTCACAAGTGCATCACACACAGGTAAGAAGCAACAGTGAACTGGGGCGTTATAATGAAAAGCTACAGCGAGTAATCCCCTTTTCTTTAAAGTACAATTGTGAGCTTGACGAGAAAAACGCCGCCATGGTGTTGTGCGCCAACCATCCTATTCGACAAGGCATTCCTCGATAAATACCTACCCAAGATAGACACCAAGAGAGCTTCAAGTAGATATCATAACACGGTCGTCGTGGACCATCCGTCAAATACAACAGAAAAAAGACCGTAACCGTCCTGTGTGCCAGAAAAGCCACACCATATATACCGTCGCTATACAAACAACATATCCAAAGTCTGCCGTACCATCCGGACTGTAGCGCGATGGGCAACCTGGTGCCATGGTACAAACACAAAGTGCAATTCGATCAATTACTCGGCCCGGAAACCACTGATAGGGCACCTTCACCATCCGGCACACCGGGCTCAACGTAATTCCTCCATTCTTGAACACGATCCATGCCTCTGCCTGGTCCTGTTAGCCCAGCTTGCACAGATGCCAGTAGCTCCTGCTTCATATGTTCGCGATGTGCCTGGCCCGTAGGACGCCTCTTTACTGATGGCGCATGCGGTGATCCAGTGCCACCAACGCCACCGGCTTCTTTTTCTCTCTTAGGTGTACCCATTTGTTCCAATGACCTACTGCTTCTGTTGTTGTTGAAGAACTCCTCTATTTCTATCCCTCGCATGTGCATCATTGACGGCATTGACGGCATTGACGGCATCGGCGGCATCGGCCCCGAACCCGAAGGTGGTGGGACTGGTGCCATCGGAATTGGTGGGTGATGGGCCATGGGATGGTGGTGATGCATCGGGTGACTGGCAGGATGTGAGTGACTAGCCGGATGTGGGTGAACAGGCGGCGGATGTCCAGCCCTAATGGGACTAATTGGCCCGCCCATCATGGGAGGAACCATCATCCCCATCATCGCGGGGCCTATCGGAGCGCTGTGGGCGGCGGTATGCCTGCTGCCAGAGTTAAATCGGTCTGCCAGTCTTCGCTCGAATGAAGAAGTTCGACGTCTGTCGGGGGATCGAGGCCGGAGTCGGTCAGACTCCGCGGGCCGGTGGTATCTATCGGGGGTGGGTGGCTCCTCGTGTCGTTCGGGGGATGGATATCGATACCTGGGAGGTGAAGATGCCCGCCGCCTATCGGAAGGAGGATCGTGCCATCTCTCGGGGGAGTGGTGTAACTGTCCACGTGTCCAGGCACCGCCCGCGCCATAATCTGGACCAGAATTTGGTCGTTCAAAGGACGAAAGTGGTGGTGGTACGGCGGGGTGGCGTGACTGGGGCGGAGATGGGGCAATAACCGTTGCAGCGCGCCTGCCGGGGGGTTTCTCGTCTGTATGACGACGAGCTCGGCTTCTCTGGTCATGGCCTCGGATCATATCTCTACCATAGTCATCATCCTCATCTATATCATCGAAAGCGGAAAACGATGGCATTTTCTGGTGCGAAACATGCGCATGGGCTTCCCGCTGTTCTTGTAAGCGACGGTCGAAATCCTCTTCGTCGTAGCTGGACGGTCGTGGTCGAATTGTCTCGGCGACGGAAGGTCTGTGTTCAGATCGAAAATCTCGAGGTGTGGGCGGCGAGGGGGCTCCTGAACTAAACCGCGGCGTTGATGAATGACGATACGAGCGTGTGCTGGCGTGCGCAGGGAACTGCATATGTTCCAATGGATCTGACTCTCCGTTCTCAAAATTGAACCAGGCGCATTCGCACGACTTCCACTTGGAACCGCATATATAACAGAACTCGTAGCCACAGCGACTAGAGATCGAAGCAAGCAGGGGTTAGTTTGACGGATCTAGGTTGGGCAGCATCAGGCAGGGCGGAAGGCGGCTTACCAGGTCATATGATTGCAGCCCTCTTTAAGCTCAATCATGGCCTTGCATTTGTGACAGCGCTTCCATCCTTCTCGCTGGGCCTGCTCGAGGAATTGACTGGTATCCTCATCTCTGGGACAGGTCCTGCTGGAATGCCACCTACTACTGCATAAGCAGCACACCTTGGTTTTGCATTTGCTGCACTTGGCATATGTGCGCCCGTCGTCGCCTTTGCGAATGAGCTCCGGCTTGATCCACTCACCACAACGTGGCGAGGGGCAGTAGATGCGATTCCGAGTCGAGTACTCGGCAAGCTTTTTGTTCCATGTCTGCTTGAAGTTACCGTCAAACAGCTTTTCAACATGCCTCAGTGGAATATTTTCTGCGCAGCATTTCGGAGGCATGCTCTGAGGGTCCTTGATAGAGACTTTGAAAATCCTTTTCAAGCACGAATGGCACATCCTATGCCTGCACTTGAGCTTGGCCGACTGGTCGATTGGTATCTCATCATCAAAGCAAATAATGCACGAAACGCTAGATACAGGTTAGAATGTGAACGGAAGGTCATATTGCGTCTGCTACTAACAGTCTTGCTGGTGTCTCGGAGGCTTGTGGCTGGTGCGGGACCCCAAAGTAGTTGCTCCCTACGAAGGTAGAGCGTCTCCCAGAAGATGTCATGCTCTGGGATGAGGCAAGGTGGGAACCGGTGGTGTGGGCGCGTCTGAGCGACGGAGCGGGCTTCGAAGTAAAACCCTCGGATTCATAGTACTTTCTTGGGGTCCTGTAATATGGTGCTTAGCCCAAGAACGTTGAGATAAACAGAAGACAGGAAGTGATGAAATTATGATGTACCTCTTGGGCCTCGAGCGGGATCGCTCATCATCGACACTGGAATGATGGTAGACCTGGTGAAAGGCGTCATCGTACTCATCATGGACTATTTGAGGCCTGCGATACTGGTCTCGTCTGCGTGATGAGCGACGTGACGGTGGCTGTTCATCCCCGACTGATGGCACGTGATATATTTGGGTCTCGTCCATCATCACTTGGTCCGAATTTGCGTCCTGTCTCCTGTTGATCCGGTCATGCATGGACATGTGGAGCACTGGGGCTGCATCGAGTGCTTTATCGCGGGGTTGGATGGCTCTATCATCAACCACAGACGAAACATCTGTTTCGCCCTCCGAGTCGGACATGGATGTCCTTGGGGAACGCCTAGAGACCGGTGTCGATCGATATGGGTGTGCGGACCGTGGGCTGCCATCACGTCTTGAGCCGGGATGTCGGCTCTGGGATCTGGACCTAAACGGATTGGAAGATCGAGGGCTGGCGTCTCGACGCGAGCGAGTGTGTCGACTCTCGGATCTTGATCGAAAAGGGTGGGCTGACCGGCTGCGTGCCTCACGTTTGGATTCACGCTTCGATTCTCGATGGAGGCTTTTGGACCTGGACCTAAAAGTCGGCACGACCACCTCTTCCTCGTCGTCATCGTCATCCTCATTACTATCATCCTCGTCGCTGCCCTCTTCCAGAACACATATCGGGCGCTGAATATGATGCGATATGGTCGGGGCTCGCGGCCCCCGCCCAGACGTTCCTGAGGCGCGCATGCTCGCCGAACGTGAAAACGTAGGCTGGTCTGGGGTCGTCGTCGATGAGGTCGATCCTGTTGTCGAGGAGGTCGGTGTCGTCGGCGTGACACTCGGGGGTCGGCGAAGGTGGGACGAGGACGGTCTGACGTCGGAAGATTCTATATCTCCATGACGTTTCGGACGAGGCGATGGGCGGTGGTGTGGCTCGCTGGTCCGCGGCCAATCATTTGGGCTAAAGACAAGCGATTTGGCAGTGTGCTTTGTGCGTCTGGAGGTGCTGTGCCCGCCCTGGGTGTAGTTGAGCCTTTCCATTCGTCGCTGCGCCAGCCCCGAGGATGAGCAGAGAGGAGGGCTTCCAGGCGAGGGCAGTCCTGAGCTGCTGCTACCTTACTCTGACCCGCAGCTTTCTCGGCTGCTGGGTTCTGCTGCTCTGCTCTGGGCACAGGTTTTTTCGGCGGGTGGGAACCTGGGACTGGAGTCTGGCAGCAGCGGCAACTCGCAAGTCCACTCCACGATCAGTGATAGGAGGGACCAGCAGTGACCAGGACGGAAGAGGGTGCGTCGCGGTGCAATGGCGTGCAAACAGAGTGCGACTGGGGTTGAAGTGGTGAACAGATGGTTGAGCCTGGTTGGCTGGGCCTGCAAGTGTGGAGGGCCCAGAGGTCGTGATTGGGCTCTGCGAGTGCCTGATAGGTGCCGGCTTTATGCAGCTCTCTTGATCAGAATGCACTCGATTTTGCCCAAGCTGGGGTTTTTGTCTGGCGCCGACTAGCAGAGCGAGAAAAACAATAATGCCTGACGAAAATGTCTTCTTCTCCCTTGTTCAAGCAGAGAGATTGAAGAAATGAAAATACGATGAGCGAAGCGAGATGGTTGGAGCGGATTGTGGCATGTCTATCAACAAGTATTTCACAAGTCGGTGTGTCCTGAGAGGCGAGTATTAGGGACCATCCATAGGCCGTAGTCGCAAGTCTGGTTGCTGAAGAGAGGAATCACCTGGTTGCAAAGACCAGCAACCGGGCTGCAAAGTGGAGCCTCTTCTTGCCTTTCCCAGCCTAACATTTGTCGATTTCTACATGCCTGCCTCACGTTTCGCAACATCTGGGAAGCTGCGTCAGCGTTTAAACTGTTCTCGACAAGAAACTGAGGTGGACGAGGTGGAAACGGCTTTTCAATGGCTCTCCAGAAAGGCGACGAAGTCGTCCCACTATGCATTCGACTGTCGTGTGGGATCGCACAGAAATGGACCCGCACGGGCAGGAACCGTTGACACCACCCCCAACCCCCTTTTCGACTTCGAGTCCGAGTCTGATGCCGAAGGTGAAAAAATATAATGGTTGGTACCATGGCCAATGGAGGGACTGTGAAAAAGGTGTCCTTGAAGATTTTGTCAATTCCAGCCTACTATGAGAAGAGAATAAAGATACATTTTCTCTTTTGGTCTATTGATAATTTCATGTTGCTGTGGAATAGTTGTCCCCGGGATTTCAAGGGCCCGCATGTGTGTATCCGTACGCCGCACTGCGTACCCCATAGAATATGTGTGGGTCTTGGCTCGGGAACCCTTGAGTTGTTGCTGTGACAAGCTGGAGATATTCGCCAGTTATTGTTTTGTGTGCAGCCAATCACCGAGAGGACGGAATTCCTACCACGGCACCCCTTGTTCCTCATCACCAGTTCTTCTCGACGTCGTCCGATGTTGTTGTCTCCTGAGGTTTCCACTCAGCTTCTCGGCCCGGCCCGGCCCCACAACGGCAGCCCCAGCCGTTCCTTTGACCTTCCTTGTTGACGGGCGCTCCATGTCATGACCATCGCCAATTTGTTTGTTGAAGAGTCATGTCTCCAAGCGACAGTACGACACACAATGCTAGTTACCCCGTATTCTTCCTCTTTTACCAAAAGACATATCCTGTACCGATACCTGACCCTTACATACCTACGTGCGTAATGACCAACAAACCTGTGATACTGCCTTCATGCACACAACCCATATTGGAAAGAGTGACAGACTTTAGATACCAGGGTCGAAAGAATGAGGCCTCCCCATCCACAGCCAGAGAGACGATCAGTCTCTTGCTCAAGATATGTTTCGCTGTCTTCTAAGCGAGTGCCCAGGCTCGCCTGTCCCAGCAGACTGGGACAGGTAGCAAGCAGTTCGGTAAGCAGCATCGGATATGCATGCGTTACCTCCTTACTTGTACGTATATAAACAGCAAGCGGTTCTCTTTGATCCACCTATAGATCCTAGATCCCAGTCCCCCCTCGGGGGGCGATCTGGTTGGTTTACTTGAGGCAGGAGCAGCCTTTAATGGACCGCCATGACGACTTGCCAGATCCTACCCGATGTCTAACTAGCTAATTGAGCAGGTCTAGATGTGCCTATACAATTCTTCAATATCGTATGTCCTTTTGCTAGCGGGGTCGTCCTACAGTCAGACGTCAGTACCATAGTCTGGAGATCCTCAAGGGGTCCGAATGTGCCTATACCTAGGTATACACACGATGATCATTCCCGATCTCCAGCGTTTGGTAGACACAAGAACTGTCGTAGAAACACAAGGCCACGGAGGGTTGCTTCGGAAAGGCACACGACCTGCTGGCAGGCATTGATTCAGCTTACATTGGCAATTCTTTTGCATATAGATATAGACATAGACCTGTCATTGATATTCCTTGTGTTATGGTTCTATTTGCTGCCTTGGTACATCTTTTTACTACGCCAACATAGACGATATAAGTGAACCGGCATGTGTATGGGAGGAACAGGATCTCGATCCAAAAATCCAGATAGGTACAAGGCGTACATGATTCATTTAACTTTCCCCAGTCAGCTCGGTACCCACCACGTCCTATTCATCGACTTGACCACCACGTACGTACAAAGACCTTTCATGAACTACCCACCTACCGACCTTATATCCCAACTGCGCGTCCGCTTTGTCCAAGAAACCACCTACCACCACAAAACAAACGCCGTGGAACGCCGAGTCGCACCGTGGAAAAGGTTTACTCCCGGATGGAGCATACAGTAACGTCAGCCAGCTCTAGTCATAAGGTGGAAGTCGAGTTACCCACGTCTTCACAGGTCCGACAGGTCAAGGGCGCGACCGACCACTGCAAGATGGGTGTATCGCAACTTGACGAGGCAAAGTTTGTTAGTTACATGATGCGCAGCACCCAGTATCTATTTCTTTCTGTATCCCATGACATTGCAAGAGTCAGACAAAGACGATGATTTGATGGTGTGATTCCGTCCGGCTCTTTCCAACGTGGTGAATGATTTCCTAGTTCACAATCTTTGTTTGTTCAAGCTACGATTATATCAGGAGAGGTACTAGAAACTAGAAATGAAAACCCAATTCCTACACAACCAAGAAGATCCAAATATTCCACGAAAATGGACAAGGTAGATAAGTGAGAGCAACCGCAGACGTGTGACTGAGTTAGCTACGTAGCGAGGTAGGATACATACATACAAACCTAGGAAAGCTGAACATCCAAGGCAAAAAGACGGCAGTCGGTGCCTGGCTGGCGTGGGATGAGCCTCATCGACAGAAAAACAAAAGGAACACCACAAAGGGAAAGCACGATGGTCAAGCCCTCCTCGGATGCCGATTTCTTTTTATTCCTCTCCCGACCCTCTCAACTTCCATTGAAACTCGTCCTCCTCCAGCATCATCTCAACAATGTCGCTCAGCCCAAGGTAACCTCCCATCCATATCATCCACCAGGCTACATGTACAAGGGACCTACCTCGGTAGAAGTTATCTCAGCAAAGGGTACGGATAATCTTCAACAAAAACAGAGGTGACTTGATGAGTGAGGTACGACAAAAGATGTAGAGTAAAAGAGTCTCTAATGTCCAGAATCATTCATTGCAGCGAGGCCTATCCAAAGCCATTCCATTCCATTCCATATTTGTCTCATTCTCCTAAAACGTATAGATTTGATACCGAAAGTGTACCACATAATTTTCTCTCAGCCTCCTCCTCGTGACTCCTTTCCCCAGAAAAAACGTTATGGTGTGCGTCTGTATGTATGGCCTGAAAGAAGACAAGGCATCATGACAAAACAAAGTCGATTCCCACGTAATCCACGCCAGCCTGTTACAACGTTAAGATAACGCCGGAGCAAGGAAAAAAGATAAAAAGTACATGTGCAAAAAAGAATGGTATGTAGAAAGTGTAAAAGTAACTGGTCAAAAAAAGTGGTATACAGTAGAATAAGATAACGTAAATGTGACCCTTGAGCAAACTCCCCAACGTCAAAGTTTTGTGACCCCAAAGATTTCCCCCAAGTATCCACGAAAGCAAGGTCAGACCCCATCGTCGACAATGCCACTGTCGCATATATATCTTCAAAATTAAAATAGGCAATATGGAAATGATGAGTTAAAAAGCCGTGCATGAACGTCCTGTCTCTCCTTCTATTGCTCGTGGTGGATAGCGGGATAACGGGTAGGTTGGTTATAGTGATTGTGTACTTGGTTCGAGACGGTTGCCAAGGAAGGGTTGTTGCTGACGGGTGGGCGGTCCGTCTTCTCCGGACCCAATGTCCCCCATCCCCTCACTTGATAATACCCCGGGTTCGTTTCCAAACTTGCGGGGGAGGGGGGAAGCGCCGTTTCCCACGGATCTTCGATCTGGTGGGGGTGGATCAAGCATGTTCAAGGTTTTGAACAAGGATTATCCGTACCTGTCAATCTCTCACACCATTGATTCCTTTGCCCTGCTTCCCCAGATTAGGTATTCCTGGCAACGACTCCGACGGGGCTGAAAACGTTCAGCAGGTGGCCTCCGGCAATCGGGTCGTCAGAGTCTTGGAGCCGAGGCGGTCGGACGCACTCGGGCCCTTGCATGCTCTAGTCGATTTGATGCATCGTCAGCGATGCTGCCAAACCGGCAAAACGCTTGCTCTTGATCCGGAATTGTGCTCATCGTCCCCTTGATCGTAGAGGGTGCGGCCAATCAGCCAACAAGTAAAGAAAGGCCTCGTGGAAGTGTGGTCGACCGTGCTATGTATATCGGTGGTCGTGGCTGCTGATGACAAAGCAGCATTATAATTATGCGTTTGGGAGGAGATGTGTTCTGAGTGGTTTCCTCGACCCGAGAAACCGTTTTTTTAATCCCACAAGACAGGAAGATATGGCGGTGATGCGGCTAGTAAATTTGGGGGAGCGAGTCGTTAATGCTCCTGCAGTTCGGGATTCCGCAAACACTGCTGAAACTCTCAACCGCTCAAAAAGGTGCGTCGCCTGACTTCGGCTTCTTTGATGATCTCAGCCGAGAGGCTCAGGCTGGGCGAAAGGACTGAATAACGCTCGATCTCGACCACAACATCGTTGATGATCTGGTCAATAACCTCGGGTCGCGGAACTATGCTCATCAGGATGCTTGATAACGAGGGCGACATGGTAGCACCCATCACCAGTAAAGTCTGTGAGACGATGGACAGGGCGCCCTGCCAAAGGTAGGGCATATGCCCGGCGTGACTGCGGCCAATAGTTAGTTTTTGATGACGGACAAGTGAGAAGTGAGCCAATGGGGTGGCGGGACGTGTTAGCTTACTGTGCATTAATATGCTCCAATTGCCGGATTGAGGCTTCAAGGCATTTGTGGCATGCCGCGCGAACTGAAGGATCCAGTACCGCCTGTTCGTTGTCCAAGACGGCGAGAATATATGGTCGGTAAATGATGGTTCGGCAGGCGTAGAACCGCAGTCGCAGCACGGTCTGCACAGGATCCGGAAGAATCGCTCGAGTGAAGGGGAACTGCAATGGCAGCGGCAGGCTCTCATACCACTGGGTCAACTGGAAGTCGAGCTCGGCCACGACTGGCTCCAAGCTGGTTGTCGAGGCCATCGAGTCCTTGGAGTAGATGAGCTGGCTCACGCGGTTCAGCAGCCGCCGCAGGGCAATTTCCGCCAAGAAGTACCAAAGTTCATCCCGGCCCACGGCTTCGTTTTCGTCGCCCTCAAACCCGCCGGGAAGCCCGACATTTTCCTCAAAAGCAACCACGCCCGAATGGGGCAAATCGAGTTCGGCAAGCAGATCGCTCTCGAACAGAAGGGCGTTCCAATAGATTCTCTCGCTCAATTCTCTCTGATCTGCAGGCACTCGGTTCGGCGACATCAGAAGCAGCTGCAATTTTGTGCTTGTCGTGCACAGCAAGTTCCAGGCTTCGAGCGGCCGGACAAGGTAGAAAAGATAAGCCGCGGCGAGGAGATGACACTGCGCGGCCAGGACACTGTTCGATGTCATCATTCCAGGGAGCAACGCCCAAGCAGCAGTAAAGTACTGCAGCCCAGGCGGATCCTCGTGCGGGACAATTCGTGATATGCTGCCCCGTAAACTCGCTTGGCCGAGAGAAAGCACAAGGAGAACGATGCAACTCTCTGGGCCTTCCCTGAAGCCGTTCGAAAGTGCGATCCGATAATGACTGCGCCAAGTGTAGGGATTGACACAGGCATACCAGACGTTGACGCGCTCAAAGTAAGCCTCGATATATGCATTTGTATTTGAGAGGTCGACACAGGGCGTCTTGGTGAGCGAGTGGAGCGGTTCCCGGGCCATCTCGAGCTGAAGTAAAATCTGGGGATCGTACGGTCTGGAGACCAGGTCTCGGATCATTGGCCACTGGAGTAAGTGAAGAGCTGCATTCGTGTGAATCTTGGGCATCGTCGAGATGTTCGTCGCTGTTGCCGACCACGTGCCCAGTCCGCCACTCGGTATGATCGAAACGAAATTCTCGGTGTTCTGCCCCATCAAGTTATCGCCGCTCAAAGCCGTGCCATTGCTCATATTAGGGGAATTGTGCGATATTTGTATGCCGTTACCATGGCTGACCATGTTCATCTGGAGCAGGCTTTCGATCCGACCGAGGCGCTCCAAGATCAGTTTGTCCCCAGCGTCAAGCTTGATACCCGGCTCTCGATAGATGCATTCGGCGCCCAGTTCCGTGCAGAGCTTGCACTTCGGTTTCGTGCCATCACATCGTGACTTTCTCGACCGACAGACCTCGCACTGTAGATTATGAGTTAGGCTTCGTTCCATCCCAGCCGCTTCAGCAGACAGACTGAAGTGACCTACCGCAATAGTCGCCCTCCTCCGGGGGTAGTCGACGCCGGCGTCTGTGTTTCTTCTCTTCAGTGGGTTGACTCCCTCGTCGCTCGAGGCTTTCTGGATGCCATTAGAAACGGTATCTGGGCGGTTCTCGGACGACTGCGAGAGATTTCGAGCCTTCTGGGCCGACCCAAGGATGCCCTCCCGGCTGAAGCTCGGGGTCCGGGCCGACTTGAGATTGGTGGGCGATTTCAACGAGCTGAAGCCGTTGGAGGAAGTGACAAGTTGGGGCAAGGGTGAGGGTATCTCGATTGAGAAATTCTCTCGAGTCGGCATAGGGTATTGCCTTACAGCATTGGCGTTGGCTCCAACCGTTGCCGTCATAGTGCCCGCCCCCGAATGGGGCGAGTCGCCGTTCGACGACGGCATGAGGTATCTGAGAGGTTTGTTGTCGGTCGGGGGGGAACTAATATCATTGGCGAATCTCAGCATATGAGCAGAAGTTGAGTTGCCAAAGAGCAACAGTCAAGTCGGCGTCGGGCCACACAATATCGGGGAAGCCGTGGGCGGCAGGGCAAAAGAACTGAGATCTGAAAGGGAGGGAAGGAAAGACTATCCGGGGCCGTGGGAAGGGAAGGGAAGCATTCATATCTCATCAGACGGGTAACGGGGACCGGGGGAGGCTCGCTAACATGGCGACTAGCTTTAGCAATGTACAGGTACCGTACGACGGTACTGCTTGTCCGTACATGACATGAACATGTCGTAAGCCTCCTCCCCCGGTAAAGTACACCTCTCTGCCAGACTGGACACCGTTGTTGGCGCTTCGCAAGCCCCGGAGCCACCTACCCGAAAAAAATATCTGGATCCATCTCTCTCCAGTTTGCCCCAGGTCGACCCCGTAGCGACTTGGTGGACAGCTTAACCGAAGCAAAAAGTGGGATACCGGTAGAGCGCGGAACTCGAACGAGATGAGATGTGATGGGACTGTGAGAAAAAGATATGAAGGGATCTTGGGGGGAAAGAGACAAAAGCCAACTCGGTGCTGGTCCTTGTCCACAGCTGTCCAACCTGTTTCTGTGCCGTTCTGCTTTGATTTGTATGCTTCCAACACCGGCTGCGTGTCAAAAATCTTCCAGGTTGTGCCAGTCTCTGTCTGTAATTACAAAGATAATTTGGAGAGAGGCATGGTCATCATCCATCATTCAACATAAGGATCTGGAAATGGGGATGGGGATGCAGGGGTGGTCAAACGGGCACCCCATCTGTTTAACGGGGTGGTGGAGAACTCAGGTGGAGAAATGTGGACAACCCCGACAACTTGCAAGGGAAGGAAGGGGCCGGGGGTGGCTCCGCATAACGATGCTTTCCATGACCGGCTGTGAGGGTATCTCCGGAAGGGTACTTGATACTCATTATGGAGCATCCGTACCTGAGTCCCTGACTACGGAGCGTCTTTTGAGTTCTGGCATCGGATAGGAGAAGGCATGTGTGCTTCTCAGAATGAAAGGCAGATGTGTGGATATGGCTTGTCCTCTCATTTGGAGAGAAAATATTCTGGTCTCCCGGTCCCGTGAATTCGGTGCAGTGATGGGATTCAGGTATCGTACTGTACGGGCACGCGGTATCGTTGTCATGATGGATTCGTGAGGAGCTCCGACCTCTTCAAGGCCACGTTCGGAAAATCTGTATGGGATCATGCAGCAGCCATCATGGATGCCAGCCATGCCAAAGAAAGGACACAAATGGGTGTGGTTCACGCATGCGCTATTCCTGTTCATGGACGACGCAAAAAATGAAGCCTAGCAATAATACGTGTTGAAATCATAGAAATATCAAGATGTGAATTTCTATGCGGGGGAACGGACCTTGACCAAGACCTGACGACGACGAAGCCGAAAACATCGACAGACAGCAATCTCTACCGTACTCTTCTGAGCTGGCACCGTAATACGATACCGGTACTGTCTGTACAGTCCATACACGATGCCTGCAAGCTGAAGGGTGGATATCAAGTCTCACCATCTCTCTGTCATGAGCAACAGTCATGTTTTAATCTCGAAGGTGATGCTGAACTTGCCTCGCAGTTATTAAAATCCTGCAATCTGATCGGATATGGAAGGCAGAGACCAGAGTGCGACAAAAGAATGAACTTGGCAATTGTCGGGTGGATCTCGGTCGTCCCAACTTGCCAGAATCTTTCAGCTTTGAAACCAGATCGACACCCGCTGATGGAGTTCTCGGATCACGGATTTGGTGGCTCTGTGATCCGCAGAGCATCATCTTGTCTACAAAGTTGGCCTGACATGATGATTCCGGCACTCCACGATGTTTTCGCATACATGGCAATCTTGTCGGTCTCTGCAGCAAAGTAGCACCCTCGTGTGCATGCTGTACCGAAGCTCACGAGTAACCCCCAGTTGCACACCACCTTCTCATCTCTGTGTGTGTGTGTCTTTGCCATTTGGGGCATCCGAAACCACGAGCCGTAAGGCTTTGGCCATCCCTGAGCAACTCATTCGATTTAGCATAAAGTCATGAACTGGCAGCGTAGCTCCTGGTAATCTCGTCGGATCTCTGGTTCATGGTTAGTTCTTGATCAAGATGTCTTAGCAAGGCTCGGGCCCTCCCATAGAAGCCCCCCTAAGAGCATTCGAGAAGCAAAGGGGGAAAGGCGCTGTTACAATCCAACCCCACATTTGCTTAACGGTTGTCTTCTAACTGCAGTAGTAACTTCCCCGCCCTTTTCCTAGTCCAGAGTCCAGACCGAGACCGAGAGGCCTGTGTTGGATGTTGTTCCTTGCTCTCAACGACATACTCCGTAATAATCGCGGATACGGGGAATCCTCCATACTCCAGCGAGCAGATGGATGATCACGTCTGAACGTCCACGTGGTCTTGGGTCCTTCTCAGCAGGTCACGGCATTAAATGATGGGGTTTACCAAGATATTCTTGTACCTTCCCGTTCGAGGAGATTTATATAATCTCGCGGGAAGGCATCATCATCAACGTCTGTCTTGGGATGGGAGAGGCAAACTTTTCTGGCCAAGTCCTATTTTCGGTAAGCGAGAACTATCTGATAGTGGTCTGGTCCAAGTTCGACGTTCTCGTTGCAATAATATACATGGCTGTGGGGCCTATGTAGGTGTGGAAGGGAACAAGGCTCATTCGCTGTACCGGTTACCACCATGGGTGCTATAATTCGTCTATCGAGCGGCGGCGAGAATTCTTAGTAAAGGAATGGAAGTTACCGGTGTGCTGCTTTGAACAAGTGTGGCCAGAGTACAACTTGGTATAAGAATCAAGCATCAGAATGCATGATAATATTCAGCAAAACCGGTGTGTTTCCCTCTCGTTCAGGTCATCTGCAGGTGTGGCACAGGCACTTCGCAACTTCTCCCAAGAAGGAACTAGATTTGAGGGACCAGGATCCACTTCTCCGTCCTATCGGGCTTTGAGGTGCCGAGTTTACAGATGAGGAGAAAGGTGAGCGAGGTGAACAAGATAATCCGTGCGTTGATTGGCCCATACAAGACCGGGAGGCGTCAGGATACAGATACCCGAGGAAAGGACTGCATTCACAACAGTTCCCATCCACAGACTCACCCAAGCATATCTCAATCCCTATTGCAACGGTATTTGGGAGCTGAGAGGAGGTGAGCAGAGGACCTACAGGAGTAATATCCGTTATTGTTTACAAAGTCCGGGTCAAGTCCCTTTGCGTGCCAGTGAGGTGCAGGATACGGCTCTTACACTACGTATCCGTATAGGAACATCGTGAGAAAGGAAAAAAATTCCACCTGCAGTGGCAGTCCACACTCCACACATCCCTTCCGGTGCACGTGCAACATTGGCGCGCCGTGGAGAGTTGCAGCCGAGCTAATTAGCGCCGTCCATGGCTGACATCTCCCACCCAGCTGGGCATCGCCAAAACGGTCCGATTACCATCGTCCTTCGTTTGTGGCCAATGCCCCGCCATATGACTGCATCAAGCCTCTTTTTATGCATATGCAAGTACTAAAGGCGTTACTCCGTATTGGTGCATTTAAGATTGATGGCGGGCTTTACCGAGAGCCAGCTCAATCGCCAAACTCGACCTCACTTCTCGTCTAGCCAACCATTCAGGCTTACGGAGACGGTCATCAAAACCAGTCACCCAATCCTCTGGCAACTGGCGAACCAAGAACAACACCATCGCCTCCTCTCCTCATCAGCTGCTTCCTCACATGACCTAGGATCGCCATCGACCTCCCTTACCCAAAGTTGACGAGGTCATGAGGTTCTGGAGCCCACCCCCTCGATAAATTAACCGGCACACTTTTGCCCTCCACACCACTGGGGGTCAAATAAAACCTGAACCTGAACAATAACAACGTGGACTTGGACCCTTATAAATCAAAGCAGCTGCAAATGCTTGATCATTTACGGATAGGTACAGTACCTTTCTTCACGGCCGCTAGAATTAGGCGAGGATTGCCACGCGCTCGGCTCTCCACCTGCCCAGGTATTCTGGACGGTAGGAAACCGTCTCTGCGCCCTCGGGTGAAGAGCCTCGACGCCGACCTACGCGTTGTCAATCCTAGACCGAGTGGTTCTTGGGCGGCTAGTCTGGACACGAGGCTTTGGTACCAGATTTACAATCCCCAAGTCCCAACAAAACCAGTGGGCTTCTCTTGTGCTCACAGGCTACGCTTTTCTGGTGGTCACCGCTTTCACGATGACTTTTGAAGATTACGGAGACGTATGTACCTACGTCTCAGAATGGTAGCAACCATGTACATACTCCATACTCCAACCACACAACAGTGTCTCGACCAGAAATCCGTGTGAGATGTCCGAGATCAACACCCCAATCAAACCTCCCCCGCGTTTTCTCCACGGATGAAGGATCCTTTTGCGGGGGAGGCTTATAACCACTACCGTGGCCTTAGCCCGCCCCTTCCCGAAGCAGGGGCAGAGAGAATGTTCACACAAGTTCAGACCGTGATGTGGTCGGATGTCGGGTATGGTTGTGTACCACTTGCAGCATCACACAACGGCCCTGAAAGTCTCGGAGCTGGTTTTGTCTTTTTTGGAGAAAAGGAGGCTCCGAATCGGTTCAGAGAACCCTACCCCCTTGTCAATGTCACTCACAAACTGGTACCACACACGGAGAAGTTGTCACGCTGGCAACCCTGATCGCACATATTTTCCCCTGAATATATCAGATATCCCTCTGCGATAGTATCGGATTCGCTAAAAGTCCTCGGTCCTCCATCGTTGACAGCAACGACGCTTCTGCTCGCTTGGCGACACTACTACCAGTTCAGTGTAGTGTAGTGGGCTTTGCCGGTACTAATCTTGCAGATGGAGCATTTCTTTTGTTTCTTCGGCTTTACCCCTCACCAGGCAAAATCATCACGGTTGTTGTGCGCGTTCCGTCTTGGACCCAGACAAATCCAATATCTGGTTGGTTGGTATGCCACGGATGGGACCTCTTGAGAGTTTCTTGTTGTCCACAGTGCCCACACCCACCTCCTGAGAGAATCTCTCGTGGCCCACAACAAGTTCACGACAGAAAGAGACCCCGGTCGCTTTTGTTGCCGGCTGACATGTGTTTGTTGTTAGAGATGTCTCTCTCTTTGCGAGCGGCAGCGACCCGTTTTGACAATCTTGGTGACCGACCGACCGGCAGCCCGGCACAGGCCAGGACAGGACCCCGGGTCCTTCCAGTCTGCTGTGGGCCAACTTGGATAGGGACTCATGACCACGAACGGACTTGGATACTTTCGCTGCTCCTGAAGAATGTTGTTGTTGTCGTTTAGAATCACTGGAGATATTCTGACTGTGAAATATACGGACAGACACTAGTCCTGTGCGTTGGTCTGATACTACCGCAGACTAATATCCAAGTCCCGCGCCCGCGCCCGCGCCCGGCCGAGACCGCCATGGTCCTCGATCCCATCCCTCTTCTTCTCCCCCGCACTCGATCGAGTGTCCCTGCCAAGTACCCCCGACCGGTTGTCCTGGCTTCGTCCTCTACTTACTCCGGACTCAGTCCCAAACCGCTACCGCCTCATTCTTCTTCTTGAACAACATCATCGTCAAGTTGTCCGGACCATTGTAGCTGACCCTGCTTGTCCAGAATAACACCTCAACCAAACACAACTCTCCTCCTCGTTAGAAAATGTAAGTAGGTAGGTACACCGTGAACCGTTATGTAACCTGTTTCTCGTCACTCATCTGGTGATCTGTCTGCCTGCTCAGATCAGACTTGCTCAAGGCCAGTCAGTCAGTCAGTCGATGCATGTTTTGGCGAACCAGACTTGATAGATTCACGGTTGTTCCCTCCAGCGTGATGATTGATTGCTACACTCCCTCTCTCCAGATTTTCAATCTCGCATATTACCTGAGTGTCTGGTCGTATCAACCGGCAGTGACGGTGAGTGACAGACTGTAACGGGCATAGACTGGCTGGATGGACCTTTTCGATTCCTTTTTTTTTCTGCTTATTCTTCGATGGTCTTGCCTAGCCGTGCGTCTTCTCCAGATAAGTATGTGTCTACCATAGATCTCACATGCTTTACATATCTACTATTATCTGGACTTGAGACTTGGCGGTCATGGAGACGGACGGATGAAACTGCTTTTACAAGTTTGATTCATGTTCGAAGAACCGAGAATATTCCGTCCGTGGGTTACATGTAAAGACAACGTGCCAGATGTCAATGGCTTTGGATAGGTAGTTAGTTGATTGGCAAGGTTAGTACGTACAGTACCTAGCTCTGTATCCGTAAGTTGGTTTGTTTCGAGTGATCTGACCAGACTCCATCGTCCATGTCTCTACCTCCATACTCCAGTCATTCAAAAGCTTGTTTTCTTGCAGTCCAGGTAAAATCCATGGTTCGCGTCGAAACGCTTGTAGAGTATCAGAGATCAAGTACCTGGCTATTAAAGCCCTGGATATTTACCTATTGCTATTGAAGATTGACCAGACTCTATACGAGTTGATTTCGCTTGCAGAGATAAGGATCACGGAATGACCATGTCTGAATCAAAGGACACAAGTTGCACGGGAAAAAGCACTGCATCGGAAACACTGTGAATAACATTTGAGAAATCGACGCGTCACTCCAGCGCATGTCTCATCATAACTATGGTCTTGTCATTTTGGAGAAAAAACCCATGAATATGGTACCGATATCTGTACCAAGACATCACTCCCAGATTTTGATGTGCTACTAGTAGTGTACAAGCCTACCCGAAGGTCCTAGCTGTACTCAGCGATGTCATCCTGCCATCTCGCTAAGCTGTCTGGAATTGCTAGGCATTTACTCGGCAAAGATGGCAAAGTTGACATTCGCGATGGCAATGTTGGCAACATACTCCTTGAGCACGCCGCTCGCGGGGTCGCGGCTTATGATGGCGACGCGGCCGTCCTGCTGAGCGGCCGAGGCGACCAAGGTGCCGTCCTTGTTGATGGAGAAGTGGCGGGGGATTAGACCACCGGCGGCGAACGTCTGGACCGGGCCCAGGGCGCCCGTCTCGAAGTCAATCTTGAAGGTGATGAGAGGGTCAGACGGCAGTTTGGCGCTGTTGGTCGTGTCCCAGTTGTTGATACTGAGAGAGGACTCGTTGCGGGAGGAGACAATCAGGAACTTGTTGTCGGGCTGGTTGGATACGGTTAGCCCAAGGCACGAGAAAACATTTACTCAAGAATAAAGAGACCTGATAGCAAGATGCAGATCACAGAGTCTTGTATTACTACTTGGTACTTACCGAGACCGCAATTTCACCTCCCGTGGCACCAGCTGGGACTGTGCCGTTCAGGCCGTGGGTGCTGCTGGTCCAGACTTGCTCGAATCCAAGAGTGCCGTCGGCCATGTACAAGACATCGTATCCGAGGATCTGGTTCGAAAGTTCGGCGATGACGTAGAACAGGATCTTCGTGCCGGCCACGACAAAGACACCATGGCGAGGACCACTGCCAGGATTTATGAGGAGAGGATACTGTTCCGTGTACTTCAGGTTGTTCCTGTCGACCGCGAAGACATGGACGCGGTCGAAACCCAGATCGGGAACGAGGACGAACTGGCCAGTCGGGTCAAGAATGGCCTGATGGGGATGGGGACTTTTCTGACGCGCAGAATTGCGGTCCTTTTGATCTTGAGGAAGATCCCAGACAGAGGCTTGGATTGGAACAATGTGGGTCGGGTTGGCGATGTTGAAGGTGTTGAAACCGGACGCGCCACTGGAGGGGAATGTTCAGGTCAGAAACATGCACTCGGGAAACTGACATTGTTCTCTTCTTTCCCATTTCTCCGACTTCCCGCCTCCAGCTAGATTTGCTTTTGGGACGATAGACTCATGGCATGGAAGACAGATGGCACTCACTAATCGGCAACAGCCAAGCCATGTCCATCGGCGCCATACACGACAGAGCTCACCGGACCTCCAATGGTGGTGACCTTGTCGAGGAGCGACAGCTTTCCGTCCGTGATCTGGAATGAGACCAGACTGCCGTTCGCGGGGGCGTTCCAAGCCTCGTCCAAGCAGTAGAGGTTAGAGCCAACGAGGGTCAGCCATGACGGGTAAGCCCCGCATTCGGTAGAGGTTGCAATGGACTGCAGGCTTCCTGCGCTATAGCCCGAGATGGTCAAGTTCAGTGTGGTGAGGGCGCCAGGGACGGCGCTGGGGTCTGTGCCGGTGTAGGATGTCACATAAAGTAGCGTAGCCGAGGACAAGCTCGGCAGAGCGAGAGCGCCCACGGCGTGCGAAACCCGGTAGCGCATAGCGGCTTTGTGTGGTCAAGTAATGGTTCAATCAGCGGTGCGGTCGCGGATTGGTAGAATGGTAGAGTAGCAGCAAACCAAACGTCTCTTGGGTACCTACTCGATCTAGGAGTAGAGAATCTGGCCGAGGTGGGGTGCTCTTTTCGACTTTTATCAACCTTCAAAAGATGGGATGAAAATGAACAAGAAATCAAGACAGCCAACCCTCGTGAATCAGGGGCGCTTCATGGTTTGAGAATTAAAATAATACCAACAAACGACATGTTTCGCAAGCAGTACAACCATCACCATTGATGATCCATATATCCCCATATGTGCCTGAAAAGACCGAACCCACGACATATCAACGTAATAAAAAATGACCATCGCGTTGTCTGTGAGCCATGCTGTCCGGACCCAGCACGAATGCCGTACTATCGTCATATTTCGGGCGCGCACTGTCTTATCTGGATTCGATCCTCCCCAGGCGGGAAATCCTATAAGGTGTTTGGTTAATGTTATAAGCAATACTTTACGAACAATATATACTTAAAATTCATTATTATTATATAAGTAAAGTATTTCTATTTATAGGACGATTTAATAGAGTTTCTTAGATTAAAAAAGTAGCTAAAGATACTTAACTAATATAAAATACAAATTAGCTATTAATAAATAGATAGTAATAAATGTTTAGAGTTAGAATATTAACTACTTATATATAGTCCTTACTTTATAAAAAAAGGGAGAAAATAAAGCCTACGATAAATAAAAGCTTACTATAAGTATTTTTAAAAAGTCTCTAAAGAGAAAAACCCCCTTATAAAGAGAATATTATTAATTAATTAAAAAGGCTTATTACTAAAGTAAAAACTTACTATAAGTAAAAGAGTCTACTATAAGTAAAAGAGTGTAACGATCGTGACATACCACACCACTGTGAGGCGTGGCCGTGGCCAAGCCACCGACCCAGCCACAGACCAAGCCACTCGGGAACTCTCGCCCCGCAGTGGCCCCGCAGTCGGACCGC
>MU858086.1:0-244520 GCA_033297075.1 Rhypophila decipiens | reverse complement strand
ACGGTCGGCAAATTGAGCACTTCGTCAGGGCGCATATCAACCACATCACCAAGGTCGAGTTCTTCCTCGCCTTCAAAGCCGCCCACTTTGCTGCGATGACAGAGAGCAACAACAAAGGAGGTTTCAGAGGTACAGGTCTAGTACCTTTTGACCCTGAGGCTGTGATATCTAAGCTGGATATCAAGTTACGGACGCCAACACCAACTGGTCCCCCTTCCGCAGCTGCCGATCCTTGGTTCTCCCAGACGCCACAGAACCCAACAGAGGCCGTCTCGCAATCCGAGTACATTAAGAATCGAATTGCCCGTCACCAGGGAAGCTCGCCAACACCAATTTTCACTGCTGTCGACCAGCTTGCGAAAGGGACGCAGGCATTAGCGCATTCGGTCACCGTCATGGCAGCTGAGTTACGTACCTTACAGAAGGCAAATGAGGCACTTAGCAAGCGCCGGAGGGCCAAAAAAACACGTGTACGTCTTGGAGGATCACTTACTGTAGGAGATGCACAAGATCTACTGGCTCAGAAGGAAGTGCAAGAACAGGTAGAGCGTGAAACGCGTGAAAATGGTGGTCGGCGGATCAGAACAGAGACGGCTCCACGGCGTTGTGGCAAGTGTGGGAAGCCTGGGCACAATGCGCGCACATGTCAGAAAGATGTGGAAATGTCTGATGTATATAATTCCGAATAGTTTTAGTGAATTGCAGTTGTTGTGGTGGTGCAATTGATGTTTGTTGTTGTGTGTTGTGAAAAAGTGCGTCGCTTGGGGGTGTGCGTCGCTTGGGGGTGGACCACGTTATTGCTGACTGAATTAGTAGTTGCTATACCCCTGCATTTTCGAAAGAGATGGTCAGCGGGATACATCACTAACATCCCACAGCAGGCAAAACACCAGAAAATGTTAGTGGACTATCATATACCTTTATCGTTCAACCGTTCAATTGGCTGCAAACCACTCATCCTTCTCATGCATTCTTGGTCTATTCTCCTAAATCATGATACGCTAGTATTGGGGCCGCAATGCAGCCGAACCTCTTTGATAATGACGTCGGGCCGGCATCATGTTCTGGCCATGTCAGTGCAATCTCATGATGGGGTGGGGTGGTGTGAATGAACATGTAGTGACACCAGCATGACAATGACAGCTTTGATGTACTATAACCCATTTGGATTGTCACGGTAACCGATACTAGTCCAAGAAACAACCAGTCATTGCAGTCAATTGGGTCGGTTGGCTCTTCTTTTGTTCCTTCAATTCATCGAACAATCTAGTCCCCGAACTTCAGTGTACGGTGTGTGACCCTCTTCCATTTCCGGACGAATTGATGAACTGATAGTCCACGCAGCCAGACCTTTTTGCTGATTAACCATCTGTCGACAGTTAGCAAATTCCAGGGCAGAATTTCGCAACCCTTCACTCATGACCACGTTCCTGCCGTTTTAGGAAGCAAGCACTGACCGTTACCAAAACCTCACCTGACGACTGGTGAGGTGCTTGGACGGCGGCATATATTCACCTCCCACCTTCACGGTGTTGCTGGTGTGAATCCATCCCGGCCTTCCCAAGAATACAGTCAAATCCCAACACCAAAAAAACGCTTGATTAGAACATCACCAATACAAACAATTGGTCTCCACTTTTCACTTCAGGAATCATGGCCTCCAACGAAGAGACCCCGGCTGCGGTCCCAGAGCAGCTCTACCACACAACCCTGACCGTGATTGACTTTCACAAAGACACCTCGGGCTCAACCCGGGACGTATACGTCCTAGGCACACACACAACCCTGCCAGCAGCCAAGGCCTTCACCCTCAAAGCCATCGAGACCCTGGGCTACTCGCCAGGCGATTTCTACACGTACAAAGTCCGCACCGCGTCGGACAGTGAAGACTGGCCGTATGGCGACGGCGTACTCGTCTACGCCAAGGCCCCAGCGTCTCAGGAATTCCTCGTCGGAATCGACACCAAGCCCAACACGGAGGATCTTCCCAATGGGCCCAACAACACGCCCCTCCTGCCGAGAGATTATACCCACCTGCACTATGTCATGCAGAACAAGACAGACTACAACCAAGACAGCAATAACCGCGACTATCAGAGCAGCGAGATTGAAGGCTGCTACGTCCACCGCGCAGACGCCATCGATGCCGCCAAGGCCTTGCTAGCTGGTGACAAGACCGAGTTTGCGCAGTACGACGAGCGGGACACGAATGTCGAGGAAGGCCAGTGGCCGTTTGGTGACGATGTCGTGGTGCATGCCGTTGCTGAGACGGGCGAGAATTACACCGTGGCGGTGAGGACTGTCCCGGGTGCTCATGAAAAGTACAAGAAGAAGAGCAAGGCTCACTGATCACGAGTGGTGGTCGTTGTTCCCGGGATATATGTCCACCGATTGTACGTAGTTTGAGATGTCATTTCTAATATCAGGGGAACTGGAATTCGGGACGGGAACAGGCATGGATTTGGAAGGATATGGGCTACTTGTAGCGTATGTAATACAGATATATCTTGGTAATCTTGAAGAAAAGAAAAAGAAAACCTAGTTGTCAATGACCTTGTCTGCATAAATGACGGCAAGTTCAGTCATTGTATCAATCCCATCCTTGGGTACTTGGATGATGTGTGGTAGACCCAGTACCCAAAATGACAAACCGACAAAAGCTGTATACATCAAGGATAAGTCAAGCAACATTACTATTTTGGTCGAGTATCTAACGATAGCCTAAAAGCAAACAAGATGGGGGTATCAAAAACTTAAAAGACGCCAGAGAAAGAGAAAGAAAGAAAAAAAACAATAAAGGCAGAGACCGACATTGCCGACAATTTGCCTCACCATAGCCGAGAAGGGCATCCCGACCACATTACACAACCATGGGGAGATCAAGTTGCTAGCGCCCTCGATCCGTCCACAAGCTCTGCCAGTGCCTCGTCATTTCGTCCCTTGCCAATCGCCAACTCGATTGAGTCGTGCAATGGAGTCCTGGTCTGGCCAAAGCAACTCCAGCCGGCCTCAAAGTCCGTGCCGGCATCCTTCTCCCCAGATTCAAAGGTTTCACAAAACAACTTTGCACGACACGACATCTCGCCAACATCTCCGTTGTGCGCCCAACTTATCTCCACATCGTCCCCCTGTAACAATAATGAGGTGACGTGGCCGGGAAGCGTCGACAGGAAGGTGACGAGGAAAACAATCGACGAGATGTAACGAGGAGCGGGCCAATTACTCGTCCTCATAACCTCTGCTCCATCTGCATCTGTAACAGCGGCGGGCTGGACATGAGCCTCTGGCGCCAGCTCTTGCGCTTGGCTGCTGGGTGGCACAAACTCGTGTCCCCTGTCTCGAGGAACTCTTCGAGGCGGCGCTTGGACTCTTCGGGGAGCTGGTCGATGCTGTCGTTGAGGAGGTCTAGACAGGTTCTGGAAGCTGTTGGGAGAAGACGGGTCAGCAACAAGTGCAAGAATGCCTGTCGAATAGACACGTACGAATAAATCCGCTGCTGTCTCCACCCATCTCCAAAGCAGCACGCATCCTGGCCGAATTGTAGCAACCAAATACCCGCTGGATGGCGAGCATACGTCGCCAGAGCGTCTCCTCGTCCACCTGACTTCCATAACAGGCCTCGGAAGTGCCATAGTCGTCCTCAGGACGTCTCTCTAGCCCCTCGAGATGGTGTGGAGCGCCGCCTTGAATGCTGTCTCTCCATGATGCCTTGCGGTGCATGCCCTCCTGGGGCCGACGGCGCTGCTGTGGCTGTGGAGCCTGGGCCGACTGTGGGTGGTGCTGCTGCGTCGAACCCGTCACCTCGAGAGGACAAGGGGTAATTGCGTCTTGGTCATCTGAAAGCGACGAGGTGGAGCTGTATGCCGAGCTTCCCCGTCTCACTTGGTGGTAGATATCACCGCCGTGATGATGATGATGACGGTGTTGATGGGTTGGTGGCGTTGGGTTAGGCATGGCCAATGGTGAATATCGTGAGCAAAGTGTAAATCTTGAAAGGTTCTGACTTTTCGGCTTCTGAAGTCGCCGTGGGGGGTGGCTTGTTGACTATTTGTAGTGATCAAGGACAATGTGGATGATGTGAGCGGGAGAAGCCGGATTGGTGGCACTAAATCGTACATGCACCGTATTATAAGCACTTGGAAATGGAAATATCACGGATTCCCATCAAGTGGAAGTTAGATGAGACCTCGAGGTTGGTTCCACCGGCATGGCGTTTACGGACGCAAAGGAGGAGGGGAAGTAACCCCTTTTCTACCCTGGGCCCGGTGGATGACTGAGAAAGAAGTCGCTGGTGGATGCATCGGTAGTAGCACGCTACCACCATCGGGCAGTATGTATCTTGTCCATGGAGAAAATGCATGATCCCCGGCCAAGACAAAGATAGTCGCAAGAGCGAACAACAGATGACTACTCGTGTGGCCGTGTAAGTGCCCAGTTGGAGTGGCCCAGACCCCCGTCCCTTCCGGAACTTGCAAGGCGTAGGTTGCTTTCCTCTCTTTCCTGCCCTGATGTCTTGGAAATTTGTTGGCAGGTGAGACTCCACACGCCTGCCCGCTGTCCCAATGTCCCAGAGAGTGTCCCGTCACTTTGAACCCAAGTCCCGGATGGGCCCCACCAATCCCGCTCGCTTGCCGCATGGTGTGGACTCTGTTCTTGTCAAGGTTCAAAGCCCGTCAAAAGTCAAAAATCCATTGACCCGGTCTTCATTCTTGACGCAAACAGAGTTTCTGATGCCCGTAAAAAAAAACAATGAGACCGGAACATCCCTGAACAGAGTCTAGAACATGACAAACCGTTTGCTTTCAGCCTGGATGGACATCCGCTCAGCTCCCAAGTCTACTCCGCCCAATGCGTTCGTAAGGAGCGTACCGCGGGGTACCGAGAGGGATCTGCCGATAGTGGGCCTTGAGTTCGACCTGGGGGCAATGGGCAACCCCACTCGACTCCTTAACAGACCTGAGACAAAGAGACTTTGACAATGTCAACAATGCAGGTCCAGCTGTGGGGGGCAACACCCGCCAGCGGGACTGGCGATAACACACCGCCCATCGTCTCAGATCTGCAAGCCAGCCAGCTTTAAGCACACAAGATATTCGATGCCACGACTGCACATGACGGCAAGCTTGTTCTGTTGCAGCCATCTAGCGCCTTTTCTCCCCATGACCTCATTTGACAGCACCGCGTTCACTTCTCCAGGTTTTCAGGCTCAAAGGGGGGCGGGATATGTGGTCAAGGAGTCTGCCACGACGGTCAGGCAACCAGGTAAAATTCGGGGCAGATTTATCTGGGGATGATGGCCTAACTATGACAAGCACGAAACACAGCCACAAGCATTGCGTCAACAAACCCTTCTTCCGTGGTCAAGCAGCGGTCTTTCTGGCGGCTCGTGATACGATGCGGGGTGGTTCCAACCTTCAGCAGTGGCACTGAGTGGTTAGGCATTCCATCGCCAAGCTTGGGGTGCCAATGAACGTTGGGCCTTGGGCTGGCCAAGATGGCGTACCATGGGCTTTTGATGCACCACTCACCATACCGAGGCGTGAATAGCTTCAAGTGGTTGTCAGTCGGTGAATCAGATCGAGATTCAGCACCCTCTGGCCTGTGGCCTGACGGTGATGGCGTGGCTTGCTCTGCTGATTCCTTGCAATCGCGGGGTATGCCGCTGCGAGCGGGAAGAGCGGGTCTTGACCGTTTGTCGCTCCGGCTGCCGGCCGCCCGGAACTCGGAACGGGCCTGTCAGTGCACATTGATGTCTACCTTTGCTCACATAAAATGTACAACAGCGTCCATGCAAGCATTGCGAATATTGGTTAGTTAAATTTGACTTCCGCGACTGCCGGCGGGAACCTGTCAACGACCGTTCTGCTCTCTGGTTGGACACTGGCCTTCTTGCGGATATACCAAACCCTCGGTCTGTCGCAAAAGAAAACCGCCATCGACTCGCAGAGTCTTACTCAAACTCAGTAATCGCAAATTCCCGGCCGGTTTCCGGTAGGCATCCTGCGAACCATGGAAAGATATCCTCATCATGCGACCAACCCCAAAACCTTGGTCATCGCCTTCTCCGGTTCGGAGTCATGAGCAGTCCTCGTGAGCGCTTACCCTTATCGCGGTCCGCCGTTGTTTCCCATCGACGATGGCGCCATGGAGATTCACACCATCTAGTCACACCACGCGTGCAACTCTCCCGCCCTGCGCCCATGACCCCACACGCCATTTCTTGCTCGATGCAGCACTCACTGCAACGCTGGTTCACTTGAACAAGATGATTAAGGATAACGATGAATAACTTGCCGCATGCACCACCCGCAGGACAAATTTGTGAGATGTAGCAATATGACTGATGAGATACCTGATTACCTGCCGTCGCCGGCAGTTGGTGTGGGTCCTCCGATCACCCTTGCCGCTTGCCGGACAAGAGAGGAGAGGGATGGCGCCGACCGACAACAGATCGAGTACAACCCAACCTTTCGATTATGTGCACTTTTACTACCACTGTCACGGCCTGTGCAGCTTTTTCGTTTTCGGAGCTTTTCGGCTTCAGGTGCTGGCAGGCAGCCTATGTGAGAAACATGACCCCGGGATAGATGGCTGGCGATTCTGTGCACCAGCTTACCCAGTTCGATCCGCGCGCATCTCTATTATGAATATGCTGCCAGATTGAGCACTGAACCCCTTAAGAACCAAATTCTTGTTTGAGTATATAGACGTCCGGTACTATAAAGAAGTGTTCTTCTGTGGAGAAAGGAGGAAGGGCTAGGGTCTGATCCTTATAAGGGTAGTGCCAAGCGTCTGTGTTGGATCCGCCAGCTAGTTAGCTGGTTAAGCTGGCTAGTAAGCCGGCGTATGAATTAGCGATCTAATAATTATATAGTTGTAGAGGCTCTATACTAGGCCCCCTATAGACTAACTAGTATACTAATTAGTCTAACCGGTTAGTCGGTCTTCTATTAACTTTGTTGATCTACTTATAACTTACGTTATTTTATATTATTTCTAGATA
The DNA here is from genome assembly GCA_033297075.1 of Rhypophila decipiens. Lineage (NCBI taxonomy): Eukaryota > Fungi > Ascomycota > Sordariomycetes > Sordariales > Naviculisporaceae > Rhypophila > Rhypophila decipiens. The sequence goes on along the minus strand of MU858086.1, from coordinate 237,517 downwards.
ACGTTAGACTTAATTGAATAACTGGATTACTAGTTACTATAGGCTACTTTGGCTTATGGTAGTTAGATCTACCGTTCTTTTGCAGTGGAATTCAGACCCTTTGAGCTTCTAATAGTCTGTATCCGGGATCTACACTAATAAAAAGGGTCTGTTTGTTTATCTCTATAACCCCTGAGATTGCCGGGGCTTCGTATAAAGACTTGCCCGAGAATGGTCTTGTAAAGTCTAAAGTATAGGTATACTAGCTCTCCGCCCGAGATACGTTCTTCGCAAACTTGGGAATGATGAAAACAGCGTCTCGCCACTGGCATATGCAGATCCCCGGCGGAGGAGAAGCACCGATTCATCTTTGACGGTGACCAAGGATGTGGTCCAAAATAGATTGGAATGTATCAATTACGAGAATCAAGTTTTATTGTGGCTTACTTTGAGGACTTGTACACTATGGTACTTGCGTCTGAATGTGAGTTTATTATTGAGGGTCGCCGCCTGGGCACCGCGAAGGCATAAAACCTGCCATTTACTAGAAAAAAAGGTGCAGATGGTTGTGTGCTCGCGAGGTATCTATGCGGCAAAGACAATCGACAATGGAGCTCGTTGAGACATTCTCTTGCCATAGCCTTCATTATACGTGGTAGTTCTCTGTTCTGCTGCTTCTGGCATGCCCAAGGTATTGGCCAGGCCTTTGTCCAGTAAGCATGCGCATGTGCTGGTAAGAGGTTTGTTTGTGTATGAAAGCCTACTCTTTTGTGATTCAATTCACTACAGAGTCAATGGGCTCACCTGAAGTCTTCTTCTCGGGTGATTCTGGTTCCAGATGGTGCCACGATGAAGGTGTAACTATCGATGCTTCGTTCAAGAGATTACTATGCTCGCGATTCATCTCAGTTCATTTCTCCGTAAATGCAGAATGGATGCTCGACAAGCTTTGGGTTGATTATTGACATATATCCTGTGACCTCGCTTTGTCTCTGTGACCAGACGACAATGCAGTGATCGAGCTGGCAACCCGCTGGTCCCTTTGTTGCAAAGATTTATGCAAGCCGCAAACAGCCGGCTCAAGGGTTCTTGCTTGTTGTCCCTTGTGTCCTTTGTTCCCAATCATCTGTCACAGGCATTCAAAGTTGAACGACTTTCCACGAGCTCTCATCAACTTGGCCCTGACTACGATGTTCAATTTCGCACTCAGGGTTTATCTAAATATCTCCATAGACACCAAACATATTAGCACTTTCCAGTTATCCCGCCACTATACCACCAATAATGCCGCCGCCAGCTCCAAAAGTCAAAGACGCCCTGAAGGCTCAAGACGTCCCCAATACACTCATCAATATCGAGTGGGAGGCCCACAATATCAGGAAGGAGGCGCATTCGGTGAACGCGTTATGGGTTGAATGCCAGGCCGAGCTTCAAGAATTGAAGAGTAAGGCTTCAGACAGCGATGTATGTGTCCCCAGGAAACAGAGACAGACGTGCTACTAATACGTGATTCATCCAGGCTATCCATGCCTCCAATCTAGCGCGAATCAACGAATTGCAAGATGTTCTCAAGGCTACTGAAGCGGAGGGCCAAGAACTCAAAAACAAAAGCGGCATCAGGTTCGAAAAGGAGGCCGCTGTCATAGAACTCAAACGGGTTCGAGAAGAGAACAAAACTCTCAAAGAGGCTCTGGGAAGATGTGGGACAATTCCCACTGACAACTTGAATACTAGTAACCAGTTGCAGGGGGTTCAAGAACTTGAAGCCTTTCGGGTAGATGTCAGAAGAAGTGTTAATGAACTCCGAAGGGGGGTCAAAGCCCTCATAGAAATGTACTTTGATCTCACCAAGGACCCGAGTGCTGCCGGCGACGATGGCGCCAACCCTCATTCAAAGGACCAGGACGGGCACCTCACCACGATCAATGCCCTAGAATTCTTCTATGAGTGGAACTGGAACACGGCGTTCATGTGTGATCGCAGAGCCTTGATCAATGGCAGGATCTATCGGTTTCTGCATACGGAATTCTTCTCCAAGCCATTGTTTGGATTCAACGAGGCCGAGAGGGCCGGGGGCAATCAAGCGGTCAGTAAGATCGAAGAGACGTTGAGGTACTATGAAAGGCTCTTACTCGCCAAGAAAGGTACGTATCACCTCAGGCTCCAGGTACTAGCAGAGCAATGCATGCATCATGCCGCAGTGGGCTAACCCTAACCCTACACCTTAGTGGCGCCTGGCAAAGTCGCAGACTGGGTCCGGATGACGATTGCTTCGGCCCAGGAGATGAGCAGCTATTACCGTCACGCCAGGGGACAGCACCCGACAAGGATAGCCAATCACATGGTGGACTACTTCTACCCGCTCCTCAAGGGCGCCACTTACGAGAAAAAAATCAAGGGTTTACGCCGGATGGACGAGATCTGTGTTCAGGCGGTAGACCTCGTCCTGAAGGTGCGAAAGGGCAGGGACCGGTGGGTATTCGTCAGTTGGGACGATTATGACACGCTTAAAGACGTTCCCTACGATATAGACGCCCTCTTCAACACGGTAGGTTTCCAGGGTGAGGAGGAATTGAAGCCGGGCATGTGGGGGTCGGATATTGCATTACAGATGTTTGGCGGTCTGTGCTACCACGAGAGACGAGAAGATGACACTTTTGAGGAGCAAGGGCACGTAGTGGCAAGGACACGGTGTATTTACGATTTGGATGAGAACTGGAAGGAGGGGGACGAACCTCCCAGGAAGAAGGTCAAGACGGAAAGTTGATTTGTTTGGTAAAGGGTAGGTTCTTTGCAGATACTCGGGGTTCTAGACTCTTGGCTTCTGTTTCCATGTGACAATATGCCATAGATTACAAGCAATGGGGACGGCTTGTACTTTTCGCACTTTGGACAGACCAAGAATCAAGTGTGACCTGAACCTCGCACTTGCAACACTGCAGTATCGGAGATGATCGGACTACGGCACCGTCTCGGAAACGGAAAAGAACTTGGGGGGTCCCTGGACGACCTGTTCATTACAAATAGGTTCCGTCTCACAGATCTTAATGGACCTGTCTTATGCCAGCGTAGCAGTGAGCTGACCTTGCACCGCCAGAAGGATGCCGCGGCGGCGCGGCTGGATCTCTAGGGGAAGGGTACACCAATCGGATTTGACATGCAGAGCGAGGTCCCGTTAAGGTTATCAGTCTGTCCGTTGAAAAGTCTCCGGAGGCAACCTCTTCCAAGTCTTGTACCTATAAATTTTGTGTGATGCCCCTTTGTCAATTCTATCTTGATCCCGATCTCAACAAACAGAAATCGTCAGAGAGGGCCTTGTCACTATCAGTTATATACCCATCCATCCCTGCAAAATGACCACATCAACTCTTGAGACGTCGTCCGACAAGAAGCCCATCATTCTGGCAGCCGGGTTTCCCGCCTCCGGTCACAGCAAGAATCTAGTCCACGTCGCAAATCATCTCTCGCGTCGGGGTTTTACCGTGTACTGCATCACGGCCGACGAGTTCAAGTCCTCGCTCAAGCAAAACGGCGTCAGCTTCATTCATCACCCTTTCCCATGGCAGGGTCGTGATGTTCCACCCGCCGACGACCCAACCATGGTGGGCGGAAAAGCCTTTGCCTATGCCTTCAAGCGCGCCTTTATAGACTCCACCCCGACGGCTCACAGGCTGATCAACTCTACCCTCGAACGGCTCCACGTCGAGCACCCCACGCGAAAGATTGTCATCCTCCATGAGATCTGCTTCATGGGTCTCATGCCCTACCTTTACGGCGCCCCTCTTCCCAAGGGTTATTCCTCTCTGCCTCCCATCCTCAGTGTCCACACCAGCATCGACGCCCGGACAGACTTTGAAGTGCCCCCTTTTGGTCCTGGCCTGCCCTATGACCCCACGCCCGAGAACCTTGCCCTCTGGCGCTCCATCTACGCCAGCATGGAGCCCATTGCAACCGACATGAACGATTACCTCAATGCCACCTTGAAGTCCCTCGGTGCCACTCGCGACGTCTCCGGCTTCGGCTTTCTGCTGGACGCCCTCTTTGACATTGGCAAGACCACCTTCCTCTTCACCACCCACTCGACCGATTATCCTCCGCGTCGTAAGCCCTCCAAGCTGCGGTACATAGGTGGCTTGCCCGTCCCGCCCGTCTCGACAAGTCTAGCCCTCCCAGACTGGTGGGATTCCGTCCTCCTGCCCAACTCGGAGCTTGCTTCTTCGTCCCCCGACAAGAAAAGAGTAGTCTTTGTGACCCAAGGCACCGTCCACCTCAACTACGACGACCTCATCATCCCCTCCCTCAAGGCTTTTGCTTCGCGCAAAGACCTGATAGTCATAGCCGTACTAGGCGTCAAAGGCGCCAAACTCACTTCCCCCTCGGACCCGGGATTCCCAAAATCTCTCCCCAGCAACGCCTACATCCTGCAAAGTTTCCCGTACGACGCTATTCTGCCTCATGCGGACGTGTTCATCACCAACGGAGGGTACAACGGGTACATGCACGGCATCATGAACGGCGTGCCGATGATCATGGCCGGCATGGACGCCGACAAGGGCGAGGTCTCTGCCCGGGCCGAGTACGCCGGCATCGCCGTCAATCTGAAGACGCAGAGGGCTACGGAGGAGATGCTGCTGGGCGCGGTTGACAAGATTTTGGGGGACAAGAGATTCAAGGAAAAGGTCATGGCGTTAAAGGCTGATAATGAGGCTTGTGATCCGCTGGGAGATGTCGAGAAATCTGTTCTTGAAGAAGGGGCGGTGAATGGACATTCTAATGGGCATTCATAATGGTAATTGAAGGAATCGTGTCAAAAGTCCAACGGGTGTAGCAGCAATGATCAATCATTTGTTTGTATAACGTTACATCAGCGATTAGTAGTGGTATCCTTTGGGATACACGTACCCTATTAGCATATTACATAGGCGAGTGTAAAAATTGGGTCTGATTTCAGATGTAACTACGGATATCTCTACCACCATCTGCTAGTCTTTTAGATACTAATAACTTTCTTCTTAATAATTGGACACAACTCTTTTCAGCATTTATTCAGAATACCGACAGCAGGATTTCGCACTTTATAAAGCGGTCCTCTGTTGCTCCATCGTCCACTTATGCGTGGGTCTGCTAAAAGTTTGCTTAAACTTTAATGGCGGCAAACCCGAAACTAAATTTGAGATGGCAAAAGACTGTATTCTCCGCTAATTCCTTTTCTTCTTCCTCTCTATTTCTTCCCCAATTCATCAGTCAACTATCCCAACTCATCTAGACATCACCCAATAACCTCTTACTCGATGGGCTTTCACTGCAGCTCCAGCTTCAAAGACTCCGAGTCACCAGAAGTAGGTCCTCAGCTTGAATTACCCGACTGTCAAACCCCGAAAGGAAGCCTGTCTTTGGTACTGATGTCTCTTTGCTCCTTCTGCCAGTCTAATCATTACGAAATGTCGTCCAACGCCCTTACCACCTTCACACGTTTTAACGACTTTCCTGCCGAGATTCGGCATATGATCTGGGCCGAGGCAATCCACCCAGGGGGCGTCGAGAACAACCCTCTGGAAATCTATCTGCGACAAAGCAATGACAGGACAAGGCCGGGCACGAAACCTTCGGACTTGCTCCAGGTGGTATTCCCCTCGACATGGCCTCCATGCCATCCGCGATGCATCGTCCCCAGAGCCTGTAAAGAAGCCTGGGCCGTCAACCTCTTACTCCACCCACACTGCGTCAAGGTGTATATTAACAGTCAGCACCGTGACCCTGACCCTCCGGTCCCTCCCCGAGCTCTGCGCTTCCACGGCGCCAGAGATCGGCTCATCGTCTTCCCGGAAGCACCCCGTGCGCCGGACTCGAAGCCCAAGACCGTAACAGTCATCAGCTCCGACGTCTTCAAGGACACGAGAGAAATAATTTTCGGTGCCACTTCCACAATCAACTTCTACGATGATGGCTGCAATATAGCTCGACTACTACCATTTTCCCCTTCGTTGCGCAGGGTCGTCTGGGGTGTTCCAAGGACTGAAATTGTCCATATGAACTTGAACCAATTGGTACCGCTGGCACAGGCGATCAAGGCCGGATGGCATGACTGGCGGGTCTTCCTCCTCGGGCAGACGGGAGCTGCTCCAGAGCTGGTGCAGAACGGAGATAGGTTTGTTCGTCGGTGCACGGTGGCCTGCAGGCACTGTGGGTGGAAACATGAAGAGCATGAAGATGGGCAGGAGCAAGATGGGCAGGAGCAAGATGTGTTCGACTTGATGGAGGAGGAGCGCCGGCAACTTGAAGCACAAGGAAATACGGAACAAGGTAACCGCCGAGGCGCCTAATATACAGGCACCAGTCCTCTCGTATACGGGCACCAGTGTTCTTATATACGGGCACTACTCTTCTTGGAATAGAGGCTTCGACTGGCTGGAATAATGCCTTGAGTGGCTAGAGTAAATGCCTTGACTGGCTAGAATAAATGTCTTAACTAGCTGGAATAGAGGCCTTGACTGGCTCGAATAAATGCCTTGACTGCCTCGAATAAATGACTAACTGGAATAAATGTCTTGACTAGCTGGAATAGAGGCCTTAACTAGATAGTCTAGACTAGAATAAATGTCTTGACTGCCTCGAATAAATGCCTTGACTGGCTGGAATAGAGGCTTTGACTGGCTGGAATAAATGCCTTGACTGGCTAGAATAAATGTCTTGACTGCCTCGAATAAATGCCTCGACTAACTGGAATAAATGTCTTAACTAGCTGGAATAGAGGCCTTGACTGGCTCGAATAAATACCTTAACTGGGTAGAATGAATGCCTTGACTAGACGGGAATAAAGGGTTTAACCAGTTGGAATAAATGGCTTGAGAAAGTGAAATTGGACTGGTACATGTATACGAGAGTTACTTGAACACATGCATGATTGACTACCCACCTTGTCGTTTCTCCCTCGTGGCCCGCGTATGCAAAACTAATAACCCGGTTCAGTGAAGAGGTTAATCACAAGCAGGAGTTTTCATTTTCTTCAGCCTGCAAAACGTTTTCCGTACCTCTCTTGTCAATTGAGCCGTCAGAGAGTTCCCCTGGAACGTGGCCGTCAGGCTAAATAGGCCATGCGGATCTGTCTCGTCCGGACGTATGCTTCTAGAACTAAACGCCGAGAACCCGGGTGCGGTGCCAGAACGCCGCAGCTATATAAGGAGGAGATACGAATATGTGTAGGGACTATACCCGTCGACTCTGCGCCTCTTTTGTGTCCGTGACAAGCAGCGTTTTCAGAACAACAAAGAACACACCACTTCTGCATATTCAATTCCAGCAGAAACCCACACAAGCCACTCAACCCCAAGATGAAGGCCTCCCAACAGTTTACTCGCCTGCCCCTCCTAGCGCCCCTCCTGGCCAGCGGCACTTTTGCCATCCCAAAGGTCAGCACAGTCCCGCTAGGAAGCAATGACTGCGCCCGCTGGCCTGGCTACATAGACTTTGACTACACCTCGCCCGTCTACCTGGTAGTCGACTCGGCCGAAAACTCTACCGCCAATGGTCTCCTGACGACTGTCCAAAAATTCACCATCCCCGGCACCAACACATCGTCAACCCGACTGGTGGTATCTATGAATAATTCGGCATCAACAGTGAAGCTTCCGAGCTACAGATGCCACTCGGGCCAGCTCCGCCTGCCAGGACCGAATTATGACCCCACGGCAGCAGTCGTCGGTGAAACACTCATAACAGTGCACAGGGACTACCAGAACTCATTCCCGATTTTGAGCGAGGAAGGCCTAAGAATTGCGCCGTATCATCACGAGATTGACGGGGTTGAGGGGGAAGATGTTTATCTGGGCACAAGAGGCCGGACGACCTGGGGGTTCAAATATTTCGATGGCGGGTATTTCGAGATTAAGCTTCAGGGGGGCACTCCGGAGGAGTATGATGGTGAGTCAGTCAAGGGTTGGGATCCCGAGTTTTATGGCTTCTTGAAGGTTATCACGGAGTGAATAGGGGGTCCATTGAGATTGTGGGAAGAGTAACGTGGCAACAGCTGTTATGGATAAGCACGTGTGTGGCTATTGTAACGACCTACAGAGTGGGCAAGATATCTATGCAGATCAAAATAGAGCTGCAGTAACTTTTGTCGGTACAATACGAATGGTCCAGACTGATATCTAGACATACGAATCCTCATCGAGGTCCAAACAAGCTTGTGGCAACGGCATCCCCGGACCCCGATCCCGGCAAATGACGGCTCATGGTCCAAATAGGGGGTTTGATGACGGCTCCGTTCAATTCGGACGGGCTTGCTACCTGTTTAGTTACAGCCTGGGGTATAATACATCATTCGAGGTATATAAAAGCTTTCCGAGACGTGCAGAAAGAAAGGGTTCATGGGGACCCAAGGTCGGTGAATTTCATGCATCGGGAAGATCGGACATTACAAGCTTGGGACTGCGACATGTATCCACCTGGCCGGGAGAGATCTCACCTTGGTCCTTGGGCAACTCAATGTTGCATTGTTTAGCTTCATCTTGTGATCGATCCTACCGGTATCCCTACCAATTGTTGAAGGGTCCGAGGAGCTGCGTATTCCCTGTGCTAGCGTAAGCACACGCCCCCGGGACTTTGCTAGAGTGTGAGTATAGACCAGGACCGTGAGTATATATGTCCAGAAATCTCATTTCTCCATGATATATTTCCCTTCTGTTTTGGTCCACAGGCTCCTTTATACAAACATTGCTCGTCTCCCAGCTCGAATATACCCAATATTTACCCACCGCCACCAAGATGCATCTCAAAGCCGCTTTGTCGATTGCTGCTCTAAGCAGTGGTGTCGTGAATGCTTTCCCCGGTGCTTCAGATCATCATCATCAAAAGCCGGGACCAGGGGACTGTGAGAAACCTCTTTGGCCGGAAAAAGGGACCAACGAAGCACTGACTTGCAAGCCAGATCGCAGCCCATGCCCAATGCTTAACACCCTAGCAAACCACAACTACATTCCACGAAGCGGGCGGAATATTTCTATCGACCAGATAGTTAACGGCATCGACGAGGCGCTTAACCTTGAACCGGCTGGCATTCGGCCAGTTGCCGAGCTAGCGTCGACGACATCGACCACGGGAATTCCAGGGACCATGAACCTGAATGACCTAGCCAAGCACGGTGGTAAGCAGACATAGCGACTCATAGCCTTCCCCTTAGTACCAAGAACAAGACGTTGATAAGCAAGCATCAAGTCATCGAGCACGACGGCTCCCTCTCCCGACAGGATGTCTCCCTGGGCGATAATCTCAACTTTGACCCCAAGATATTTGCTCCCGTAGCTGAGATATTATTTGCAAATGAGACCATCTCTATCGCCACAGCAGCTCAGGCTCGCGGGGCAAGATTGCTTGCTGCCGCAGCGGCCAACCCTCAGTTCAACTTCACGGCCAGGGAAGACGGGTTTAGCCTGTTGGAGGCGGCCCTCATTCTGTCAGTCTTTGGCGACCGAGTTGAGGGTAACGCCAAGAGCAAATGGGTTGACATTTTCTTCCGTAAGTTTCATTACTCTTTTGCATTGTCTTGTTGCCATGTGAGAGTGCTTGCTAATGACTGGCATCTCTCATGGTTCAGGTGAAGAGCGCCTCCCTTACAAGGAGGGATTTCGACGGCCTGCCGAGACAATCTTGGCTGCGGACATTCGCAGCTTGTCAGCCAGGGTTGGGCAAGCTGCTTGAGTTGATGATGTTGAGTTGAATCGGAGAACCTTGAAGGTAATTACCATAAAGCATGTGGTTGAAGAGTTTGTGTAGAGTTTGTATCTTGTATCGTATTAGGTATAGTTACCGAGTATCGCTTAATATGATTCATAATGATTCACACTGAGAGGGTGAGAGGTCAGCACGAAAGGGACCATGCAGTGGGGTGAAACAGTCACAAAACAGGTAGCATCTTCCTACGGACCCATAAAACTTGCAATATACGGTTCAATGATTGGGTTTGAAGATGGTCGAAAGGTGAATCTCATTTAAATATATAAGTAGACCTCACCCAGCTCACACTCTACAACTAACAGTAGTGGAAGCCTGAGTTCCTCGTTCGCACCGTCTTTATGTAGACGGACGACCTCACAAAAGTACTAGTAGCTGCCCGAATCAAAAGATCAGAATGGACGAGATATACCAGGTCTTCACTGCCGGGTCAATGACCGTCCCGGAGGATGAGTTTTGCGTTTTTGGTGTCGTGAGTCAAATTCATCTTCTCCTCTTTTCAGTCTCAGTCTCACTCAGTGCGGTCCTACCATTTGAAGCCCGCCCTCACACGACCTCTTATAAAGACTCAACTCACTTGATATATCTCAGTTGCACAAACACTGGCCACATTTCACTCATCAACCCCGAGTCAATTGCTCCGAGTCACTCACACTTTCATAGGTCTTTGCCCACCCCAACCAAGCAGACGCCCTAGAAAAAGTCTACGCAGAAACCACCCGTCTCGCGGCCTCGGAACCAGGGACGCTGCAATACTGCATCGCCCGTGATCCGGACAACCGCGAGGCATTTCACTTTTACGAGCGATACGCAGGGCGCGCGGCGTTTGAGGCTCATAAAAGCCAGCCGATTACCGTCAAGTTGCTGGGGGAGGGGAGGCTTATCAAGGAGGTTCGGTTCAAGTTTGTCAAGCCCATCGAGGCTGCCAAGGTGCCCGTGGCTTGACAGAGCGGGTAAGGTGGTGGAGGGAAAACCAAAGTTGGAGGGAGCATCATTTGAGGCGATAACATGACTGAAGTTGAAAGTTGCAGCTGAAGAAGAGAGTTGAGCATTTGAAAGGTGTGTTTGTGCATATGACTTATCATGAGATCAGAGTTTCATGCACCGGTTCTCTCGGCTCCTCCAGCGGTCTGGATTCTGTGTCCAAGGTGGGAATGATTCTGTCTGAGAACCTCCCGCAGTGATGGTATCAAAACGTTCTAGCGTGGAAGATGCAGTTGTTCTAGAGAAATTCCAGCACTTTGGGCTTGCAGACAGTTCCAGCCACATGGCAGTGCAAGACTGGCCTACCATACATTCAGTAGCAGCCCTGTGAGAATGTACCAAAACAGACCCCCGGGCGACGTAGACCCAGCAACTTGGGTGCCAAGAGCGGCTCAGCCATCCAGCATCGAGGTGTGACGTCTCCTATTTGGGTAAGCTGAGAGAAGCCGCCGTGAAGATGCCGGCCCGGAGACAGGACTGGTGGGCAGCACAGTCGGGTTTGCCGCCGGGTTTCGAGACCGGATTGGCTCGTATCTCGACTCGTTTTGTTTTTGGAATTTGGTTCCGGGTATTGTTGTCTGTTTAGGAAGCACAGTCGAGATGCCACGTCAAAAATGGGGGACCATCAGTCATTGCTTGGCCAGTTCGGCTCGGGTTTTGCGCCCAATCCTGGGGTCCTTGGGAAGGATCTGTCAAGAGTCCCCGGTAAAAGGTAGTACAGTCAGCATCTTCAACGTTAATGTGATTGGTTTCCAGCAGCCCTGCCAGGCCTGGGACAACAGCCAGCTCTGCTGTTGTGGGGGCCGATTGGTGGTGGCTGGCAGGGGTTCACGCATGGTGGTGGCTCGGTTTAATACAAATCAATGCCAGCACTGCACTTTTGCGCGTGCTATTTTACTCTGGAGAATACCATCTCTCGCAGAGACTTCTTTGTTGGGTGTCACAAAAGCGGACATGTTTGCCGGCACGGTTGGAGATATGATATTAACACGGCATCTACCCTCCCCTGGCGTCGAGGCTTTCTTTCAAGCTCAAGCAAGCTCACCTTCACTCAACCACCTCGGCCACTAGGTACATTGTACTCTTTAACTTGCATATCAAGTCGTCTTTTTTCAACTTGCATATAAGGTCATCTCTTTTCTTACTCTTCTCTTCATTTCAGATACCCATTTTCCCTTGAAACTTTCCATTTATACTGCTTCCTCTTTCCACAATGGCTCCCGTCTACGCCCATGAAGGCCCCTTTAAGCTCCTCGAAAGCCCCCTGTTCCGGCTCCGAAAGGAGGACCCAAGCAACAATGTATGTATTTAGTCTTGAAAACCAAATAATTCGCCAATTAACACCCAATAGCTCACAGAGGACGAGTCCCTCTACGTCGCCTCAGAAATGTGTGCCGTCCACAACCTCATCGTCCGCGGCCTCAACTCCATATACCTCCAGGCCCCACACATCAAGCCGGCCGACGAGAAAGACTTTACCGCGTACATGGATCTCTGGTGCATCCTAGTCAACACACACCACCACGAAGAAGAGGCCTATTTCTTTCCCTGGGTTGAAGAGCTCACCGGCGAAAAGGGCCTCATGGCGGGTAACCTCGAGCAACACAAGGCCTTCCACGGCGGGTTGGAACATTTCATGGCCTATGTTGCCGACCTCCAGGCTGGCAAACAGAAATACGATGGAAAGAAGGTCCTCGAGCTTATCGACAACTTCGGCCAGGTGCTCACCGAGCATCTTAGTGATGAGATTCCCACCTTGTTGGGACTAAAGAAGTACTCGGCCATCTTTACCGGCGAGAATAGCCTGAAGAAGAAGATGGATACGATGGGGAAGGATGCCATGGTGAGTTTTGCCCAGAGGTCAAATGTTTTTTTCAGGGAGAGCGTACTAACATGCCTTGTCAAACAGGGATCGGTCTCCTTGTCCAAGCTCGCTGTCATGTTCGCCAACATCGACGTCGAATACGAAGACGGTCTTTGGAAGAGCTGGCCGCCTGCCCCCGGGTTCATCAAGCTCCTCTTGCGGTACATCTTTTACCCACTCAACAGCAACGAGACTCGGTTCGGAGCCTGTGACAAGCATGGGCGACTGCAGCCGTTGTATGCTGTGGCGGACAAGGAGTAGACACTGAAAGCGAAATGTGGAATGATAGTTTGTATATATATTGATTGAGCAGAGTGGGTGTATTTATTTGGAATTGGCGTTTGGTCTGGCTGGGACGGTCAAGTACCTATGGATTGGGTGGGACCTTATAATTGGGCTTGAGCAATCTGACCGAGCAGAGGAGTGTCAAAGTATTGTTGAACGGTTTATTCAGTTTATAATATGCGAGAGCAAAAAGTCAACATCTTCTCCGCCGTCAAAAAGCACAAGGACAAAAGTGACAGATGGGACCTGTGAGGATCGAACTCACGACCTCAGGATGACTCCGATGTTCTCACCAGATCATAGCCAGGAAGCTATGAGACCTGCGCGCTAACCAACTGCGCCAAGGTCCCGATTCTCTGTTGTTTGATGCTGTTTAGGCTCGAAACTGTGGCCTTTGTGGCTTGGAGTGGATGTCACACGAGTCAGCAACGGAACATGGAGCCTTTTGAGAGAACGTGGCTTGAAGCTTGGAGGAGCCCGAGGAACAACGCTGTTGTGGCATATACTAACACATGTACGCCTTGTTTTACTCAGTGTGTGACATATATTTTGTCAGAAAACAAGCTCGCTTTCCGGTTTCTACCTGCTATAACACGCTAGGTATACGACACAACAACAATGACGCTCTAAGGCCTGTTTAAAACACCCATTCGTTATTCCTCTCCCTGGCTTCCTCCGTCAATAACATGAACGATCTTGGGAGGCTCGCCATCCAGTCTTCTTGAGGCCCCCTGGCCCACTCTTCGGCTGTCGCGCGTGACTCCTCGTAGACCTCTTGATCCAGCCAACCGATGGCCCCATTACCATTGTCCTTGCCCTCCTCCTCACTCGTCTTCTTCTTATTCCTCCTACGTTCCCTCCTCCTCGCCTTCCGGTACCTGTTCTTGGACAGATATGCTTCTGGATCAGAAGGATCATCTGGTAGCATACGTCTGGCTGGTGACATGGGGGCGTCCCATTCACCGGGACTCTTGTCTTTGTTCTTGTCCCTGTCCTGCCCATCTTGCGCACCATCTTCTTCTCCACCCACACCAAAGAGCCTTCTCACGTCTGCAATGATTGCCTCCATCTCCTTCTTACGACGTCTGATCATTCTTCTCACTTCCTTGGCCATTCTCTTTTCCTCGTCCCTTTTCTCCTTGTCCAAAACAGCCTGGTATTTGTTCATCCTGATGAAGTCTTTCCTCTCTTCCATTATGTCAACCTGGTCGGCAAAAACCTTGGGGTACCTCAGGCCAGCCACACGGTGAACATGCGACCAGCGGGGTGATCTCGTCCAACCTGTAGGCCGCTGCGCAGGAGGGGATGGCGGTCGGACGACCGGCGCAAGAGTTGGTTTGCTCTCTCTCGGTACCAGATCGTAGTCAGGTGGCTGGAACTTCCTCAGCTTGACTCGGCTCTCGGAAACCAAGCTAAGACTCCGTTCCGGGCGGTCTCCTCCTTCGTTGAGGATATTCGCGAGCGTCCATCTCTCCTCCCCGTGTCTTGGACGACCACGGGATGGACTTGTCGGGGGTATTTCCTGCTGCGGTTCACTGACCGGGTCAGTGAGCCCGGCAGGGAACGATTGAGCCCAGTCGCCTATCATGTCGTCGTCTTGTTTGGCGGGAAAGTTGGGCGGATCAAAATCCCAGCCCCATTCCGAGTCGCATGCGTCTGGTTTGGGGTCTAGAGTGTCTGGTTCTGAATTTTCCAGAGGAAAGTGGGAGATATCCGTTTTAGGTTCGCAGACTGGCCAGGTTGGTGGCGCGCTTCCGGGATCAGGTTTGAATTTGAACTCTGAATCCTCTGTGGAGCAGGAGAAGGCGGTAGGGCCGCACGGGAGCGCATCTTGAGAGGTTATGATTGGCGTCTCGTCTTTCTGTGCCGAGGGCACTCCATCATTCCGCGACAGTCTTGGTGAAGCTTTTGAAGCATGTTTCTTAGGCGTAGACTTTATCAAAAACCTTGTCCTCAGACAAGAAACAAACCTCAATTCAGGAGCCCGTGATATGTTGACTGCGGCTGCGAGCAACGCTGACAACGCATCACTAAATGCGGTCGAAGCATCTCGGCCGGCCATGCTTGGCTGTGCAGTCAAGTCGGTGTTGAGACTGGGCGAGCGTTTTGTAAGGTCGTTTGCGATCGCGGTCGTCGACGTCGCGCTCGTGGTTGTTTCTGACCCGGGTTGGCCTTGTTCTGGTTGGTTCACATCTTCAGGCGCGTTCAAATGTTGGATGTGGTTCAAGTTCCTTGCTGTCGTTTCGGGACCTGGTGCCTGCCTTTGCAGAGTTGGGAGCGGCTTGGAGCGATCGTCCGTTGTTCTTTTTCTTTTGCCCATTTGGACGTTTGAGGCAGTTGCGTTTGGTCGAGGCTTCGTGTCAATTGATGGGAAGAACGCTGGGGTGGGACTCGTAAATTGCATGCTTCCTCGACTCGGTGTGTTCGCTTTGATGTTCCTTCCTTCTCTGCCCTGAGAGAGTGCTGTTTGACGTCGATGGCGGTTTCTCCCAGCTGGTGCTCCACACCTTGCGAAGATTGGACGACAGCTTGAATTCCTCGTTCCTGTACATTGTCCAGTTCTTGTGACATACTGTATTCTGTTGCGAGAGACTGAACCATACTGTGATTCACGGGCAGCGATCCGGTATTGAGCACCGCATCAGAACCTTAAAGTCTTTGAGATCATACTCACCAGCATGAAATAGACCAGAAGCAAATTTGCTTCATGACACAGAAAGGAGCTCTTCAATCATCTGAAAAGGGGATACCAGGTAATTACTCCCCTGTGTTGGATACGATTCTCCTCACAGTAAGGCCCGGATGAGCCACAACCATGTGTGGACGACGAGAGTGTACAGTTTTCTTGCCTTGCAAGATTTCCATGGTTTTCTTATTATCACACTTGTGACTTGTTTATCCAGGAGAATGGACAAACGACAGGCTCCAAAGCGCATCCTAATGGAAAGAATGTCTGATAATGAGTTGGAAAGGATGGTGGAAATTCGGACCCGTACTTGGATTAATAGACATATTGAAGCTCCGCAAGAAAGCTGGCGAGTAGGCGAGCGATGGCTTCTTCCATCCATATGTTGACAAGTCAAAACCGGCCGCTGTCAACAGGAAATTCGACAGCAGCGTCCCCTGCTTGGTCACCAGGGCCGTTCACCAGCGCATCGGCCCGCAAAGATCCACAGACCCCTGCCGAATGGGCGGGTCCACGCTCCACAGGGGACCAGTGGAGAACTCTGCAAGCTTCCCCGCTAGCGCTGGGAGCACAGTCCGATCTCAAGCCGTTGTCGGACCTTCATTTCCATCCCACCTTTGCCGATAAGCAGCGATAACGAATTCTGAATTGAGTCACTCCCAAAATTTTCCACAGGGTCATTCATTTGCCTTGCTCCATCGCTCCCAAAGCTCCCTCCCCACTTGACCCACGGCCAGCAACCCGAGTCAAACGCCTCCCGAAAGCTATCACGACAATCCAAACACGAACTCAATTTCAAACACTACTCATCCGCCCAATTGGACAATATAAATCCCGCATACCCTCAATCTTTATACGATGGGTGGTGAAGACAAGCCTGCCGGCAACATGCTGTGGGGAGGTCGCTTTACAGGTACGAACAAGTCGGCGCAAAGGTCTTGGAAGAGGCAGCTTGATCCGACCACCACGGGCTAACCCGCGTTCCCTTTGTCTCTCAAAGGCGGCCTCGATCCCCTGATGGTGCAGTACAACGAGTCCATCTACTTCGACAAGGTTCTTTACAAGCAAGACATCCTCGGCAGCATTGCCTTTGCCCGCGCCAACGCCAAGTCCGGCATCATCTCCCAGGCCGAGTTCCAAAAGATCGAGAAAGGCCTGCTCGAGGTCAAGAAGGAGTGGGAAGCTGGCACTTTCAAGATCGTCCCCGGGGTCGACGAAGACATCCACACAGCCAACGAGCGTCGCTTGGGAGAGATCATTGGCAAGGATGTTGCTGGCAAGCTTCACACTGGCCGTTCTCGAAATGAGCAGATTGCTACCGATATGCGCATGTGGCTGCGCGACGAGCTGCGCACAATGGAGGAACACCTGCGCGCCTTCATCACCGTGATCGCGAGCCGCGCTGAAGGGGAGATCGAGTACATCATGCCGGGCTATACTCATCTGCAGAGAGCGCAGCCCATCCGCTGGAGCCATTGGATGCTGTCATATGGCTTTGCCTTCGCCAATGACTTGGAGAGGCTGCAGGAGGTGATCAAGCGAGTCAACCGCAGTGCGCTTGGATGCGGTGCGCTTGCTGGCAACCCTTTCAACATTGACCGAGAGATGATGGCAGAGGAGCTTGGATTCGATGCTCTTCTCTGGAACTCTATGGGCGCCGTAGCCGATCGCGATTTCGTCGCCGAGTTTCTCCAGTGGGGCTCTATGCTGATGCAACATGTGTCTAGGTGGGCTGAGGATCTCATCATCTACTCCAGCGGCGAGTTTGGCTTCGTTCGCCTGGCCGATGCGTACTCGACCGGAAGCTCCCTGATGCCCCAGAAGAAGAACCCCGACAGCTTGGAACTGCTCCGAGGCAAGAGCGGCAGAGCATTTGGACACATGGCCGGTTTCATGATGACGCTGAAGGGCCTGCCCAGTACATACAACAAGGACCTCCAGGAGAGCGTCGAGCCGATGCTCGACCACGTGAAGACGGTTTCCGACAGCATTCAGATCGCCAATGGCGTGCTGGCCACTCTCGCCATCCAGCCCGAGAAGATGCGCGCGTCTCTCGACCCTTTCATGCTTGCCACAGACTTGGCAGATTACCTTGTCCGCAAAGGTGTTCCTTTCCGTGAGACGCACCATATTTCCGGCCGCTGCGTAGCGCTGTCGGAGCAAACTGGTATCCCCATGAACGAGCTCTCATATGAGCAGCTCAAGGGTGTGGACGCTCGTTTTGAGAAGGATATCAAGGAGGTGTTTGACTACGAGAAGAGCGTAGAGATGCGAGCTGCCAAGGGAGGCACCAGCAAGTCGAGTGTGCTGGAGCAGATCAAGGTGATCAAGGCTATGATTGAAAAGAATTGAGAAGGCGGGAGACTGTTTGGCGACATTGTATCATATTCTGGGAGGCCAGGGTACGATTTTGTACGATATTCGAGTTGGACGCCGGATGTTAGATAAAATTTCACGGGCAACGGCACATGGCAGGAGGCCCAGCTGGATCAGATATTTCTGTTTGATGCGGAAAGTACATGACAAGCCAATGCATGTACATTATGGCATTTGATGAAACTTCAAATGTATAACGTTGGAATTGATACTACAGTGATGAATGTGCCCCAGAGGAAACGATACAGATAGATCATATCAGAGTACCGGTATTAGCCCACTGTAATTCACGATCATTTTCCGTCAATACTCAATACCTTACCAAATTGAACCCATTATTCCGCCCGCCCAGACTTCTGACATAAGCGCCACCATTCTAAACACTCCCTGCAACATGCGGCAAGGATGGAGTCGCTGGCCGGGTTTTGGGTTTGGATAGCAGCTGCGACAGGGGATAACCTGTAGCAAAAAGTCATTTACGCGCTTGTGGTCGACTCGACACGCTTTCGTCCTCTCCACAAAACACGGAATTTGGCATCGCCTGCACCCTTGAGCCGAAGACCTTAGCACCAACTTCGGACCTGCCTTTCCACCTGCAATCCCGTGATACCGAAAAGAGCGCAATCAACTTGTCGCCTCGAGTTTTGTATTCAACCTTGTCGTGACATAGCAGGTTGAGGATCTCCAAAGATCCCAATCTTCTTTTGGCAATGGCGCCAAAAGTCCCACTCGATTGGGAGATGCTGGAGCAGGTCTTTGGAGGCCGAAAAGACATTCTCCAGAGCATTAAAACTGAAGCGGGTTTGTTTCCAGTATCACACCCCAATTCTCTTTCTCGGGCTAATCTTGACCCAAACAGACTCCCCCGACCGCGTTCTTCTGTTCAACAATATTGCAACCTACGTGTACAACAAAATACAGACCTCCCAAGATGAACCGCCCACGAAGCGACGAAGAGTCGACATTGCCACGATATCACAGCCGAATGGACATTCGGTGACAAGTGCGCCAAATGGTGCCGCTGGCTCCCGGAATGATGTATCAAGCGGAGGTGGCAATGCCGCCTCGGAGGACGTTCTTCTTGAGATCAAGGACGTTTCGCTCTCGGCGCCCCAGAGAAAAAAGTACGATTTGTGCTTCACCGACAACTTTCTCTATGCCAGGGTGTCGGGAACAAGTGCGCCAGTGCAGGGAATTGTCTATCCGTGGAAAGACATTGGTATGTCAAATTGATTCTTGAATGCGATCAAGGCAGCCAGCTAACCTGCTCTCTCCAAATCAAAGAACACGCTCTCTACCTCCCCGTTCCCGAAAAGGCCCAAGTCCAACACAACTACGTTCTCTTCCCGCGCCTCAGCTACTTGCCCGCGGGCAAACAACAAGCTAGCGACCAAGCCGGCGACACTCTGCCCGCCCTCGAACCTCTCGTGTTCACAATACCCGCGACGGCTCCCAAACCGGGCAGCATCCTCGGCCCTAAAGCGGCGGCGGCTGCTCCCTACTCGGATAGCTACACCACGCTCTTCAACTGGGCGCTTTCCACGTCGCTCAAGTCTGCGGGCAACACTACTGGAATCATCTCGTCAGATCCGAAAGTCTTCCACAGCGCGCTGCGGCAACCAGTCCGCCCCTCGGAGAAGGCGGTTCATGTCAAGGGGTTTCGAGGCAGCAAAGACGGATGGTTGTTCTTCTTGCCCACGGGAATACTGTGGGGTTTCAAGAAGCCGCTGTTGTTCTTACCTCTCGAGAGGATTGTTGCGATTAGCTTTACCGGTGTCTTGCAGCGGACCTTCAACATTGTAATTGAGTATGAGGGATACTCTGCGGGCACTGAGGAGATTGAGTTTAGCATGATAGATCAAGAGGATTATGGAGCGATCGACGCCAATTATGTACGGCGACATGGACTCGCAGATCGCAGTATGGCAGAGCAGAGGAAGGCCAAGCGCGAGTTAGCCGAGAACGCCAAAGGGATCAAGACCGAAGACGGAGAAGAAGGCGGAGAGGGTCATCAGACGGTCGGAGGCGACGAGGATGCCAGGATGAATGGTATGACAGAGCTGGAAAAGGCCCAGTTTATGGAGGAACTGAGGCTGCAGGACGAAGAGGACGAAGATGAGGAGGACTATGATCCCGGCAGCGACGGCGAAAGTGAGGGCAGCGGAAGCAGTAGTGGGGACGACGATGAAGATGACGATGACGATGAAGATGGGGAAGGAGGGGAGGAGGACGATGACGAAGGTCCCGGAGAGGATGGGGACGAGGAAATGGCTGGTTAATTGCTGTCACTGGTGTTTACGGTATATTCTTTCTTTTGGCAGATTTTTGAGTGTGGCGGTTCATGTGTTTTACGGGGAAGAGTTGGCTTTGTCACACGACTGGATGATGGTCATGATAGTTTCCATTGTATGCTGGAGCATAGGGGAGGGCTTTAGGTTACGATAGAGGGGCGGCTGGTCATACACGTTATTCGGGGAATGGAGAAACAGAGAGTGAGGAGACCTACTCTTGGCCGGGACAAACTTGCACGTGGAAAATTGTGTTCAACGAGAGTCTGCTTCTCGACCCACTTCTTGGCATTGGGCACAAGCTCACAAGATTTCTCGCGGACAAGCCCTTGAGGAGTCAGACTTGGATCCTCGGCAGCGAACAAGACTCTAACTGATACAAGTTGTTCCCGTTGGCGTTGGAAGGCGTCAGGCACAAGACAGCAAGGCAACCATGCAGACACAACAGTCGTGCATGCAGACAGGTACTACCATACCTATTGGGGTATACCGCACACATGCTGACCGTTTCACTGGCCAGCTTCCGGTCATCACGGCCAACACGACCACCCTTAGTGGGGGTACATCGGTCCATAGACAGAATAGCCAATGAACAAACAGTCAGATCAGATTTGGAGACCTCACGATGCCTGGAGGGATCAGGGATTCACAAGCTCTAGCTAATAAGATGACAGTGATATAAGGGGAACCCCGCAGTCGCCGATCTGAAGAATGCCCCTGGACTGCCGGAATCATCGCCTCTTTGATCTCCTCTTCAAGTGGCAGTTATCACTTAGTCGCCGACATTTTACGGCAACGATCAATAATCCCAACCTGTCGGTATCTCTTCGGCACGACCGACTGTAAGGGAGCAATGTGTACAGATCCCGAAGACTGGACAGGCTTGCCGGCAGCGTGGGTGGCCAGGTACCAGCATCACCCAGAACATATCAGCCTTTGGGAGGAGAAGATGGCCAAGTTCAACGAGACCATAAGAAAGGCACGCCAGCTGTACGACTCTGGAGTCCGGTGGTGGACAAAAGAAGCCATTCGAGACCTTGATAAACAGCTTGAGCGCATACGACGAAGCGAGCCCGGCCAGCATGAGGTTACTCGTACCGATCTACTTGGGAAGCAGGACAAGTTTCTTGTCTCGACGGGCAGATCCAGCCGCTTCGTTGATGAGTCTGGCAGGGAACATTTTCCGTTCGTCACACTTCTCCCAGTTGTAATGTTCTTACACTGACAACCACAGCAGTCAAAAGCCACACATCGACTATCAGACCTACGAGACACTGTGCTTCATTCACCATCCCTTCGACATGTGCTTCTCACCCGGCCTTCACACGCTTAGAGTAGGCCAGTATGACCAAGAGGTCGACCCTCTCACGGGGCAATACGTGCCGCCGTTTCCTCTGTACAGTCTCGACGAGCTGCGCCTCCGATTCGTCGAGAAAAAGTTGGCCTTTGAAGCCAGCCAGCTCTGGAAGGACCTGGTCTGGGGTTTGGACAACTCTTTCTCGGGCATCCGCATCATGAGGGTCCGCAAGATTGTTGTTTTTGCCACCTCCACTCCGTCCTGGAACGTTGAACACCTTGAAAACAACGATGCAGACGCCCGGCCTCCGAACTCGGACAATTCCAAAGTCATAGCAGATGGTGAAGAGATATATGTGCGTAATGACACGGCCATTGTCCAGCTCTCTTTGGGTCTTTTGTTGCGTGACTACCTCACCCAGTACTACAGTGACGAGGACCAAAAGACTGCAGACCCAAGAGAGCAGATCAAGGTCTACGCCCAGGAACCATGTTTTACGGAAAACGACAAGACGGTATTGGGAGAGCACGGCTTCGAGGTGCTGGAGGACCCGCATGGATTCCTCGAGATGGATGAGGAGACGGCCGTGGTTTGTTTCAATGCCGACGTGCCTGTGCGGAGTTTGACGGCAGAACTGGCGCGGCCGGCCATGATGATTTGGAACAAGTGCGAAGAAGAAAGCGAACACGCGCACGTGCCGAGGGAGGAGTACATGGTGCGGTACGGGAATAGAGACGTGGAGGGTGAAGAAGACGAGGGAGTTGGGGACATGGAGGAAGAGGAAGAGGGAGAGTACTGTTGTCAATGGTAAGCTACCGTTATTTTATATTCATGGAGATACTATCAACACTGCTGACATGCACCAGGACTGACCCGGTAACACCTCGTGTCATGAAAATGGTTCGGGAGGAGTACGCAGAGGCTGATTTTCCTGACGGACCGGGCTATTACAGAAACTTTGGCCCCGACCCGGCGATATATGTCAGGTTGTCGCCCAAGACCAAGACTTTGAACCATTCCTGTCAACCTTTGCTAAGCTGATCAGGGGCATCTCGGTGTAAAGAAGTTGTGCGATCAGGCATCATTATTGTGTATTCTCAATAGCGACAGTCGTTAGCCAAAGTGAAGCCCTTTACCTAACTATCCAGTCCACACTGGCGGCCCGGGGGCCTTGTACTGCAACAGGCCGCTGTTCGGCCACTCGTAGATGTGTTCTTGGACAAGGATACCTATGATGAGTTCAGACCAGTCAACAACGGGGTCTAGGCCGAAACCAACGAGTACATAGCTAGCTGACTCACCCTCATCGTTCAAATCATAGGCCCCAGGAAAGTTGACCATGTACTCATCCCCCGGGACCTTCACCGACGAATCTGTGCCTGCGCCGGTCGTCTGCGGCTGGAGAATCTCGACATGAGCGCAAGCAACATAAAACTGCGTCATGTTGAACCAAGGTCGAACATAGAGGTGCTCCACACGAAGGAGATAGTTACCGGGAGGAGTCGTCTTGGGAATGGTGAAGTTCATGCCGGTCTGATCGCGGGTCATCCACCACGTGTCGTTCAATGCTCCGCGACTGGCGATTTTGTACCACGGTCCGGAGCCTGTGTATGAAGACAGGTCTGCGTCCTTTTCTGCCGAAGACGCGGAAGATAGAGGTTCATGTTTGGAGAGGTAGGCCTGCCCCGGGCCGTTGTGGTAGATTATGTATGGCTCTAGGGGCTGTTCTTCCCATTAGTTCCAGTATCAACAAACAACATCGAGCATACCTTTGGCGGATTGAGACTCGAGGACGGTAGGTCCGTGAACCACACACTCACTTCATCAGCACTACGCCCCACAACAAACCCAACTTCATCTCCCGCAACGACTCTCGCAGTCTTTGTCTCGCCTCCCGAGACCCAGGCACCACGACCACAGCGGATATCCTCCGAGTAGATGTCGTAGAGGGGCATGTACTGGTCCCAGAGCCCCGAGTCGGCGGCTTCGCCTATGGAGATGTTTCTGTTTACGTGCGTCAGTCTCACTTGAGGGTTAGGGATTGGGCAAACTGCGCCGATATGTTACGAACCGGACATATTCCCACTGCTCCGTGACAGTCTTGTTAAACATGAAGCGGCTGAAGACATCTGCATGTATGTACCCGGACCAGGTCAGTTACATAGTCAAGGTTTCCTCTGTATGTGAGACTGACTCACAGTGACCTGTTATCAAGGGGACAGACCCTACAGATAATAGCAAAGGCAAAGCACAGAAAACCATCTTCATAGACATGTGCACACCGAGTTCTGCTCTGGCACGTCACCAAGCTGCCGAACCGTCCGTCCTGGGCATTCTGGAACTTTTCTAGCCGCGGTTTCGGTAATAGATTATCGAGCGGCAAACTCTAAAGTCCCGCCCCATATGAGTTTCTGGATATACATAACTTGCCTTTATCCGGACCACTCACCCAATCCATTGCCAGTACGTCTCTTTGGCTCAGTAACTCATTTTTTCTGGTATGCTATTTTTGTCAAGTGTTGGTTCTTCTAAAGTGTTATGACCGTGTTCTCTGCCAGCCGCCAGCAACTGGGTTACATCTATAAAAACTTCATGGGACGTAAATAGCATATTCCAACGCTATGTAATGCTGTCTCTTAGCCCTTGTTGGTATCCTCGTTTCGCTGTTTACTTTTGCTTGAGGCTCGTATCAACTTGACATGGACAAGAAAGAACACATGCGTACAGAAATTGACTAACAAATGCATTACTCGAAGAGAAGACCATATCCGATACGAGGTAGTACAAAGTCCCAACTCAAGAAACAAAGGAAGGCGATGGTAATTCAAGCCCACACAGCGAAAGCAATGTACTCAAGACGAAAAAGTCCCTCCCGCCTAGGGGAAACTTCCCCTCTCAGGCCCAAAATACCCTCTCTCCTTTGGAATCTCCAGAATCCCCGCCGTGCCTCTCCCATCGACACCCGTCCAAGAGACTTTATTCCCCCACCAGTCCAGCTTGACGGGGTTGTACCCCACAGCAAAGAACATGACAAGGGCACTAATCGCCACTCCCGCCGTCAAGGCCGCGCTCAGGACGTAGTTGTACTTCTCCCACCAGGCTAGTCGATGTCTGGGGAGCCAGTACATAAAGATGCATGACAGGATGAAGCCCGGTGTCTTGTACGACATGTTGGAGGGCGCCCAGTGTTGGATTCCCTGGATTACTAGAATGGGATTTAGCCACAACAAGGAAGCCACCAGGCGAAAGACTGTCCTGTCCAGGAAAGCAAAGCTTCGTTCTGAAAGGCGCGGCTTGATGACCTTGTCTCGGAAAGAGGGCAGGTACTTGGGCCCATAGCCCTGGCCAAAGAGAAAGAGCAGTGCTATGCCGGTACCGATAAGGAAACACCACTTGAACAGCGGATAGAGCGAGTCAAACATCCGCCTGGACCCGAGAAGACCCCACATCAGCGAAGAAGCGTAGAGCGGGTTCCCGTCGTTGGCGCAGGTGAATCTTGACGCCTGGGTAGGCGTGCAGAGACCTTTTACGTTTTCCAGGATAAAATTCTGGGTGGCCACGGCGACGAAGCAGGTGATGATTATCGTGCCGATTTGAGACCTGAAGACACTGCGGGGCGGGATCTTGACGTAGTGCGCCATCTTCTGGTCTTGGACGTAATTGTCCCCATACCCGGCCAGAGCCCATGATCCCAGGGTCTGAGAGAACAAAAAGGCGTTGGGGTTGCCGGGGAGGATGAAACCTGTTATGACCTGGATAAGGGCGCCTAGTCCGAGGTTTGTCCCGGTCGTGGCAGAAAGGAACGACAAGGGAACGGCAAAGACGAGGTTGATGCCTATCATGAGAAAGACAAGCCAGACGGGCGTGTCGAGCGGATAGATCTCGAGAAAGATGACGGATACAACGATAGCCCCCACGAGAATGACGAGGAACCACCAGTCTGGCACTTCGGGGTATTTTGCCATGAGCCGGGAGTGCACATCCATGGCGCCTTCGTAGTTTCCTTTGCCGTAGCGGAGACCTTTGTAGAAATCGACGTACGCTTTTCCGACCGTGGCCCACTGGTTCACCATAATGTAGAGGAAGTAGACTGGGTAAAAGGCAAAGTTTGCGCCGACGGTAAGGATGTAGCCTGCCGAGTAGAAGGGCGGGGAGTAAGACTGGTATAGCTTCTCGTCGAGTTTGTTGTTTACCACTACTTTTTGCACCACGTAGGGTTTGCCGTCGTTTGCAAAGGCCGATGACGAGTTGATGGGCAGATAGGCCGAGTAGTTCATGTTGGAGTAGTAGATTCCGAGGATGATGAGACCGCCCAGGATGCCCCCGAAATACTGCGTGCAGGTGCTGAAGAACGGGAGGGCAAGAGCGTCATAGGAAGAAGTGGCGATGTTCCAGTCAAAGGTGGTGATTGGGTTGAAGAGGCCTAATCCAAGGTTTGAGCCAGTCAGGATGGCCAGCGTGAAGTTCTCGGGAGCAATCCAGGTCATCCAGTTAAAGGTGGCCAGCGCAGTAAAGAGGTAGCCTGGCAGCCAGTAGTAGAAGAACATGCCGAGAGTACAGAGGTAGAAGAATTTGTACCGGGAAATTGTCCAGCCGTAAATGTTTTCCTTGGGTTCCGGACGGGTCAGCGCTCTGTTCATGGCGATCTTGGGAAGAATTGTTGGCCACAGAGCCTTGACGGGATAGACGCTGAACCGTCTCAGGTAGCCAGCAAAACCCATCCCCATGAGCTGGACAAAGAGGGTGAGCATCAGCTGGTAGCCAAAGGTCACGTAGTGGAGGCCGTAGTAGACGTCCAGCTTCTGGACCAAGATCTGTACGAATCTGTCATATCAGCAGCTGTACATGGGGCGCTGGCAGAGTAACTTGAAGGCTCACTGACCATGCCATAGGAATTGGTCGTATAAATAGCAATATTATATGTAATCGTCGCAAACATCTGTTCTTTAAACGTCCACGGGCCCGGGTTGAGCGAGTGTCGTACCCCAAACAGGGTGACGCCCCAGTCTGGAAGGGCCCAAACAAGAAACTTGGCACAGGGATACAAGAGAATCTGGATGACGTTTCCATTCAGACCGATGGCTGGAAAGCGGCTGTTGAAGAAGGTCGACATGAAGGTGCCAATGACGGCCCATGCGATGCCCAGGAAATACGCCCGGATCGTCTCGATGGGGATGCTACTGTCATCGAACGGGTCGGCCACGGCTCGCACTCCTGGGTAAGGGGACGAGTACCGCATCATGGTGGCGTCGATGCGGAGGTCACGGTCGTAGAACTCGCCGTACCCCTTGGGCCCGAGCTCCAAGAGCCGTTTCATGCGCTCTCGCATCTCGGAGGGGAAGTTCCAGTCGTCCGAGTGGAAGACGAGGGACTCCTGGATGATGGCCAGAGCCTCCTCCTCGGTCATGTTGTTGATCTTGTCCAGGATGTACTCGCCTTCGCCATTGGGGGCCAGCTCCTCGAGCATCTCGTGCGGGATCTGATCGCCGATGCGCGAGGTGTTGGTGCCGGACCCGGATTGGGTCTTTTCCGGGTCCCGGTCCGATGACGGTGAAGCAATCTCATCGCCGTCGTCGGCCGCAATAACCGGCTCCGGGTTGGTCTTCAAGTTGCCCGACATGATGGATGTTTGGCAACTTCAGCTTCTAGTGCTCTTGGTACGTGGAGTCTCTCGACCCGGAACCTGGAGTCCTCTTGAGCAGCATGCAAGAATGATGGCCCGTACAGAGTTTACCCCATGGGGAGAATTGTATCTCCTCATGTTCCACCATGCCATGCGAAAGGCTCCTTATCAGGAAGGCCGTTCTTTTTGCAAAGTGTGGATTGTCCCGTCATGTTCAACGCTATCCTCCGCCACCAATCTTTCCCCTCGGCTATGTTCAACGTTACATGCGGGCTCTGCAGTGTGAATTACAGAGACAAGCTTCGACCAACCGTGAGAGAGGTCCTGTTATACCATCATCACACTCCGGGGATGCGGGGACGAGGGCACGGCAGGACCCGGGACGTGTGTTGAAGGATTGGCGGGGGTCTGGATGCAATTTATATGAGCAAAAACAAGCACCTGCCATATGCGAGTCTGTTGGCCACTCTCTTGTAGCGGTCGGAAGCATGCGTGGTATTAAAACGCATGTCCCGTGTCACCCGGCATGTCTTTATATATGAGTGGTGTCTGTTATTTGCAAGTTAGCTGCCCCCCGTTTCGCTTTATTTACCGGCATCTTGAGCTAAGCTCAAAGTGGAAGGCGTGGCGTCTCGGGCCATGTCAATGATATCTATTGTTTACTCAACGACAACGCTAACTATTCTCAAGTAATGAAGGGAAGCAGAGAGAGAGCTGACGTGAGTAATCAGCACTGATGCCCAATGTTGAAAAGTCGTTCAGTAACAAAACTCATGACCTCGACCATCACCGTCCGTTTGCCCTCCGAGAGCATTCGAATTCGAGGGAGAGTGAGCAAGCTGTGAAGAGAACCAAAGCAGACCATCACAGTTCCGATCAACGATGCGGAAGTTGCACCCAAGATGTTGCTCGTTCCAAGGAACAACAATACGTGCATCCGCCTCGACGGGCCTGGCTGGCGTATGGCGAGCAAAGAGAATGGTGTCGTTGTCGAGGAAGTATTGCTGGAACTCCTTGGGAAGGTGTCTCTTTTGTATGCCCAAGATCTTGTCGAAAGTGTCCTCTGCACTCATTTCAACAGTCATTTTCGACTGCCTGCCATTATCTGTAACCTGATATTCGAGATGTTTAGATCCTGAGTCAGGCATCATGTCAATAATCAAAGAGTTCATGGAGAAAAGATTAGCAAGGGTGAGTACCAACAAAAGACAAATGTAGAAAACGGTGCTGAACAATGTATATCTTCGAAAATCAAGGTTTGAGCAGGCAGTTAGGTGGCAATCCATGCACAATTCCAGCTTACAAGGTTGAGACAAAACGCCATCGCGAAGAGAGAAACCTTGGTAACCTGCCGGCAAAGCTCAACCACTCAGAAAAGGAGAAGAAAGAACAAGAAAATTTTAGAGCCCGCTCGAAAGCTTCTCCGAAAAGGTTCGCAAAATTGGCAAGGGGCTGACACGGACTCCATCGCCAAGGTATAGTCAGTCAACAGACACAGCAATAACTCCGTCAAAAGCAGTTAGCCACACCCGAAGCCCAGTCTAGTCGCCCGACGATTACAATCATACACCATTAACATCATTATTCATTGCTTCGAGTCCAGAATCATGCATCTTGGAGCTTATAAGGCCGGGCCTTCCCAAGTCTCCCTCTTCAGTCGTCCAAACCAAGCCTGCTTGTGAGGGAAGGCTACCTCCTTCTCTTTGACAAACCCAGCATACTCTAAATGTTGGATAAATCTGTGAGAGGTACAGTCAGTACATTGCTATGATTGGCTGGACAATAGTTGAAGAACAAAGCTCAACATACCTCGCATTGTCAACTCTCGGCTCCATGCACATGCTCATGGTGCGATAATCGGCACAAAAGGCCCAGTGCACCAAACTGGTCAACCAGCTCATGACCCGGCCGCGAGCCCACTCTTCGCCGATCATGACATGGCAGCCCCTGTCCCAGTCGTCTGCCTCGGCACCGCCTATATATCGCCCGAGGATGTCCTCCTTCACCCAATACAGCTCGAAATAGCCAAAGGGAACGCCATCCCACATGCCAATCGCTGGGAAACTGTGTCTGCTCTTGAGGCTGTTGATCAGGAACTGGGGAGAATACTCGCCCCAGAAAGCAGAGACGCGCGAGTTGGAATGCCAGGCCTCGATGAGTTCGGTATCGCTCATGTTGCACAGATTTGTGGACCATTTCTGGGGTGGCGGATTGGGGCCAACGGGCCCCAGGTAGGCTACGGGGTTCGACGAAATCGAGGCGACGCGGAAGGAGAGATACTGTCCGACCGAGGGCACGAAGCGAGTGTAAAAGACCTCGCCCATGCGGGGTGGTTTCGGACGGAGCGGATGGCGAACGTGGTTCGTGATGGTGTACTGGAGGGGCGGAGGAGGATAGTAGGTGGGCAAGTGGGATGTCGAGAAGAAGGGACCGATGGGGAAGGACGGCATGCTGGCAAGAGAAACCGGAGGCGGCGCGCCAGGAAGGTCACCGTTACCGTCAAAGAGCTGGCTGAATGGAGACTGGACTGATGTTGGCAGAAGACCGCCGCTCGGGGAAGCTTTAGCACCAAATCCTGAAGCCGAGGGCGAACCTGGTCGGCTCGTGACAGGCGATCCGGGGTAGGAGCGCATCTTGTCTGTGTTGGGTTGGAGGGAGAAGAGAAAGAGGCGGCCGGGCGTCTGCCAGAACATCTGGCGCGAAACGAACATGTTGGCCCAGGCATCATCTGTGTCTTCGAGCGCAGTGCCGACGGCCGAGTCCATCGAGGCGATCAGGCCCATGCGTTCCAGCTTGGGTATCAGGTTCCTGCCGCGCAAGACGCCATCTCGCTTGATGCGAATGCGCCACTCGCCCCGGGGACGGCCGCTGTACGGCGTGTATTTGGAGGATTCGGTGGTGATGGTGGTCGGCGGTGGCGGTTGGTGAAAGTACCAGTAGAGCGTGACCCATAGCATCATGGCTATCTGCCGGGTCGGACTGGCCGCGGGCTTGAAGTCGTTGCTCGAAGGGTTGGATACGGACGAGATAAATAGGCTGTCATTGTGTAGGGTCGGTCGCGTGTAGGAATGAATCTGGGGCGAGGAGGCGACTCCATCCATGCCGTCGTGATCGTGGTCATTCTCGCTGACACAGTTGGTGGCTCGCTCGTCCTCGGTGTGTATAACAATGGTCCAGCCGATGGGAAAGGCATTGTGGTGCGTATTGAGATCGTTGGCCTTGAAGAAGAGACCGGCGAAGACGGGCGTAACAGTAATGTCGCGCCCGTCAGGCAATCGAATAATCTGCGGCCCCATTGAGGAGACACAACATTGAAGTCTTGGTCGGTAGCGTTTTTGGGGGGTACGCCTGGCAATGTCTCACGGTTGGCAGCGACTCGAATGGATTGGTTCCAGTTATAATCGTGAAGCAAGCACGAGACAGTTTGCCCCGAGTGGAGGCTTCGCGGGGTAGTTCATATGAGATTGCCCAGTGGCATTCGAGGAGTTGACAAGCAGTTCAGAGATATTGATTGTGAGGGGATCTGGGAGTGGGGCTGCCTTCCTTTAAAATGACGCAGGTTCCCCGAGATGGTGGAAGGTCTCGATGGCCTAGAAAGAATATCAACAACCCCGGAAAGCTCTAATCTGATGATCCCGTCAGCTTCCACAAGACGTTCTAGAAGGCCGGTCCCGACTGTATCGGTGTGGCGCGATGAAGGGTGATTGTTGCATGTTCTTGACAGCTGCGGCTTGATGGTGGGGAGGATGGAGGGGTATCCTGACCGGGAAAGGTGCTTCCATCTGCTGCTTTTAGTGCACTATCGTCATAGTGTCCAAGCTCCCGCCACGGGTTGCCCAGACTGTGGATCACCCCACTGTGACCGGGCTGAGAGCGGGGAAGCCGAGAACGCCCGGTCAACGGCGGCCGACCCGGAATACCCAATGGTTCGGAGCAGAGTGGGAGGCTGGGAGCCAATGCCACGAGTGCACACGTAAGAACTCAACCCCGATATCACATTCTCATCTGATCTCTGGATTCCCAGATATCAAGTTATCACATCCTGTCAAACCACCACCAAAGCCGGTGAATTACTCACCGAGGTCCCTGAGGTCATGGGCGCTCACCAAAGGTCTCGTTAGCTTGTGGCGCGTTCGAAAATTTGTTTATCCTCGTCTAGTCTCATCTACAGTGATGTATCAATATCGCTCCATCATGGAGGCTGTACCTCTTAGTCCTTTCCATCCTTCTTGCTATCTTTGTCGTCGTCGCGCTTCCTATTATCTTTCCTAGTCAGATCCTCGTCCATCTCCTTCTCCTTCTCGGCCGACTTCTCGCCGCTCTTGCTTTTCTCTTCGTCCAGCACCTCCTTTACGTCCTCGCCGACATCCTTTGCCTCGTCCCAATCAACGTCATACTCTACCGCAATCGCGCGCACTTCCCTCCTCAGTGCATTGGCCTCCTGAACCAATTGGTCCCATCTCTCCATGTTCAAACCCCGCGCCTCATACAGGGCGTGTTGCCTCTTGGATACCGTGACGTTCATGGCGGCGCGGTAGCTCAGGTCCTTGTTGATGTAGAGGAACCACAAATAACCGCCCATGATGGTGCTCAGTCCGGCTAGGTACGTCACCGGCTCCACCAAATCCCACCCATACTCCGTGTGGAAAGTAATATAGTACACGACCCCCCACCACCCCGACAAGGCAGCGAATCCAGCCTTGGCGATTCGATGTGCGCCCCGGTGGGCGAGAAGGTCGCATTCTTTCTTCAGTTTGGCAAGCGCATCGATCTCGCTGCTCATCTTGCGCAGTCGTGCGCGCATGTAATATGTCCGGTCGCCGAACGAGGGCACACCGACCCGCATCTCGAAGTCGTACCCTTCCACCTCGATGGCGAACTCCCGGCCACGCGCCGCGTCGCGGATGAAGTCGCCCATCTCAGTACTACTGCTCCAGCGGACCCATTTCTTGTCGGAGCGCTCTGGGCCTTTGTGACCAAGCCCCGAGTACGACGCCACGTTTTTCCGGCCGCCGTCGTCTCCTGATTTCTTTCCTGACTTGCTGCTGTGATCTTCTGTATCTTCGGCCCGGAAATAGACATTGGGGATCTTTTCTTTGCCATCTTCCAATACCGGTGGTAACTCGGCTTGTATTAATCGCTCAACGTAGGAAAGGGGCTGTTGGGGATGGACGAGCAAAGCTAGTGGTTGGATAGTGTCGTTGGACGAGATTGATCGACCGTAGTCCGTGTTGCTGTTGTTTGACTTGTCTTTTTCGACCGCGATGGGGAGGGGAAGGATCAGCTTGAGCAGCCGTGTTGGCGTCGTGAGGAGTTTTCCTAGGGGGGGAGGGCAGTTAGCATTCTCATCGCATCAACAAAGTTATGTCCAAGCCCGACGACGTAAGGCGTGGTTTAGTCGTCGTGCGCACCCAGCATGGATGCACTTACCCTTGGTGAGGGGCTCATCTGAAGTGTTACCATCGTCGTCGACGGGCGGTTTGTCGGCGTCCTGGCGATGCCACGGTCTCTGTACCTGATGCTGGCGGACTTTGACTTCTTGTTCGTGCTCGTCAAGGCTTTTCTGGCTTAGCTTCCTGGCTTCGACGTCGTATTTGTTTTGTGATTGCTGGAATGCGCGACATGTTGTCGAGAAACAGCGCGATCGCGGCAATGTTTCACCTATACGGGGAAGCTGTAATGATATCCGTACTCTTGCGAGAGTGCGCGGTAATACGGTGATTGTGTTCATGGTTCATGGCGACCGGTAAGCACTAATTGGGACGGGCTTTGACGGTCGACGGTATACTATCAGGACTTGTCCCAAGGGTTTGGGTCGGTCTTCAATGCGAGATGCAAGCGCTGCCGGCGGGAACGAGTGACGTCACCTCTCGTCCGGTGTTTTAGTGGTTCGTCTGGTTCCCGTTCTCGACCCGTTCTGGGCTACGGGGTACGGGGTACCTCGCTCCAGAAGCATTGTGACAGGCGGCTTGGCACTGCAGCATATTGACATGACGGGTTTCTCTTCAATAGAAATGACAACAAAATATCTGATAGGACATCTGAGGGCCCAGGCAAATGAAAAGAATCCCATTATCAGCTTGTCCTGAACTTGTTTCCCCGAATATACCGTGGAACACCATAATGCTGCAAGGTCTGTCACTATTGCCAACGCCCCACTTGACCAGACCATAGCCCGGGCCCCTGATACAGAAACCTGAGTAAACAAAGTCGTATGGTAGATCTACACGAGAAAACTAAATCTGACTCCCCTTGGGCGCAAGGGCTGTGGGGGGTACTTACAGCTTTATACGTGTACAGCACGGCGACACTCATAGCTAAATGCAAACATGTCCGCTTAAAGTTGATACCGTTAGCATGCACGGCGGTTTAGCTCGCTCCCGTTTAAGCTTGTGAATAAACATTAGTTGTCGCAGATAGTTAACTTGGACCCCCAGTCTCAGTTATGACTAATTCATAATGTTAAATCTGCAAAGGGCGCAACTTTCATCCGTATAACCAGCGCCCGGTACCTGTTCATATCTCCGTTCTAGTGGAAAGTTAAATGGTTTGGGTGTCATGCCATCCCCGGATAAAAAAAGCCTTGTTCTCCCCCAGAGGTATCAGAAAAATAAGCATGTGATGACGAGGCAGCGTCCAAATCCAGCATGGCAAGTCCAGGCGACTCGGGCTCGAACTGATCTTCACCCGTGTACGCCGTCGGGAGAGGGGTTGACCGGAAGGGAGTCCGAGGTGAAAGGGAGGATGGGGCCACGGTCTGTGTTTCGGCATCTATAGCAAACGAACCCGTCGAAGATTCAAATGGCGGTTGTGTGGTATTGACCCTCTTGTTGGTTGCTGCATTCCGCGAGCGTCCGACGGGCGAATTTGTCATGTCGATATCCTGAAGACTCTCGTCCATTTCCTGCAAAGCCACTGCTACAAAGCTGACTCCCTTGGACCTGACCTTTAGGCTCCAACGGAAGTCTTCCAGTTTCCTGCGATAGAATTCCGCCTCTTCATCCGTAGAGGACGTCGCCCAGAGCAGCCCACCGTAGGTGCGAATAAATGCGAGTGATCTCGGAGAAGCAAACCACCAGAATGCCTGGAGATGCTCGGGCCGCAGGGCTTCCACAAAGTTTATGGCGCGTTCTAGTCGGGCCCTGCCGGCTTCACGGCACAGATCACGCATGGCGTTGGGGGTTTCGGGGGTCAAGCTTCGGATGATATGGCGATGGATGATGATCTCGGTGACAAAGTAAGAGAGGTGGAGGTAGCCGTTGGAACAGAGCTTTCTGGTTTTTACATGGTCCATTCGCAGGTCTGCGGGCATTTCATTTGCCCATTCCTTGAGGCCGACTGCCAGAGGCTTGACCAGTTCAAGCAGACCCTGCACGCCGCTGGCGTTGAGGATCTCATGGATCGGTGTCTGGTCGGGACTATACAGCATCTCAAGAGCCTGTGCCATGATCTGCGTGAGCTTGGTGAGGTGTATGAACAACAGCCTGCCCTTCTCCACTTCGGTG
The DNA here is from genome assembly GCA_033297075.1 of Rhypophila decipiens. Classification (NCBI taxonomy): domain Eukaryota; kingdom Fungi; phylum Ascomycota; class Sordariomycetes; order Sordariales; family Naviculisporaceae; genus Rhypophila; species Rhypophila decipiens. Next base: position 202,898 of record MU858086.1, on the reverse strand, counting down.
CTGCCCTCTTTGTCGTCCTCATCAGCCGCGGACTCGGGAAAGTCAGCCAGCGATAAAGGCGGCATTTGCCAGTCGGGAGATTTGACATGCGAGGGTCGCCCATAGATAAGCGCCGACCACTTGTCTTGCATATATATAGCGCATGCCAGTCGTCGCCGAAGCCCTTTCTCCCATTCGGGAATATTCCAACTGGTACAATCGAGGTGAAGCCCCAGTTCTTCACCAACAGCAACGACCTGGCTTGTCAGAACCCATGAATCGCCCCCTGATCGCTGTAATAGCAACAGGCCTGCCTGCACGGTCGACAGCTTTGGCCTGTGAATGACGCCCGTCAGAGCCTTCATAGCCGCCCTCAACAAAGCATCCGCGTTGGGTTTTGCCTTGGAGGCCAAATTGCGATCATACTCCCACCAGTCCATGGCCAGCAGATAAACAGCTGCCAGAAGCGGCGGAGAGAACTCTTTGTAGCTTCGACCATACTTCTCAAAGAAGACGCCCTTGTGCAGGATGGGATAGCTGGGGTGGACGATGCGAAAGTACAAGTCGACCAAGCTCGGCCCGTGAGGGTGTACGATGTGCTCGATGGTGTCGAGATCGTCGTCGACGTCGGAGCTGAACAGGGTATACCGGTCGGATCGAGAGAGAAAAGTGGTAGAATCGGCGACGCGGCGGAATTTACACCCGTCTTCCCCATTGCCCGACTCGTAGAACCGGTGTATCAGATCCAACAGTCGCTCTTCGTGCACGGAGCTAGGGCCGATATACTTGAAGTGCGTTGTTCTGTGAAGGCCGAGAGTGCGGTCGAGCAGTGATCGGACATTGGACAAGTCGGGTGGGCCGAGAAGGGAGCCATCGATCGGGGTCTGGGTCGACTTGGTCTTCTTTAGCGGTGGCCTGGCTTCGACGTCTCCTCCGCCGTCTACGCTGGTGCTCATGTCGTCTGGAAAGTCGGCTCTCTTCTTCTTTCTCGGCTGAGGCACGTCGACGTAGGTGCATTCGCGGTTATGGAAGACGCAGAGAACGCACCGGTCCTGGTCTGCCTCTTTCACGCATCGTGTCTTGCGCTTTCTGCAGATATCACAAGGTCGGTCGGGTCGAACGGTCCTTTGAGCTCGAGTCTGCGAGGCGGCGCCGTCGGGACTGGAGCGGCTCGACTCGGAGGCATTGTCCATGTTGACGGGATGGATGAGGGAAAGCTCTGGTCACATGTTGTATTTGCTTCGGAAACACATCATGGAGTGCCATCGTCCTGGATCAGACGCATGGCCATCCGCAAGCTGGGGAGCTTCCTTATCGCCGGGTGCTGGGGGTGTGGGCTGATTGGGGGACGAGCCATCATTGGACAGCGCTCGATCCGGCGGCGTAAAAGTGTGGGCGGGGGTGCTCTGCTCTGGTTAGCGGGTAGCATGATGGCGGTCGCAAGCTGAAATCGGTCGCCACGGCTTGCGCTTGCTTCAATCTTTGAAGGTGTTGTCGTGGAGAGATTGTTGGTATAAGCGTCGGAGGAAAAGAAGAGAGCTGGGCAGAGGTGAAACGGAGCAGGCCCGGGCCGATCCTTTAGTGGGGACGGATGCTGGGTAAAGATACGAGTTTGGTATCCGTACTGTACACCCGTACTCTACCATGGCATTAACCTGGGAAGACCCTGATAGTCTCGATAACACGAAAACAACCCGAGTTCAACGGTCTCTTATAAACTTTATACAGATACGATACTACCCATATGCATGGTGACAGAGATAGAGATTTGGATTCCGGTTCTAATGTGCTTTGTTAGCTAATTTTTCCCCAGGACAGGACGGACTGTATTCAAGCAGTGGGTCCCGTACCCGAAAGTTAAGGCGGGAGGCATGAATTAGGTATCAATATCCATTTCTGTGAAACTAATTGAGCTAAAACTTGGAAACAAAAGACATTCCTCGCCGATCCGGAAAGACTGATATATTCACTCCCTCCAGACATATTCGATTCCTTTCTCAGCTAGAAGTGCCGTTCCTAGTTGTTTCAAAGCTTCATATGTTTCTACACAGTACCAGTTTCGTCTTATTCGAGGATTTTGTCTCATCTGCGTGATGTCCATCTCGATTCTCTTCATCCCCGGGGGACACTTCTCGGCGAGTTCTTCGGCGTCAGCTCTAGGACCAGGCAATCGGTATCCTCGGGTGGATTTGCGTCCATGAAATTTGAAGACAAGGTGCTGTAGATTTGGGAATCTTTGCAGAAGGTCCGTGACGGGCTTTGATAATTGGATGGAAGTCACATCTTCGAGCCTCAGCCGTCTCAGGGATAAGGGTATGGGCAAACTAACGTACTGTGTTAACAATTCTAATGAAAAAGTCACGCAACTCAAGCCTCGCACTACCAGGTTCTCGATAGCCGGCGAGATACGTAGGGCATGATAGAAGACTGGTTGGAAAGGCATGTGAATCGGATCTTCGGTTTGCCAGAGCTTCAGGCTTTTGAGCTTGGGTAAAGTGCAGGTGCTGCCTGCATGAAGAGCTTCCAGTCGACGAGCGTGTCGACGCCAATATTTCGCTGTGCTGGTCACGGCAGGAGCACGCCGTCTTATTTTCAACCATTTCATGCGCCTGAAGTCGAAGGTACAGTCGCTCCAAAACACGCCCCCGGGGTTGACGAGGGTAACGTTGCCGTCCGTTTCCAAAGCCTCGACGTTCGGACATAGGCTGGTGATCAGGTCCACCGGCGCGCTGTTGTGTAACCTGATGGCAGGGAGATTGCAGACGGGATGGCGATGGTGCAAAGCATCGTAGCAGCAAGAGATCTCGCATTCCAAACCGAATATGTTGCGAAATTGGGACAAGACCTCGTCCAGGAGAACCCCGCCGGCCTGCGAGATTGGTGCTGGAGGTAGGATGCATGGGGTAGTAATCCTAATCCTACTCCTGGGCCGGGGTGGAAGGGTTGGGAACGTAGAGAGTGCCTCGCATCGTCCGAGCACGAGGAACTCGACCATTGCGGCGAGATCTGGACGGGCGAGCAAGGTGCGTGTCAGGTACCATGTCGCTTGGTGGGACTTGGTCTGAGGACATTGGTAGATGCTGCGTGTAGTGAGGTGCTGTAACCGTTTGCATGTGCGGTTTGAGGCCGACCAAGGCAGAGACATTTTGAGCTATTGCAATGCAGAGTTCAGTCTCGTATTTACTTGCATCGGCTTCGTCGTCTGCGGAGCACGTGCAGCGCGTGGCGAAGCACCTGGGACACTTTCTTTTGATCAGATGGCGGGTGATGTGAGCGAGGATCATGTCCATGATCTCCTGGGGGAGGGAGCCAAGGGAAGCGGCCATCTCGTCGACCAAGCAAGACTATGCAGTGCTCGGGAGTCGTAATGAGGGAGAAGATGATGTGTGCGAGTTTGAGCTTTTGTGGTTGCCAATGCCAATTGTATACGGGGTATGCTGGCATGGTCCTAAGAGCAAAGGGGGTTGGAGAGCCGACCTCCTTTTTGACATTGGGTTCGGTAAAAAGTACACCCGTACTCCGTTTAGAAACCGGGGCTGAACCGACGAATAGGATCCCATTGCTGCAAATGCGAGTGAGATGATACAAAAGGGAGAAAAAATGGTAAACAACCCACGCCAGGACTAAAGTACACTACTACCAGTATCAGAGTGATCAGCCCAGATAAAGTCATTCAACGAGTTTAGCTTCAACATGAATTCATCAGCGAGCGAGGCCAGAGGCGCCAACACATCTAGTTCACCGGAATGGAAGTCACTACATGTGTAGACTTGTTCTCCGGAATTCGCCACTGCGCCAATGCGGTAGTCGGGCATTGTGATAGAATTTCAATATCGAGTTTCTACTAATTAGCAAAACCGCAGACTCAGATATATTTCCCACGCTCGCTTCATCCCCTTTCCGCGAGCTCGATACCGGTGAATACAAAGAATAGAACCGAACAGTGACTCCACCAAAAACAACGCAGTAGTCAAGACATCCGACCGTCAGCTCCCATCCCTTGTGTCCTCCCCATGACTCCTTCTCCTGGCTCCAAGATGACAACGGGCTAGCCAAACGCTCTCACAACGACAAAGACTCAAACATCGACAGGAACAAGGGTATCCTCTCCCTCCCCAGCACTGCCAGCAGTCCCAGCAGGCGCCAACTTGAACGCTCTCCACCCAGCCTTTGGCAAATCAATCGTCTGATCCTCAGACAAAAACTTCATAAACACCCCGTGGGTAACAACAACAATATCCTTCTTTCCCGAGCCAGAGCTGTCCTTGCTGAGGTCGTTGGCCAGCTCCTTCAACTTGCTTCTGACACGTTTGGCCCTGGCGGCTACAGCTTCGTCATCGGCTGTATATGGGCCTTCTTTGGCGAACCAGTTATCGCCGAGAACATCGAAAGGGGAGGAACCGAGTCCAGCAAGCTGAGGGAATCTCTCCTGCAGGGCAGAAACCTCGGATCCGGTGTCGCATGGGAGGTCGCTGCGTTCTTGGAGGTCTCGGTCGAGGACCAGTTTGACACTGCCGCCGGCACCTGAGTTGTTTGCGCCAGTTGAACCAGAGCTGATGCCGATGATACCTCCGAATCCAGCAATCGTAGTCTCGATGGTGCGTCTCAGGGGAGAGGAAATGATCACGCCAATGGAATCCAAGGCCGGGAAGGCGCCCGTGGCCAGAGAGGAGGCTTGCTTGAAGCCCAGATCGGTCAAGCCCGGGTCCCGAATGTTGAAATCCTTGGTGACGTTGTGCTCTGATTCGGCATGGCGGACGAGATAGATGGTCGACATGATGGACGTGACTCGAAGCTTGCTGATTTGCTTCCTGGGGCTTGAAGGCGCTCGGCAGCTACAGGGCAGAACCTCTGACAGCGATTGAGGTAAAGGAGGCTTTGTCTCTATTCTTGAAGCTCTCCTTTGGATATTGCACCCGAATTTGTTATTTCGGTGATGTTTATGGCTAGTTTCTAGTATGCTACTGACAAACCCAGAAGTGATTTCCCTTATTAATTCCTCGACACAAATTGCTTCTTTCCCTTCACAATGCTCTCTTGTGGTTCTGGGACACAAAGGTGCGGGGTGAGGGGGAAGCGGCAGCTCAACTTCTTATGTCCAGTTGGGCAGGCGGTTTCCGTCATTTCATTGTACCATCACGTCATTTCCTCCATATGCACAAAAGGACCTATGAGTGTAGAGTGGAAGGTGGAGCAGCAACCAGCGATTAGGCGGTTGTCGTGACGCCTGTGAATGTTTATTTTACCCCTTATAAAACCCAACATGCTCCTGTGTCCGAAAGATGAAAGTGTGAAGATGTCTATGTACGGCCTACAAAATATACATCGGCCTGTCTCAAATACCTATCTTATGACGGACCCATGGACCAATGTTCAGGCAGTACATCTGTTAGATCCATTACAAAAACCAGTCAACGGTATTGATAGGATTTTCCAAGTCTTGGAGGCGAGTCAAATGAGTATAACTCTCCTGACCTTCAACATTGCTCGATTTTATTGTACGGCGGCATGAGACTTCGGTTCTTGGCGGTACCAGGCAGTGTGCGAGCAACCCCGTGAACCTGCATGACTACCTGGTATTCCAGGTTGGTACCATTTGCGCAGAGTCTGTCCAGCCTCACTATTGATTAGGTTCCAACTCCAACGACCATCCCCCTGACTCGACTGGAGCTTTTGAATTGTCCTCTACCGGCCACAGGACACACGCCAAGGTATTACTAGGAGGATCAGAGGATTGACTTTGATATACAAATGGACGGACTCCGAAAACAGGGTCTGGCCGCCCTCTCTCGGCTTGGGTTTGTCAACACGCCCAATGAACACGAGTTGATCACAGTCGATAACTCAACGGGCTCCGAGCCGACTCGAGTTTCCATGCCCCTTGACGAGATTCTACACACGTTTGAAGGCAGTCCAGACCCGGTCCAGACCATTAGGATCGTCAAGCTGCACATCCGCCATCCCGTTATTGGGAGAGGCTTGGACCCACCCGTTATCAACGCCTCGAAGGAGCATGTTCGCCTGCTATGGGGCCAGTTCAACCTCGACCCGAGTGTGTTTCAGCTGCTCGCACAGGGTGTCCGAGGATTTTACCAACACCATACCACATCGGCCAGGAACGGTGATTCTCAGAACAAACAATCCCACTATGTTATCTGCTCGTACGTCTATTGTCTAATATGGACCTACATCCATCAGACCCAAACCACAAACGCCGTCATGATCGCCAGACCTGGAGACCACCTAGGCCGCATTGACTTTGATCAATGGTTCAGCGTCTTGGGTACTCACACATCCCTCGCCCAGCATCCGCTCTGCCTGTTCCTGACCACGATCATGCAGACAATGCATGTGGCTACAGCCGGTGCCCAAGGTGCGCAAGCGCTGATCAACGATATCGAGTGGAGGACAGGCTTCTACCCCTGGATGTCGAAGTCCCGTCCCCAGTATTTAGAACGGAGACAAGACCAGGAGGAAGGAGACATGAGGCTCTTCACATCCTCTTCCCAGATACGAAGGCTCATGCCATCTAACAACTTGGCCAGCAACATGACACTTGACGATCTTTCTATCGCGTCCAGGAATATTGGAGCCGTCCCCGTGATCTTGGAGGACCATTTCCGGGTACTCCAACAGCTTCAATTGGCTATCAAGGCATTTAACCGCACCCATCCCATACCTGGCGGCGCTGAAGCCCAGGAACTTCAAGAGGAAGAAGAGGAGTCGGTTCAGCAAGCTCTCTGCCTATACAGCCAGCAAATCGACTCCTGCAACATACGTCTACACAACCTCCGAGAACGAGGCAAAAACCAGTCAACAGTGGTGTCCAGCCTGATGACACGGGCCGACACCCAAGCCAGCATTTCGCTCGCCAAATCAGCCAAAAAGGATAGCAGTTCTATGAAGGTCATTGCAGTCATGACTATGACCTTTCTACCTGCTACTTTTCTGGCCGCCTTGTTTGCGGTACCCTCCCTCAAGTGGGACGCTGAGACGGTCATGCAAGATAACTTCTGGGTCTTCTGGGCGTTTGCTCTGCCGGCTACGGCGCTGACATTTGGGCTTTGGTTTCTGCTTGCTCCCAACGAGAACAGTGATGCGAGTTTGATGGATGGTCTGTTGAGCAGATTTCAATCACGGAGGACCAAGTCGTGCTCAGGAGCAGAAAGCACGTCAGGGGACAGAGAATCAGCCATTCGGAATCGTCCAACAGCTGCGACCGAGACGGAGGCTACAATTCAAAGAGTGCAAAACTTTATGTTGAACAGAGGTGGGAACTTTGGTGACTTGGACCTGGAGCTGCCCGAAAGGTCTGGCACGACTGGTTATACCTATTACTAGTATGGGTACATGTAAAGAAAACCCCTTGTCAGGTTACTCGCCCGGATCGAATGTGTAATTTCACTGTAAACCCTTAATTCCTGGTGGTATTTGGATTTTTGTTGGTTTTCGTCCGTAGAAAGGTACAAGACACGGGGGTTTTCTTTATGCCTGATATGTGGTAGTTCCTGTTGATATCAGCCTCTCGGAATCAATAAAGACTGAATCACCCAAGTCACAGCTTCGTCCTGTACTGTCCTACTTGACTCGAGTATGCCCCAGCCCCTACCGACCTGCAATGTCGTGGTAATCATCACAATATAACCTCTCATATCAGTTACGTTCCGAAGCTATCACACATCCCCCAAACACCTCAACAACTAGTTGTTATCAAGTCGCCGGGGCACGAGTAACCCTACGTTTCCCGTACGGCCATGAAAATTCCTACGTAGAAGTACCGATCATAATGCCGGCCAACAGTATGGGTCCGCGAGATTGGTTCCCAGTTTCTCCTCCCAGCCCACTAACCTGCAGACTATTTAGCCCTGGATAAAAAGCCATATCCACAAAACAACAGCCTTATGAATCCCCCTGGCCTGGAGTCTGGACTTGAACAAGTCTAGCGGTCCATACCGGGGGTTTGCTTGATTTCATCAAAACCCCATATTTCATACTTGTGATTCCATCCAAGTCCTAAGCCCTAAATAATATCCATCCACAAAGTGTCCTAAGCGCGGTTATAAGGCCAAGATAAGAGACGGAGCGGCGGAGCCACTTGGAGTGTGGATTACCCGGAATGAGTCCTCATTTCTCCTGGCGGACCTCGACAGGACATGGATACCTGACTGAGCGAACTGAGCCCGGCTCAAAGATGGAGTTCACTCGGAGCAAGCTGTCGGGACTCGCCTACCCGGTAGGTAGTGGTCAACAACACCTCGCCAGTATCAAACACGCCTGTTTGCAGTTGACGTCCAAAGGCAGTGGACCAAAGTTGATTCATCTTGGCGGTATTTCCGGGCAATGATACCCCCATCATGTCCACGTGTACGGCGTGCCATCGCCGGAGTTCAGGTAGCATCTTTACAACTCAAGAACAGATTACAGTCCTAGAGTCAAACAAATCCCTGATATCCGAGACCGAGATTAAAGTCCCCAAACGTTGGAAACCCGAAAAGAAGCGATATCCACTCACTCATTACCGTAGATCCTGGGCCCGAAGTTTGTCCAACTCGCCCTAGCAAAACTGTGCCAGTTCCTCGGTATGTAACCCGCTTGATCCACAACACAGGTCAGGGTAGGTATCACTGGTATCCATTCGGGCTCCCCCAAACAACGGTTTTAATTTCATTAATCCCAGCCTTCCCAGCCCGCACGGATATCCGTACCCACATGGGTAGTGGACTCTGATCGTCGATCGCAACCTCCCTTTGAGCTAGCACAGAGCTAGCACAGAGCTAGCTGCTGCAAGTGTTTGCTTTGTAATTGATATTCTGGAGCGGCGAAACTGAATTCCTCAGCCCACACCCTCGGGCAGGATGAATAAGGTCTAGCTAGCCTGAGGTGATACACGTGTAGTAGTGTAACCAGGGTGAGAGACAATGGAACGTGAAAGTGTGGCCGATATTATTAGTGTACACTACTCCGTACAGCATCCTTACGTGACATGACCGTCTGACGAGGTGCCCGAGGAAAATTCAGACTTCCCCTGGCGTATTTGGACGCATTGCTCGGGTGGAAATTCCGACATGGACAATCGCCGTTTTCATTTCGGGATACTACACATGGCAAAAGTACCGGCAGGTAAGACGGAGGTTCCTTGGGTGTGTGAGCGAGCGAGTGAGATCCAAGGTTGGCAGTCGGGACGGACTGAGTAATCAGCATATGGCATCTCTTTCAAGGTCACCAAGCACCATCGACATGATCGATTGAGTCTCAGTAAGCCCAAGCAGACGACGCTGCATGTTCTGCACGAGAACCGCAGACTGTGCATCCAGTCATGTATACCACCACACTGCAAGGCAGCTCCTGTAATCATTCATTAGAAACGACTTGGAGTTTGTCATGATGCCGGTACTGTTCGGCAGGGGGTACGAGATATACGACAGATATATACGACAATACCCCACGGGGACTGAGGTGACTGCGTGTGGGTTGTATCTGACCTGCATTTACTCGTCTTTGGTTCCTCCATCGCCCTGCCAAGGGGGAAACGGACGATGACGGCGAGAACAGAACGGTTTCATGATCGGGTATGGCCCCGGGAATAAACTTGAATAATCATTTCTTATTACCTGGGTGACCTTGCAAGTTGCTGAACAAGAGCAAGACGACCAAGAGGTCAGACCCCAAGCCAACTCATTAGCTAAGCGGCAAGGAAAACATCAATGCAAAACCTTGGTACTCTACCAAGCAGCGTGCTAAAGTGCTGCATGGTAAGCTAAGGGTAATAAATTGCCGAACTTTCGCCTTGCGATAGGGCTATGTTACTCCGACTAAACCTGCTATTTATATGGGGTAGTGACAGGCCTAACCCGTAGTTCGTGAGACTAGACCTTACCGACGTGTAGCGAATCATGATGCTGAGACACTACTGAAGAGATTATGGGGTAAAGCAACTTGACTTGTTAAACGTTTTCTGAGCCAGATTCTAATCACGCAATTTGATAAATCCACACCCGATGACCGGTTTTACCGTTTTGGAGTTGAATAAACCACAGATTGGTATGATTGTTTGCTATCCGTTCGGTCCGGTGTCTCTTTGTCCAATCTTTGGAAGGATAATCAATATCTGAGATATCAACTTGCTCATGTAAACTGCTCTGGTCTTGGATCAGCAAGCAAGACAACTGAAGAGACGAAATGACAAGTTTGAAAGTATTCCCCATTTGCCTTGTTAACTTGTGTTGACAGTGTAGACTGACCTGGATGTCGTTGACGGTCCTTGGGGCCCGACCCATGTCGTTCCCTTGGCCGACCCACAACGCCTTTTCGTTCATCTCAACCTTGATGTTGGGACCGAGAGGGGGTTTCAAGACGGGACGGAAATCTTGTTGAGTCACTTTGGCACTGCGTGAATGTCTGTCCCCACAGGATAGACCCTGCTGTGAGGAGGGGCGGTGAGAAGCAGGTCAAGGAGAACTGAAAGACGGGTGATGGTAGTTGTGGACAGTTGACAGTGCCCCTTAGTTGTGAGTCCTGAGTACAGATGATATGGTTCTTTACATGATGCTGTCCAAATGTGTGGCGTTTGATACCACTACCCCCGCTTGGCAGGGTATGGGATCAAGATGCCGAACTCCCCAATGAGGAAGCCACTTCAAACATCTCCGAGGGGCTGAGTGAGGTGCCCATACTCTCGAGTGACAGACGACCCTTCCCATTCCACCGAGCCCGAGCTTAGGCCACATGTTGACGAGGCGATCCAGGGACCCCAAGGGCCCAAACCAAGGGTGTCGACCCGAGCAACAGGACCACACACCGCCTAGGACTTGGCAATGAATTCGATACCTGCGTGTCATAAGATGAGCCTCGTTTCAGAAGCCAAGCCCAGGTCAGGAAGAATGTCACTCTGCGTTATGGAAGATAGCGAGTGCGGGTTTTGACTTTCCCAGTGCACCAAGGCTCCAGCCATTCAATATCGATGACGACGGGAATGTTATCCTCATCAAGCCTAGTTGGCGTTCGTGCGGGATACGAGCGATGCCAGTGCCAGGCCATTGGTCTGTGACCGAGCCCACCGCCCACCGTCACAGGGCAACAGGGCGTGGGTGGAGTCTGGAGTAGGACCCGGTCTAGCACGTCTAGCGGTCTACACTTGGTCCAGGGAGATGAGGCCAGGACTCCGCAATGGAGGGACAAACTCCGGATGACGCCCGGGCACAAGACTGGACCCAAAGAGCCTGCGGGCCTCCCTTGCCCTGTCGTCGGTTTGTTCGGGGTCCTACGCTAAGGCAACGTCGAGATGAAGCTAAGAACCTTCTTTCACGATACCCGGGACCACTAGCCGAATCGGCCATCAAAAGTGGGATCCACCCTTTGCTTGCTCCTAACCTTGACGGGCATCAAGGCTGACACTGCTGACTCGAGGTGTGTTGTTCGTCCGAGACATTCATGACAGCAGGAAATGACGTTGGTGATAATGTCACCATGACCAAGGAACAACTGACGGAGTCCGAAGCTGGAAAACATCCAGAATAGGCCGGGTGCAGATTGCCAAGAGACACTAGTTTCTCCAGACTGCAACGACCTGACTCTTCCAGTGGCCGTCGGCTTGGAGCTAATAAGAACCGGGCGAAAACAAGGGCGATGTGATGCGAATCGCCAAGACAAGGGAGGTCGGCGAGCTCGACGTGTGGGTCTCTGACACTCGGGATGGGAGCACCTTGGCGCTCTGTAACAGATCAAGATGGATTCCGCGCTCGATGATGCGGTGGAAAGGAGGCATGATGTGGAAAATTGCATGCGTTTGCCACTGGTGAGCAAGAAAAGCCAATATCCTCACTTGAGGCTGTGCCTCCTATTTTCTCTCATAATAACCAACATTGTGACACTGTGGCTTGCATCGACCACATGGCCTCCCGTCAGTATTCGCCTGTCGGCTTGTGGCATCGATGGGCAGATCACCAGCATCAAGAAAACGATGCCGGGGCCCAAATAAACGGTAGCGAAGCGGAATTGCCACCGCGCTCTCCCAAGAAGTCGGTGAATCAGGGCCAAAAGTCTAATCAGACCACCCTTGAACCGCCATCCTTTGCCCTGGTAATCAGCCACTTGAGCTGTTGTGTGAGCGTCGTGCTTTGTGGTTGGCTGGCGGACAAAAGCCTCAGATGAGGCCAAGAATGATGCCGAGGTAAAGGTACGTAATGAATTGACAAGACCAATAGCCGGTGGGCCAGGACCGAAGGCTGCAATTAATACGCAACTCGGATTTCCATGTCCTGGGTTTTGGATTCTGGTCAATTTCCCATGCGACATTCGTGATGTGGTGAGAGTTTCGAGTCAGGGGTCATTTGATGTTGGCGGGGATGATGTCCGCGAAACGGTAATCATCGCCGGCCCATCTGGCGCTGGGATTGGTTGTTGTTGCTGTCAAGACGGCAGTTGTGGGCAAATGTGAGGCAGAGGAAAAGGACCCTCACGTGGGGAACGACATGTAGCCCCTGCAGATCACAAGGTAAAGCCCGGAGCTGACGGGACGGTAGAGGACCGGCACCAGGGAGGGGGTGTATCTGTAGTACAGTGCCGATACCGCCGGAGAGGTTCCGATCAGCCCGGAATCCTCGGTGGGGTCTGGCGTACAATATTGTGCAAGGGGAAAGGACCGTTTGTGTCTTGCGAAAAGGGTACGGAGTGCCCATGGGCCATATATCGGCACAAGACGCGGCAAGCAGGTGTCTCGAGGTCACAGATGCCTTGTTCGATGGTGGTATCATGCTTGACCGTAATGTACTGTGCAACAGGCCACTCGCCACCCGGTGGAATGGAACTCGGCGAAATACCGCATGAAAAGCATCTAACCCTTGAAAATAGATGTTACGTGGCAGGACGTGTATCCTATGCATACCCCAAGGTCAACAATGAGAATTGTCGCAACAGCCTTGCACTCGCATGTGATGGGTGATATTGATCTCTGGCGTGTATCGTGACGCGGAAGCCTTCTAGAAGACTGCCATGCAGGTTGGGAGCACTGAAACTTGCCGAGTAGGGAAAGGCGCCCGAGAGTCAGCCGAGCACGTGTCGAACATGCAAGATGATTGCTCCGATCTAGAGACTGAGCTTGCCGATCTTGTCCCTGTCATGTTTCGAGTACTTCTCGGTGACAGTTCTGGGATTTCCCACGCGGCCACTTGCCCCGTTCTTAGACGTCTTCCGGGTCGCAGGACGGCGGATCAGCTTTGTCACGGGCGGCACAGCACCAGGGACCGTCCGATCGTCACGATTACGGCCGCGAGACGGTAGAATAGGGCACAAACCGCCATTGCCAGTGACTTGAGCTTGAAGGGAAGGGACTTGGGGAACTTCTTCTCGAGGTACCTTCCGTTTCTGCCATTCGTGCAGAACTGGAAGGTCCTGTTGACCTGCCTTGTAAGGCGATGGAAGTTTTGTGTAGGTTGGAAGATCTTCCAGCGACATGAGGAAAAAAATTGGTCTCGAAAAACAAGGCGGAAAGGGTTGTGAGATTGCCAAGTATTGCCACCGGGTCGACCTGCATGTCGTGGCAGCAGAATTTGATCGTTCCTGACCACCAGTCATCAGCCCGAATCTCAACCGTGTAACTCTCGTTTAGATATTTGTTGAGCCAAATGTGTCCAAATCAAGAAGTTGTCCGATGTCTTGATCGTTACCGTTGATCATGTGGCCGGTGATTGGAAGTAGGACTCGTGTTGATCGTGAAGAAAAACCTGGAAGCGGTGAATCTGTCATCAGCCTCAATATAACCCGCAGAAACCAAGAGAGTCGAATGGTGGTGAGAGGCGGACGTGAAAAGCTGAGAAAATTGACCTTCATATGGTGCCGCGGTCCCTCCCGGGGTTTCTTGGTCCTTGCCATGTGTCGGCGGCCCTGAATCTGCCGTCGATCTCTTTGCTGGATGTGCATGTTGAGCTGCTCGACGCAGAATAAACCTGCCGATGCCGATGCCGGGGCTGAATGCTCCCAGGTCGGAAGGGTCAATCACAAGTCGAGCCCGAAGCCCCCGACGTCAGTGGGAGGGCCGAAAAGGAGTGAAAGTGTGGGTTCGGGTCCTGGACCTCTGGAATTCGCACGGGAATAAGAGCTCGAGCAGCAGCATGGCAACTGTGCCGCAGGCCTTCATTGCTGCTGAATAATATGGATTAAAGATCAGCAATAATCCGCGTTGTGTGTGACGGCGTCGGCGTGCATGCAGTGCGATTTGAGGGCGGAAAAATGCAACCTTGGAGCGGCCCTGAAGCTGTCAGGAGCGGTTCATACAATCCAGGACTGGAAAGTTTGTTAGTCTGGTTCAAGGAGCAGGGGTCCCCCGTCTAATTCGCAAATACTCGCAAAACTTCACCAAAAGCCCTTTTAAAATCGGAGAAAAATACTATATAAAGAGTAGAGTATTCTCTATATTTACAGGTTTATTTTACTGTATGAAATTTGGTTGAGTTTTGGGTAAGTTGTAAGAGCAGATAGGCCCCCTAGCAGCGAAGTTGCGGGCTAACGAACTTTCCAGGGTTGGAGTGTAGAACGAAAGCAACATCTCATCTGTATAGTCTATCCCGTCAATGACCTGCAAATACTGACGCTTTACAGATGCCAGGGGGTCCGTCGATGGCAGTTGCTATTTTAAGACCCGCCAATCCCCCACGTTGTACTGTATTTCGAGAAACAATACAGACTACGGATATACAGTACCGGTACTGAACATGCTACAGTGCCTGGCGCTGGGATCCTCTTTGGCAATACAGCTTGGTAGGAGTTCGTTAACGTCAAGGAAAAATGCTAAATTAATCGAGTCGAGTATTCTTGTCTTGGGAAAATAACCAAGATAAACGGGCTGCTCAGTTGTCATCGTTCAAGTTGTATTGGGGAATTTGACCACACGCATGAGCCCCAGGCCCGATGCACCATCACACCTCATTCACGGCCAGAAAACACCACATACATGTAAATCACGGCTGGGCTGCTATCACCACCACAAGCTGTGCCAGTGACCAGCTGGGAGCAGACATCTTTTCAACGCCTTGAACCAGTAAAATGTACATTTTTCATGCCAACCAACGGCAAAACCTGTGATGCCGTTGCTACCCTACATCCAAAGCCCAGGTTTGAAGCGACTCCTGACAGTGGTACCTGGCTATTCTACACTCGAAGATACGCCTCGAAAGGAGCCATCGAATGCAACTTTATGCCAAGTACGTATATATGCTGCAAGCAGGAAGCGGGCAGGCGAATCCATGAGCGGGAAATCCATCAGCAGCGGAGTTTACTCTATTCCATTCACTCTGACTGGCGCTGACCAGGTGATCCGTAACTTATGTCCCATCCACCGTCTAACATCATCACCGGAGAAGTAAACCGAGCATCGTGAAAGGTCCAAAAGACGATACTTTTACTGTGATGAAAGCAGAGGAAGAGAATGTGTATCATGTTATCACCCGAACCACCCTCCTCGTTGGTCCATTTACGAAGGTCAACTCCTTCGATACCACTCTGCGGTTTTCGTCTTCTTCCTTTCGTGGTATATACCCTCCACGTGGGTACCTAGGTAGCCGGACCGTGAGTCCTGATTAAATAATCCTTTCCACTTCTGTCATGGAATCATTGCCCTGACATGTGCCCGAATATCTACTCAAAGGCAATGTTATCGTGATATAAACGCCGTCGGCGTAAAGACTGCATATTACTTACTACAACCTACATACCGCCGGACTTAGCATTTGGCTGGGTTCACACGGTTAGACTGATAGGTACTGTACTCCGTAGATAGATGGTAATCACCTGGGAGAGTCGCTGCCTGAGAAGGATGCCTTGTCTCGACTCTAAAGAGTTGGTGCATCGCAATGGATTCCTTAGGCACATTGACAAACGGACTGAACTCCGGGCTGAATCGGGAACATGACAACCTTTGCCGTGACAAAAAGTCGTTGCATGTCCGGCCAGGCAGAGTACTCTTGTCCACGGTGAGAAAAAACCTCTTCATCTCCAGTGTCAGATTGTCTTTGATACCAAGTCCCAATTCGGACAGATTATGCCATGGCCAAGTGTCATCCATTCGGGCCACCAACCATATGCGCCATTCTGAAATGGGAATGGGGGGTGCAACTGTACTCCTTGCTTCCTGTAAACAAAAGTACCCGTGTCCCGTGGATTGGAGTCTGTTAATAGCACCAACCCGAAGAAAAAAGCGTCAGAGCAGCAACCCGAAGTCCCGAAGCAAAAATAACATGCCGTCCCGCGCCGCGCCGGAAGACCGGACAATAAATAGCTGTCACGTCACTCGCGATTTTGTGATTGACGAGGCAGGCAGGGCCGTCCCGTCACAATCACATCGAACCCCTTGACGGACTGTGATCCAGCCTGGCAGGGCTCCCCGCCCGCCCGCCGAGCCCCGCCCGGAAGCCCGCCTTACAGGGCGGGGTTGACGTGATGAGATCCATGGCGGGGTTCCGTTTTGCTGTAACGAAAATGCGTTCTCGAACTTACAGTACGTATTGGACCGTACCTGTATAAGATCCCCTGTATTACATGATATTCGTTCTTTGACTTGTTCATAAGTAATCTCAGTTTTCCCCATTGGATTGCTTTGCATTTTCATCGTTATTTCTCTTTATTGAAATAATCTCAACACTTGAGAATCAGTTTCTGGTCTCTGGTCAGGGGGCCAAAATGTCACCTCAAAGGCTCAACCAGGCTGTTGATGTTGGGGGCGGATCTCATCTCAATCAGCTTGTGGGATCTGATATTGAACAGCCGAAAGATTGCGCCAGAGGATGATGATCACTCAGCTTTTGATATATCCATGGTTTGTCCTACCCAAGGGCATCATTGCGAAACACCACTTATCAGTTACCACTTACCAGTAACTCATAGGACCAGCTCAACTCTGAACGAGCAAATCAGAGATATTCACCATGTCACTCGTACATAATACAGTACACATACCAGGATTCAGCAGGTGTAATGCGCGCCAATCTGGTAATAGCTTACATGTCCATTACATATAAATCGCAGTGCACACCCAGCCGTCAATGTGACTCCAGCCCTTCAAATTGCTAAAAGCTGACACTGAGGAGGGGTACGAACCTACCCGAGCCGACCTATCAGCGGTGTTGAAGCTACGAGATCTCAGGTCACTTGGGATGTGCATGACAGACTGGGAAGCTGAGATGCCATTGCAGATGGATATTAAAATTGAAAGAAGCCATGCCTGAATACAGTATAGCTGGAGGACTGGATGAGTCCTTTTTGATCACCGTTAGGATGATGGTATGTGAAAGGTACTGTGTGTACAGTTCGGGTTACGGTCCAATATGCGGGGCATATCCGTCGGTCTGGTCCAATGCAAAACCAAAACCGCGTGGTGAAGTGATCCAAGATGAAATGGCAAAATATCACAAAAGGAACTTTGTCTCAATTGTCAGTCCAGTAAATGAAGCCATTGGTCGATTGCTGTTGTTGGTTGGTTCATTCTCTGTCAAGCATAAAAAGCCCTCAGACCGCCTCCCGCCACCTAAAAATGGGGGGCAGTGCAAAAACTCCGGTCCCGACACTCTGGTTCGACCGGGCCTCTTTGGGGAAAGAGAGTTGGGGGCCGTTTTGGGGAGCTGAGCTGGCTTTTATTGATCAGGGCTGACTTGACGTACAGGCTGTACCCGTATTCGGTACGAGTTTGTCGACACAGAACATGGAAGCCATGACTGATTTGGCAGTCAGAGAATTGAACGAGGGAGTGGGTGAGTAGTAGTATTTCGTTCAGGCAATTCCGTTACGAGGAATGAGAAAAACTGATGCCTCGCGTGACGGCTCACTTGTCATCAGAAATGATGATTATGTACCGGAACTACAAGATATTGTTGTCTGTATCGATATTGCGTTCGCCCTGTTAGATGAAATTGGCGCGATTTGAGCCCTAAAAGGTAAAGAACTCCATGCTCCCGACAGCTTTCCCGCCAGATTCACAAGTGGATTTTTTTAGCAATTATTTCATCATTCGCCCAGACCTCTGATACTTTTTATTCTCATACGTGTACCGTTCAAGCCATCCGAGATGGAGCTGAAACGGTGAGACACAACCGAGTACCAGACTGAGAATAAAAAGCGAAGAAGACATGGTTCGGCCCGTTGTCTTCAAATGCGATCGATGCATATCCACAGAAAAGGGTCCAGCCCGGTCTTTATTGTTCACAATGTCTTTGGTGAACGAGGTTCGGGAATAGCTTCATGCTTGTCATAATCGGGAATACGGATAGTCTCGATCATGCCAAGGGAAATCTGGCCGCCAGTGGCTGCCTAAGCCAGCTTTGCCCAACTCAGCATGGTCATTACGCTAAATTCTGCAGCCAGCCGATAGGGCTGTCTTGGCTCGGCGGAAGAATTCCATCAACAAAAGCACCCGTTTCGCTGTCTCCGAGAGGCTTCGGTATCCGGCACAATCGGCTCATGCTGAGATGTTTGTCTTGCAAGGTTAATAAGCTGCCTAGATGGAAAACGTAAAAAGTATTGAAGACTAGAGGGCTGCTAGAGAACATGAAGTAATGCGGCTCGATGCATGACGTGAATCTAGAACGTCATCAGCGTGTGCGGGAGATCTCCAGCTAGGCAAAGTAGTGTCGAGGCGTGGTAGGTCGATGCCGACCTGACCACCGCCTTGCATTGTCATCATACAACACGCGACAGCCGCATGTTCGATCAGGCCCAGCTGGGTTCAAAGTCAGCCACGCGCAGTCCTTTTGCAGACTTGCCTGGTGCCGTAATATCAGTCGCCGTCTGCGTTCTAGGAGGCGAATTGAGATGAAGTTGGACCATGAGACGGAAGACAGCATCCGCAAAATTGGCCAATTCGGAGTCCCGCCGAGTTTGGACAACATTGGGGTGGTGTTGGAACCCGACATCTCCGGCTGACATGCCAGGAGCACTTTTATTAACGGACGATAGCGTAGCATTGCGTTTATTTTGTTAGCATGTGACGTCTGTCGCCAAAGGAACTGTCGGTCAGCAGCTGAAAAGGACATGAGCAACTATGGGAAATGAACATTGCCTTTGGACTGAATTGACATGGTCCAGTCAGCACCGGCGCATTTTCTAAGGCTCACCAAAATTCGGTCTCCAAGGGGAGGTAAACAAAACAGGAGGAGGCCCCTGGAGTCCACAGGCCTTTCTTTGACTTGATGACTGAGCATGAGGCAGCTCCTCCGTCCTGCTGAGGATATGGCTCCCAGATGATCGAGACCACTGACCTTCCAAAGCCCTTGGAAAAAGAAAGCCCAGGCCGAATGAAGCGGCCACAGCAGAGCATGAGAAAGGGCCCATGAGACAGATGATCTGATTCAGGAGAAAAGAAAAGAAAAGAAAACATGCCCGTTGCGGTGAGGAAAGAAAAGGTAGAGTCAATCTCAAAGTTCCAATAGTTTCCTCACGGGCCCTTTCACAAAGATTGAACAGTCATTTTTTCCCTCCACTCTTTCTCGTTGTTCCATCCCCATGGTTCAAGTAATCATCCAACCGCCCAATGGTAGCACCACGCACCGCCGAGATGAAGTGGCGATGTCGTCCCGTCCCCATGGGTCTGTCATGGCCAGTCAATTTGCGCTCGTTCCTGGCCCCTTGTGTATTATCTCACTCCTATTTCATTCTCCATCCAATAACCATAGAGCGTTGATGTCTCTCAAAATCGTTCCTGGACAGTTGATCCTTGCCAGGTGTGAAAGTAACAGGAAAAAGAAACTCAAAACGGTTTCTGGAAGGACGGAGAACTGGAAGCCTCTCGTCCGCTTGGATCGATGGCTGGATGGTTTGTTTAGGTCGTCCCGGATTGACCAGCGGGCGAACTTGTAACGCGATGAGGTAACGGAGGAGCCAGGTGCTGAGTCCGTCGCATCAAGTCGACACCAGACTCGCCATTCCGTCGCCGGCGTCAAATCCAATTCAAGGAGACCAGGTCTCGTAATCCGGGCAGAGCCGCTGGCCTCGGGCAGGGTCAAGAACGATAGCCCTGCGAGGCGAAAAGGCCCAAAGGAGAAGGAAGGCGGTAGTAACGACGATACGTCCGTAGGGAACAAAGCAAAAGGGCCATGCCGCGAGAAGGGGGCGATGGAGAACAGAAAGACGGTGGTAACCGCCGGTGTTGCACGACAGGGCCGGCAGTGGTTGTTAGACCTTCTCTCGTGTTTCCATGCCTTAATGATGATAACCGGCTCCTTGGTGGCACAAAGCCGCCGTACCCGTGACACCTGTCGGCCTGCCTTGGCTTGTGAAGCGTGACTGATGGGTACAAGTTGACAAACGACCGGCTTGGCCTGTCAAGGAGGTTGGTGTGAGCCCAGGAGGGAAGAGGGCAAGTCGAACCATATGGCAGCAGTCGACTGCCAAGTCCAGACGTCCCAAGTTGGCAGATGAAGTCGTCAATGATGTTGACGCTGTGTGGCTGGGGAGTCGTTCCACTTCTCCAGAGGCTCGAGATATTCCATCAAGACGACCGGACGAGGCTAGTGGCGATCAACCTCCACAAGGGTGTCGTGATGGTATCCGTAAACCGCCGCAGGCCAATTGACTTACGGACGGGTAGACTTTGTGGGAAACCATCATCAAACCCAGCGCGCGTATAATGAGCCTCAATGGCAAGCCAAGATCCTGAACAGCAAAAATCCACAACCATGGCAATTGCGTGGTTTGAGACGTCGGTTGGTCTCCATCATTGGTGTTCTCATGCGATGAGGGGTGGTACATACTCCGTAGAGGCTGGAGAATCGACTCGATCCGTTGGCCTCTTCATTCTCGGATGTGGTTTATCGCCATCGGGTCATCAATCCCGGCCTCTCAAATGTCGGCCAAATGTCACGGATCCTGTTTCTCGTCCATGTTGTCTGGAAGACAAAGTGCTGAGCCACACAGTCTGCGCGTCCGCCCACCGTAGGGGTGGAGTGAGGACTTTAGCACTGTCGCGGGGCTGCTCTGGCAGGGGATCCTCAGGCCAACCACTGACCTCTCCAGGGCACATCTGTGCTGAATGGGCCTCCTGAGTCTTGACCCCAGAATTTCCAGCTCCCCACCCGACCACAATGCAGAGCTACCCGCCCAAATCGCCCCTGTCCACGCGGCTCACTGGAGACAATCGCCGCTCAGATGGACGCCAGCAAGCTCACTTTTATACCAACCAAGCTGAAACCCATCGATCCCTTGCCAAACAGAGATGAGATCGTACCTCAGTCAGCCCAGTAACGGGGAAAGCAGCAATGGAATCGACTGCATTTCACCTTTTTAGCATCAAAACAGCCGAGAAATATCCCCTTGGATTCGACTGAATCGAACACGACTTCTTCCATCCTGGCTCTGAGACCCCAAAGGAGACGCCCTCCCAGAGGCTCCCACCGTAACACGGCGCTGACTCCGTATTTGCTCCCCTCTCCGAAATCTTGCATCCCGGGCGGGGATCCACCATTCGTTCGGTGGTTCAACTGCCGATTGTTCATGACTCGGGTGCCAGTGGTCTCTTCTCAGGGGAGCCCACGTCGCGCTGTCAGTCCTCCAGTGTCTTGGCCTTGGAGCTTGCAGCCCTGAGGCTGACCTTGGTTTGTACACTAGGTGCAGCACAGGACTATATCCAGACAGCCACTGACAGCGTCTCGTCCAGTCCACTATCATTACCGTCTAGTACGGAACCGAGTCTGTCGCCTGCTGTCAAGTCAACGCAGCACTCACCGTCCAAGTCCAAGTGATGCAAACCACCGTCTCAAATTACAGGGCCATCATCTTTGTTCCTGGGAGTTTCTTCCTTTTTGCCGTGGTACCTCGGCTGCCCCATTTTTCCAACCTCATAGGGCACAGGACGCTTCGACCCGACAAGATCTGATCCTGACCATGGCCAGTAGCGGAACATCGCTCGAGCCAAGGCATGCAGGAGCCTGCAAACCTCCACGCTCGACACCTGCGATGTGGGACCTGCGCCAGCAGTATCCGTACCTTACTCCCGATCTGTGGCCGTCCGTAGTAGATGATACTGACAGAACGGACGTCGGGGTTCGGCATGTAATGTCCAAGTATTCCCACGAAGCCCACGAGGTGTTTCACTATACCGGTAGGCCGTAGTTGCGTGATTAAGATGGGGCGGCATATCGCGACTGCAGCATCTTTCTCATAGCGATGGCTTTCTGCAGGACCAGATGTCACCCAACTCCGGATAATACCAGGCAGCTTGCAAGACCGGAAACGAAGTGTGTATGAATGGGTGTCGACTGTTGTTCAGGGTTTCAACCTGCTGGGAGAACCACGTCGTCAACCTGTACATGTACCCCCTTCGCTCGACCCAGCAAGATACAATATCGGTCACCATGCACAGTCCGGTGGTACGGAAAGAGCAAGTGTGCAAGCCCGATTAGCTGCCTGTTCCACGGCATGGTCGTCGAACTCTGGGAATCATTGTGGAATTGTCATGTTTCATTGCAAAGGCGATATGCTGCGGTGTCCTACCCGTGATTGGCCGCACCCGTACGCGCGCGTCTTGGGCGATTGCCATGGCGAGAATGATATCTTTCACAGATGTCGTCAACCATGAGGCCGCCCTTGGACCCTTTCCCATGTGCCGTGAAGCCGTTGGAATCAAGCGCCAGATCGCTCTACAAGACTGTGCACCTACGGTAACCAGTCAACTATTTACCTCGTCGGCTTGTCCCATGGTAAAGTAGCACACTGCAGTTGTGCAAGACTTTCAGGCCGAGGTGATTCTGTACGAGTGGGCCAAGTCCAATCACTGATCTGGCGCTGTCTTGCATTGGAACATCAAGCGGCCAACAATAGCCGGTCGACAGGGCGTCGGTACCACAGTCCACAGACCCCAGAGTCTCGAAATACCTTTCAGTGCTTCTTGCACTATCGCCGCAGTATACTCCACGCGGGAACAGGGCGGACGGGATGAAGCCGGCCCGATCACCTATATGCACTGGCACTCCCTGCACTGGGGAGAGCATCGGCCTACCAAAATCGAACTTCCATGCTGATTAGCCTTCCAAAGATGCGCGAGCAAGAGTTGTTTCTGATGCTATCGTCCCCCTGAATGTTGATCAATGGCACATTTGACCATCAGCCGAGTGGATCTGGGGCCGATATCCGTCGGCGGGTGTGTGGCACGGGGTAGATCAAGCGGGGGATTCGAGGTGGGCCTTTGGCCTATCTCCTGGACAATGTGCTTGGGAGAGCATCAGAAATTGAGAATGTATTTTGGTGAATCAAACTCTGTGATCCATCAATCACTGGAGTGCTGAATGTTCACTGGATCCTCACTAAATGTACTCTACCGTACATACGATACCGTATCATCCCATACGTAACCCGTAATGGTTGCATTGACCTGGGCGATATCCGTATCCGTATTCTGAGATCAAGGCCCCGCGACAGGGATACCCCAGCAGCCTTGTGACTCTCCTTCTGTTTGGAACAATCCCTCCGGGCTTTCTCTTGTAGGGCTGAAGGTGAGCCAGACGATCGTGGAGTTGAGCTGCCCTCAAGTAAACGCCAGCAGTCTTGTCGGCCTCGACGACATGAGCATATGCTGAGAAGGAAGGCCTGCCGTCCAGCGTCCAAGTTGCATCTTCTCGCAGATCTTGCTAACTTCTGGGGGAAAGAATCCAGCTACATTTGCAATGTCGTGCCATGTTCTGACAGAGCTGGCGTACCACGATCCACGGAAATCAGGGGACCGGGTGTTCCAGCAAATACTCTACCATGACGGAGATTTGACCCGTGTGAGAGGCTGCCATCGTTGGCTCGCTTGGGAGAAGTCGTTCGCGATCAAAATCCAGAGCTGGTTACGTCCTTATAAGGCTGCTGACTCAGGGGAACATGCACGGGTTTTTGATTGCTCGACATGGGAAACTGCCCCACCCTGACGCTCAACGCCCGGAGCCGAGGGCAGACGATGTCTCATCAGTCGGCAGGACGAACCACAAGGCCTTGTAGGGCCAGGTGGCTGGCAAGTCTTGGTGACGATGTGCAACCCTCTCATCTCAGTTTGGCTTGGGCTTCTTGGGGCTTGTTCAGAAGGAGGAATGTGTTCCGTAACTCGGTCCCTCGTCGCCTTTTCACGCTATCCATCCAGGCAGGGCCAGCACATCCGACGATAATGGCCTTCATCTCGGCCGTGAAGAACAGAGTATGCAAAGTGACATTCAAGAATAGCCTGTTGTTGTGCGGTCTGCGAAAATAAAATGCCAGGCCTGTTTCTGCCGTGCCGGGCGGATTCCCGCCTCTTCTCGAAACAGTCGGGACGGGAGATGGGGACGCGGGGCCGAAATCGAGCACACTCCTGACGTCGCACAGGCATGCCTTATAAGGAGAGGATGGGCTGCGCTCCTCCTAAACCCCGAACAAGAACGTGTGGTTGAAGCAGCCTTCAAATCTGATACGGCAGGCTGCGGGGTAAAATCGTGTGCCCCGACTTCAGGGTTCGAGTTACTAATATTACCCGGCCACAAAAAGGCGGCCATGATTGGTCTTGTCTGCTGTCCGATCGTCCCCAGATTGCAGGCTGCCCAGTGATATGCACTTCACAACGCACCAACATCAGCAGAGAAGGTGCAGTTTAACTGCCTGCTCGCATCTGCTCGCACTCGAGGATGAGGGTGTGTGGAGTGAATGTGCTGACCGATACCGATACATCCATGTGCCTTGACCAGCTTTGGCAATCCGAATCGGCCGCCGAGGAGGGCTGGAGAAACTTTGGAAATTGTGCATTGTCTCCTCGACAGGTGGAGCAGAAAGGGGGACCCGGAGTGTGTGCTGCACAACAACGGAATAGCGCTGCTGGTATGATGAGGTTGTTGTGTATTGTGGTGGACTAGTCAGTGCCAGTTCTCCCTCAAAGCACAAGCTGACGTCGTGCGCATGGGCAGTCAGTCCACCGCTGGCCTTGTCAAGGTTTCTGTGTCACTTTTGGCTCCTGCCAAACCACCTAGGTCCATTACATATTTTCAAGCATATCTCTTTCAAGACCGGACAGCGCAGATTGCACAGAGTGTTACCTGTGTCCCGATGACAGTGTCCTACTCTTCGATGCTCGGGCGTGGTCCTGTGTGCTGACAGCGTTAGGTAGCTATGGTACTGTGACACTCTGAGGATGCGTGCACCAAGTCGGGGCTTTATACCTGTCCCGCCTGCCTGCCTCCCTGCACACGCAATGAAGACATATCCTTGCTGAGAATGCCAAAGTAAGTCCCCCCACTTGTTTCGTTGCCGGCATATCGGTCGCTGTTGTGTTGTGATACCGTATTACGGGATGCGAGGTGAGGGTACCGAATGGGCTGAGAAGGGCCATGGCGGAAGGCCTTCAGCGATGTCGGGACCCGCCAGACTGTGAACATTACAGGTTTTCATGAAAGTGGACAAGCCAGGCTGCGTTTTGGTAGGAAGCTAGGTTGACAAAGGGGGAAGCCCCCATCGAGTGGAATCATGGAGGTGATCGTGAGTCGAGGACAAGTCTGGATATCCATACGGAACATCACCACCGACAAAATAAACTGCCCTTTTGGCCTCTTATTACCCCAAAGGATGTAGCGTTGTTGAACACAGAGCCCGTTTCGGTTTCGGTTCAAAACGGGACGAGGCACGTTACAAGGGGAGGGTACTGATTTAGACGATTGGCACTGAAGGAATTGGCATCGGGACGCAGAAGACAGCCCTAGCAAAAGAAATGAGCAGCAAGAAGTGGGTTTGTCCATGCGACTTTGAAATGGACCTCGAACTGTCAGAACAGGCTGGGCTTGTGTAAGGAAATGAGTGACAAGCAAAAGGTCACTAGTGCCGGGTCCATGTAGCTCGGGCGTGCCCCAACTTCCCAAGGTCGTGGTCGGTTCCCTCCCGCTAACCTTGTGCCATAAATGATAGCCACACGCTCCTTGTGGTGCGCCCTGCTCTGGCCCTGGCAGCGACGGTTCAGGGGTTCAACCGTTTCTGGGCCCTGGGCGATATTGCCGTTAAAGTCACCCCTCCCGCACCGTTACGCGCCAAGGAGAGGTGGGCCAGCATCTCGGGCTGCACGCCCCCTCATTTGGTGTGCCTTTAATCCCATCATGTCCCGAGGCCTTGGGCAAATCGTCCATTTGCAAGGTGTACGGCGACATCAACAGATTCCACATGCTCACCCTGGGGCAGCATTTTTATCATGGCAGGGCGGCGCTGTGATCTCTAGTATTCGTTCTGGCGTTCTTACCGTCATGCAATCCCTCCTCACAAGGCAATGCTGTTGGTTGGTGGTATCGTTGCAGTGATATCCGTACTGTACAACAAGCCCCGAAAACACCGTTGTTCGGGGAGCGGGAATCCTTCGACATGGAGTTAGAAATCGACGTTCCACACCAAGATCTGATCCCTGCAAGTCGTCAGGGCTGAAGAGGGCAGCAGCGTGTGTGCTCTTGGTTTTACGGCTTGCGTCCACCGGTTACGGTACAAGGTACATCCGTTTCTTGCACAGGTACCTTTTATGCGTCACATTTTTCCTGTTCGGTGCAGTTGCAACTAATTCAAGCAGTGCGAGACCAACGTACGTCAATGTTATTTATGATATGTACGGATATGTTCATGGGTATTCCAGCGTGGTTTGATTCTTTCCCCTTTCCCCTTTCCCCTTTCCCACTTCCTTCCTCCCCTTCCATACCATCTTTGGCAAAGACGCCCACAGCAAGAAAGACAGTCACCCAGCCTAGGCATCCACGGCGTTCGTTTTCGCAAAGGTCGACCAGATGCGTGCTATGGACCTTGGAGGTTGTGGATCTTACGGTTAGACTGGTCAGTGCCAGATGCCCGTCAGTGGTCCTTGCACGTTTCTTGGGCGAACGGTCATCATTTCACCCCCCCCCCCCCTGTTTCCATTTGTCCAGACTCCAGAGCGACTTGTTATCCTTCCTTCCTCTTTTCGGTTTAGCCCAATACCACCAAGCTGACACCAGGGTACCCTCCTGTCTCCACCCCACCTCTTTCCCCCTAGCTACGAATACGCGAGTAGTAGCGTCTGGGCTGGGGCTGTTGAGATTGAACCCTGGTGACTTTGGGACAAGACCCGCTAGCCCTTTGTCTTGGCATTACACTGGCCCGAGTTTACTTTAATGTTTAGCACTCCCGGGTCGCTTTCCCATTGTTCCCGCAATTTTGTTCATTTCGATGATTCGGAGAAAGCTGCAACACTGATAGACGGCGTCTTGTGTCTGCTCCTGTCCAACCCTTCTTTTCACGCCTGGTCTTGATCTCTCGACTATTATATTCTTTTTTACAGCTTGTCCTGTCCTCGCCGTTGGGCTCCCGGATTAGTTACCCGTAAAGCCCTTCCCCGCTGAACTTGTCGCAAGTTCCGCTGTCTTGGTGCATCGGCAAGACCGAATTACACGGCCGTTGGCTGAGCTGCACTTGTCGCCTCTCAGCACTCTAGCTTCTCCTCCGGACGACCAAACCGCAACCGTTGCCATTGTCTCGTGCTGCCTGCCTTACAGGGCCAAGCCCGTTCCGCCTTGTGTTGTTGGCTCCAGGCTCAGCTGTCGAGTGAACGGGTCCTGGTGGCAAGGCCCTTGAGTCGTCTGGCACTCAGCTCGCCCTCTCCAACTACATCAACAAGGCCATATCCTACTCCTCGTATACCCACGCAGTTGTCTCAAACCCATTGACGTAATGGCCGCGATTCCAATACAAGCGCCGTCCCGCTATGGACCCAGGGACTTTGACAATGAACCTCTTCCTTCCATATCTAGACGAGGGGAATCCTTCTCAAGACAGCCTTTTGGGGCTTCAAGTCGACACATGCCATTTCCAGGCACACTCTCGCCAGCAGCGGCGTCAAATCCAATGTCGATACGGGGATCAGACAACTACTGCGACGCACCACCGCCATTACCCCCGCCGCGCCTTGTCCCCATAGCTGGTCCCATCGACCCAGCTGTCCAGCGAAAGGAGTACATGCAAGACTATAGCAGTTCCGAGGCCAGCGACTCCTTCGGGCTCGATTTCAAGCGCCGGGATCTTTCCTTCAAGAGTAACTTTCCGGATGAAGGCTACCAGAGCATGGAGAGTAGCTACAGGTTTGTTTCCAATGGACCCAGCCGCACACGCCTGTGCTACATGTTAGATACAGGCATTGCTATACAGAAACTGACCAAGCTATGCTCTTCGCCAGACCTTCGGTACCGTCGCCTTTCGGAATGATGAATAGTTTTCGTCCCGACTCGATCGACAACTCAATGCTTAGCAAATTGAACCGGCCTGCACGAAGATCGGGCCTCAGCGCCTCAGTAAACGATACGCCGACCCCACGACTCCACCATACGCATCTCAACACCATCTCGCTTCCAGATCGGTCCAAGAGCTCCTTCTTCGATTCGGGATTTACCAAATCACCCGTTCCCATGTCTGCCATTTCTCCCCGCCACACACCATTCAGTCAGCTCAGTGGAAGCCACAGGGACTACCGCTCCCCAGTCGCAACCGAGGCAGGCGATTCCGAGCACTCCCCCGCTTTTCGGACCAGAAGGTTAAACAGCGGATCTGTTGCCGATGATGCTACAGTATCGACACAGTGCAGCTTTGAAGGACGGGACGACGATGTAGATTTTCCGATGGAGGAGACATCACGGATGCGCGGCTTGCGTCTCGAGGACCAATGGAGAGAAAGGGAACGAGAAAGAGAAAGGGAATACTATCAGGCGGGCCAGAAGCGTCGAGCTTCGTCGCCACTGGGTGACGATGCTCCTATGGCCAGTGATCTATTAAGGCGGCGAGACGGCGGCATTCTCTCGAGAGGATCACCGACGCCGCGATTAACTGTAATCCCCCAGGGGTCTGTTTCGAGCATCTCATCGGCCAGCCGAAGTAACAGCTACGTCAGCAATCTGACGGCAAGTAGCATGACTAGCATTGGGTCATTTGGGCGTCGATCGCCAAATGCATTGTCTCCTGGGGGCCTCTCTCCAACGGATCCGATGAGCTGTAGCAGCCCGTTCGCAACACCCCTCAGTCTCACCGCCTCGCCCAGATCAGCAATCGGGCGGTCTGTTGCGGCACAGCAGCCGCACCAACGGACCTTGAGCGAGCATGCCATGGCAGCACAAGGAGGGCGAACAATGGCATCACCCCGAAAACTGCAAGAGATCCCAAAGAATCCGAGTAGTCTGGTGGGGGGCAAATTGAAGGGACCGTACATGTGCGAATGCTGTCCAAAGAAGCCCAAGAAATTCGACTCGGAAGAGGAGCTAAAGTAAGTTTATTTGACCTCGGCCCCCAACATGCCTGGGCCATTCCGTTACTCCACCCAATCGTGTTGATCTAACGCGGCGCTTGACATAGATTACACGAGGCCGAGAAACAATACGAGTGCAGCTACTGTGGAAATCGGTTCAAGAACAAGAACGAGGCAGAGCGACACCAAAATTCACTGCATGTGCGGCGTCACAGTTGGTCATGCTCGGCGCTGACAGGCTACGATCGGGCGTTCCATGACAGCACTACACGGCCAGGGGAAGCTGATACCTGCGGGTACTGCGGAGATGAGTTCCCGAGGACGGGGCGTGGCGCAAACGGTGCATTTATCAACGAACAGGACTGGGAAGAGCGCGCCCGCCACCTTCAAGACATTCACAAGTTCCGTGAATGCAACTCGAGCAAGAAGTTCTTCCGCGCGGACCATTTCAGGCAACATCTCAAGCATAGCCATGCCGGGACGAGCGGGAAATGGACAAATATGCTGGAAAATGCTTGTATGATGGAAGAAGATCCACCAGTGCCGAGATGATCGGTTGGCATGGACTTGGACCTGGGATTCGGAACTAAAATGTCCAAAGGATTCGGGCACTTGGGGTTTTGACAGTGGGCTCACTGCAATCCAGCCCCTTGAGTTGGGCAAAGGTTAAAACCTGCGATCCAATCGCCCGTCTATACCATTATATAAAATTTGCACTGTTTTAATGTCAATAATTCCCAGTACCAAAAATCGACCAACTGAAGCTTTCTGAAGCCTTTCTCAGTTGTTTGCTCCGTAAACCCCTCCACCATTGCCAGAGTCCAGGTACGGGTCCAGATCGAGGCGTTGTTTGGGGGCCAAACCTTTCTTACATCCCGGTCGTAGGGCTCACCTGCCGCGACCTCGCTACTGCATGCCATGTGGAATACAATCGACACAGAGTCCAGTTGGATCAAGGCAGACAGACTGGCGGCGACAAGACACTGGCTATAATGGCCTCATTCCCATCTCACCTCAGCAAGAAGAGGGGGCGGCTGGTTATTACTCAACTCATTAATTGTCGGTGTGTTGTTTCTTGTTTCTCTCGTTACTTGTCTTCACAATGAGAAAGCCTCCGGCTTATCGGTCCGCAATTGCCTTGTTTACGAGTTTGTCTTGGTCTGACTTTGCTTGGATTTTAAGCATATGAAGGAGAGGGTCCAACCTGACTCTTTTTAGGGTTTCAAGTGTTTTGTGTCGTGATTGTCTGGACAGTTGTCGAGATTGGTGTCCCTGGTACTTACTCCGTAACCCTGTACCGATCGGTCTAACGGAGGTCGGTTTCCGTTTCGGCCTGAGTAACGATACTGTATAGCTGTAATTTCGGTACCGAGTGCATCATCCTCATCCTCCCCGTCTTACTCCGTCTGATGGTTCGACCATCAGTCCGAAAACTATCGGATGCGATGCTGACTGATACTGGCTTTTGGACTTGTTTGAACTTGTTCAATGGCTGAATATCATTGCCGTTTTCTTTGGGGCTGCTGCCTTGACCAGAATGTTTCTCACCTATGGCTTTTTGCATATTGCAATACACAGGGTACTTCATCACTCCACGTGTTCCCGTTGAGAGGTTGAACAGAGAGGCGCACTTCCTGCACCATTTTGTGACTCAATTGAAAACGCCCATATTTGCGTGGCCTTAACCTTGCGCTAAAGTGCGAGTTGATAGCCCATCCATCGTGTGTAGCAATGATCAGCTTGGCCAATGACGGACAGTTACTCAGCCCTACCCGTGGTGGTTTCTTTTTATATCAAAGTGGCAAACATCGAACCACATTTGGAACATTCCATCCGCCTGCCCTGAATACCTCTTCGATTGTTTCTTCTCTCAAGCTTCGAGATCGATCCAGCCCCGGAGCCTGAACCCGCAGCCCGCTGGAAGACCGCCTTCCGTGGGGGACAAGAAGAACAATGCGGGGCACCGCGGGGTCCTGCCCGCAGTTTGCTTGGCACATTTTTCTGTCGCTCCCGACGGATGATTGTGGGGCAGCAGAGGAAAAGCTACCCCGCCCCCACCCATTATTTTGACGGCTGGGTTCGGGTAGTGACTTGACTTTTGAAGGAGGGGTAAATAAACTTTTCTCGAGATTTGACAACCGGCACCGAGGCAAACCTGACACGAACAACTATTTAACGCAAATTGGGTGCCCTCGATTTTTCACAGGACAAACGCAAAACATATTGATCAAAATGGCGCTCAATCGGATCGAAGGGAACGATGAACTCTACGTCGGAGGGTAAGGAAGCTCCCCTGAGTGCCCCCCATGACCATGGCCACCACGAGCTTCTTCTAACACACCCATCCTACAGAGTATTTGGTCTGCGGAGACCAGGGCTTGTCCAAGAGCTCGGAATCACACACGT
The DNA here is from genome assembly GCA_033297075.1 of Rhypophila decipiens. Lineage (NCBI taxonomy): Eukaryota > Fungi > Ascomycota > Sordariomycetes > Sordariales > Naviculisporaceae > Rhypophila > Rhypophila decipiens. The sequence continues at coordinate 171,301 of MU858086.1, read as the reverse complement.
ATTATCCGTCATCAAATACACACTGCCCGCCGACCAGGAAGCCTTCCGAAACACAACCCACATGACCATCGACATTGACGATATGGACGACCAGGATATCCTGGTATACTTGCCGAGAATGGTTAGGTTTATTGAGAGAGGATTATACGGCCATGACATATCGGCTCTGGCTCCCAGAGCTTCGAACAATGGAGGGCAAGGAGAGGACCCGGACGCGATATTGCCGGCTGGCGCAGAAGATGCCCCGTCTGCCCAACTCGGCAAGCTTAGGCTGACTCCTGCTGATGGGCAAAGCGGGAGACAAAAAGGAGCCGTCCTGGTTCACTGTGCCATGGGCAAGTCTCGCTCAGTCACAGCCGTGGTGGCCTATCTGCTCTGGAAATACCCGCATCGATTTGGGTCACTGGACACACCAACCACGTCGAACCAAAAGGTCTGGAAAGCAGTAGAATGGGTTCGAAAGAGTCGGCCGATTGCTGAGCCCAATGACGGATTCATGCAGCAGCTCGAGATGTGGGTGGACATGGGATGTCCCGCAGACAGCGACGATGCCGTCGAGCGCGAGCCAGCCTACCAGCGCTGGCTGTACAAGCGGGAGGTGGAGGACGCTGCGCGTATAGGGCGAGCCCCCGATTGGATCCGCTTTGAGGACGAAGAAACGGAGAAAGAAGCAGCAGCAAGGCAAGAAAAAGAAAAGGCCGAGAGTGGCATGGAGCTGAGATGCAAAAAGTGCCGTCGCATGCTGGCCAACAAGCCATTTGTAATACCGCACCAGGGCAGGGGCAAGCCTGAGCAGTCAGACTGCCCACACTACTTTGTCGAGGCGCTCTCCTGGATGCGCCCCGTCCTCGAGCTGGGCGAACTCGAAGGCAGACTGGTATGTCCGAACACCAAGTGCGGGGCCTCGGTTGGTCGTTATGCTTGGCAGGGCTTCAAATGCAGCTGTGGGGAGTGGGTAGCTCCGGCGATTTCGTTGCAAAAGAGCAAGGTGGACGAGGTCATGACTGGCGGCAACCGGCAGGGCAACCCGGCTGCTGCCAATGCAAACCGCATGGCCGCTTTGGGGATCAGAATGCCCCCTGGGATGCAGGCCGCGGCGCGGAAGGAGAATCTCTGATACAGAACCCGTGACTAGCTGTGGCGCTGGCGACCTGACCACCACCTTCTACCACGATACGATCCCGCGAGTCGGCTTTCGATTCGGCCCCGTCGAGAGAGAAAAGAACATCGGACCGACAAGACATTACGGATTTTCCATATCTGGAAAGCTTACCCGAAACAGCTGTGAACCAATCGGCGGAACCCGCCCGCACTATCCTGATCCGATGATGTACGCATGGAAACAAGCTTAAATCTTTTGCTGAGGGGCGTTTTCTTCTCACTGGCCGTCCTCTCTGCAGGCTGGTTGGGGGCTCATGCCAAGGCATGTCAGAGTCCGGGAAGGAAGCGGGGATGCAGGCCTGCTCTTCCTCCGCACATGATAATTTCTGTTGATGTTGGCGAACGGCACCTTGTTCACACACACGACACTTTTTACCTCGCTGGGGATACACGTCAACATGCATCACGGCTCCTGGACCCGTCATATAGTACCCCGTACCCTTGCCTGTTTTCAGGGATCGGGCCTTTCTCGTTTGATTGGAGCGGCCGTCCCATTTGCTTGCGAACCTGAGCGTGCCGCTGTGATCGGACCAGTGGGAAGACGGCTTGATGGGCCCCAAAGCTCTTCTTACGTGACATTCAAGACTCGGTCACGTTTGGCAACGGGAGTCCAGCGGCCCGTATCCGTAGATAGTCAATCTCAGAACAGCACCTCTCGGTGTTAGCATATTAGGGTGCTGATGTGATCTCTAAACGGCGTTCCCATCCCATTCCCCGTACATTTTCGTATCACTCTTGGCAGCATCTTGATCTCTCCCCTGATTTTCCCTTCACCGAGCGGCAGCAATCCCATCACGACGTTCAAAATCCCAACTCGGCCCTTCCTTCTCCTTCACAATCCTTTATTTAAATGTACAGTACTGAAGAGCCCCTGCCCCGCCGTCTGCCCAAATCCCGAGCGTCAACGCCGCAAGTGCTCGCAAAGCAATTGGCGGGGCGCACGGGGGACAGTTACCACACCTGTCCGTCGGTGAAAACACAATACGCGTACAAAGCAAGACTCAAGGGTAAGGCTTTTTCCCGTCATTCAATTGGTCGGATCGGATCTTTCTGCGGTCTCTTTTTACGCATCCGTATGCTTGATACGATTACCTGTCCCTGTATGGCTGTTTCACGGACATGCCGATGTATGGTTACGGATACGTGCAGAACTGCAGATGGAAATTTCATCCACGTTCGTAGTCGCACAGCTTGGTTAGGGCTTTCGGCTCGGTATCTTTTCGTTGACTCTTATAGTACCATGTCTTGGTCAGAAGACGAAAGACCCTTCTCACAGGCGGGGATGGCATCCATTACGACACGGCTCCAAGTAAGGTTTCTACTCCAGGGTCGAGAGCTTTCACCGCTGTTCTCTCCAGATGTTGGATTTGAGTTCTGAGAGGATTCGGCAACCAAATACACCACTAGAACTAGACTGGTTAGTCATGTTATATGTATGTTCACCTCGTTTGTTGTCTCTGAGCTCCGTTTTCCTGGCCGTCCATCAGTTTCCCCATACAGGCAGTCAGTGGTTCTTGTGTATTTGCGCCTTGCTTCTGCTTGACTCTCTACACCGAGCATCCCAAGCAGGTACCAAGTCCGAGAGTTTCCAGTTACAGACAGAGTTCTGCTGAGGTCCGGCCCGAATGTTTCAAAGCTTGAACATCGGCTGTAGCAAGACAATCATGAGGTCTCTTGCTCCATATCTTACCGATATATGCAGCCCGGTGAACTTACTGCTTGGTTGAATTGACTAGTCAATAGCCTTCGTAAGTACAATTCCCATGCAAATTTCTGTCATGAGAGGGTTGCAAATCTGAAATGTCAGATGTCGGCATCCAAACAAAGTTGCAACCCCTTGGATGTGTGGCGCATGCAACGTTCCACGTACCACAGCATGGCATGTCGATACCCGTTGCTCAACCCTGCTTACCTATTATACATATCTTCCTATCATGAGGCTCTTTTTGGACCTTCTGCTGGTGCGCCGAGAATCTGGCCGGCTTGCATATCACTCTGATTTGTACGGTTTTTGCTCGGGCCATACCCACAGACAAAGCCATTGACGTCTCGATCCTGTGTCAACGTCAACAAGCATGTCAACAAATTCCCCGGATTGAAGTTCGTCTGGTTCTCTTGGCATACCATACAGCTTCGGTTCCATTTCTATTGACCTGCTGCGTAACCGTTAGTGATACGTACTGGACGCTCCAGTTTTCAATGCTGCCCTTATTCCAGTCACGTACTCAACTGGGTATTCCTGGCTCGGAAGACAAGGTTAACTACTGTAGGGCCGAAGTCACCACGAATCGGGAGTCCCATATCCCTACTGACATTTTTCAAACCTTGCACCACCCTACAAGTACAACTTGGGCGTTTTGTACATCAAGGTAACCTCCACCTTTCAACCGTTTCCTGCCCTACCAGGCTGCCAAGCTTTTGCCCATGTTCCCGTCTTGGGCGATGAGACATACGATACGTAGGGAGGTACTAACCTGATATTTAGGACCTCCGTCAGAGGATTTCAACTCAAGGATGGCACAAGGCTTGGATTAAGACGGGTTAAGAGATAATGGAAAATAATGTGTTGTAAGATACCATCACATACTCTACTTGACTATTTTTGTTTTTTTCAATATTTGTCTATTAACCCCAAGAGGTAGGGCTTAATACCCAATTGAGGACCAGGCACCACGAGATGCCGAGGGGTGTTGCTCCTGCCGCACAAGACAGCATTTACGAATGGTCCGATCATAGAGATGAATACTAGCCTATGGGGTTAGTTCCCTTGGAGACCCGCCCGCTTCATGTCCTGCTCTCTAGGCAGCCGGGTGATGATAATAGTAATTTGTGTAACGGTTGATTATCCATCAAGTCAACACCGAGTGGAGAGAAAGAATGAATATGTGACTTCGTGGCATGCCCGGAGCTCCAATTGTTCTTGTGATGAGATGGCGCTTGCACCGAAGAGGTAAGTGAGGCGGCCGAAAGCTGATGTCAGTGGTTGGAACGGGATTTTTATAGAGGGAGATAGATCGATGCCTTGAGATGGCTTGATATTCATTATGGGACAATTGAGTCCCTACTGCATTGGTATGTTTACAAGGAGGGGACAGGTGCCCAATTTGGGAACCTGCTAACATTGCTTGCTCCAGCAGAGCTGAGGTCGAGCTTGAAATGATCATGACTCTACAAATGGTCTTTGGCTTCTCTCAGGCGGACACGTGCGTTTATGTTTATTCTGCTGCCTTGGCGTCTTTACGAGCAGCCCAATGAGAACTCGACAAGGCTGAAAATGTTGATGCAGGTCCAAAGATTCCTGCCGCCAGGGCATTTCGTCCCGTCTATTCAAGATACTGGAGAAGATAAATCCACCGTGCAAAGGAGAGACGGGTCGGGGGTGATTACCTGTATTTGCAACAGACTTCTTCGTAGGCACCTACTGGTAGTACACGGGTAATACCGAAATATTGTGTATCCGGATGCCTAACCGCCGTCGCGTCGCGACAACATGGTTGTTTCTTCTCTCGGTTCAAAGCTTGTTGGTTGATTGCTGATGAACTGATGATGCGGCTCCGTGATGGTCGTTCATCTTTGTCTCGGGTAGATCCATTTGATAAGATGCCGTGCCTCACCAACCCCGATTCTTTATCAATGGCACAGTATCGTTAGGCTTCCGAATTAGGTATCATGATTCGAGGGGGTGTGTCTTTACCATTAACCGTGACGTTGGCGCCTGATTGATACCGATCTCTCTCTGCCAGGCCTGTTGCCGTTTCTCCATCAGCTCATGGGGCCGTAACCAGACCACCGGGTCGAGCTTTGTTTACAATGTCATCCGAGCTCCAGACATGACGCCATCGTGGAATCAATGAAGCCCATCAAAGGAAGAATGTGAACCACCAGTGATCGTATCGGTCCCACTCTAGGCTTCAATAATGTGTGCATGTAATATTTGGAATCAACTAAACCCGATTGAATGTGCAATACAACATGCTGCAGCACAATATCTGCGGGTCATTAAAGATCAACAAGATGTAGGACTGCTGAGGATCAAGGGCGTTAGTTACCTTGGGCCAGGCAGCTGCCGAAATAGGGAGTCTACCAATCCCCTCGTTTTGATCCCGATCGGCCCTGCGAACCGACGATATGGACCCCAAGGCAAGACAAAGGGGGTTCCTTTACTCATCTTGAGCCTCAAGGTCAACTGCCGATGACGAACCGCAGAGATGACTGTATGTTGGGGGCATGGCAGACTCTATTTCCTTGTTTTTGTTTCGTGTGTCCGCGGCCGCTCAGGGCGCCATTATGGTCAGCCGGTCCCACTTGATGGGTTTTGGTATAATCCCGCCTGTCGTCTGAAGTCTCGCTCACAGGCGGTGGTAATGTGTAACATGCGACGGGAATGAAAAGGATGAGGCTATTCCGAATCCAAGGCTTGGTGGCTTGGTCTGATATCTGCCTAATCCCATCGATGAAAGGGGTCAAGCAGCCAGGCCGACGGCTCAGCGCCAAGTGCACTAACAAGGACCTATTCCCCCGAGTCATGAGCGTTGGTAATTCCCGACACACTTTCCGTCATGTACCGTTGCTCTTGCCTTGTTTGGGAGGTGAGAAGTGGTGATCTTTTGTTGCTTCTGTGCCGCAGACCGACACAGCCGATATCTTGGCGCCCAGGCGTTGAAGTTCGGTCTCGCGGTTTCGCTCAACCTTGTAGGGCTGACTAACGGAACTGCCAAGAATTGTCCTGCGTGGAGCTAGACCCATGCTTCGATTCAACCCCACTCCCCGTTGTCTTGATTCCTCCGTCTTACTCCGTACAGCATGTATCCGTACCGTTTTGATGGAAACGGGTGAGATGGGAAAGGAGCAGGGCTCGGGATATTTCCCATGTGGCTTCTTTTTAATCTCATTTCACATCGTAGCCCAACTTTGTGAAAAGACCGATCATACGGATATATTCACCATTACAACTGCAATGCTCCAGGCTGCAAATGCCTTGGTACACTATAGCAATGAGGCCCATGGCAGTTGCACTGTAGAATGCAGATGCAGCAAATACCATCTGCAGTCCAGAGACAGGTTAGCCACTAGGAAGTATTCAGCAATTCTTCCGTCAAACGAACCTGCCTCTACGGGAACACCTATTATTACCGACCTACATTCCCGCACCCTGCAACCTGCCAAAAATATCATTGATGGCTATCCGTGGCGCTCCCGAATAACTGCATGTGCTTTTGTGTGTGGAATCTCGAGAATTCCACATCCATTGCATACAGGCACTCTTCTGTAAACCTCGGACTCCGTCAAAGACAGTGTAACCATTACATCCTGTCTGCTTTTCAGCGTTCAATTCATGGGCCTGTCACAACCCCTCATTCCTCCATGACAGGCTGATGAAACCGTTACCGAACACACAGTCCGTATCGTACGGTACCTGCCGATCCTTACGGATTGTTACCCTTACCCAAATCCTTCCTCGCTTCCCACTGCCATATCGAGATGGAAACGACATTACGGATATAGAATACCACTCAAGATAATTAATTTGTTCGGTTCCTCTAGAATTACCCCGACACTCAGCAAACTTATGCTTACCGTACGGTACCGTCAGCACTACCCGAAAAGCTTGATCAAATGCCTGACAAACGGGCGACTATGATACTGTCGGGTAAGCACTATTCCCATTCCGGATGGATTCGGACACCTGTGAGCGAGGCTGCTTGAATACACTCCGTTACTGTCGGCCCCCAGACTTTTTCTCTGCCGTTTCTTAGCTGCGGACTTTTGGTGTTTACGGGGTAACTGCTGATCTTTCTTGTCTCGACGGTGAACCGAAACCTGCATGTTTATGAAACATTTGTTTCTATCCTGTTCAATTTAACAATGTAGTGAAGCAACCACTTTACCAGTTCTCCGTCTGAGTGGCTTTCCAACCGTCTTGCCGCCGCATTCTTACCAATTTCCCCGTAATACTTATCCCGGCCGCGAATTCCCCGTCCTGGCGTCACGGGCAAGGCTTGGCGACCCTTGGCCTGTTTTCTGCAGTTTAACTTCCGTCTTGCATCGGATCATAGACATTCGCCGAATACCGAGTCTGAATGCTAGCCTCGCAGTTCACCGTCTCTCGATTGACAATTGAAAGTAAGTAGCCTTGCCAGACTTGTCCATGTTGCTGAGGTTAGAGAGCCAATATATGTCGCGGGGATAGCCTGGGCTGAGAGATTGTATACTCGCTGGAATGCGTTCAGAGGTGTAAACAGATATATCCCGGATATCACTATTCATCTCATGCCTTCCTCCCAATACCAGGTTGCCCGTTTACAACACTGGAAAGCAACGGCCACGGGCTGATATCAAGAGCTGTCTATCCGCTTGAATAGTTTTAGCCTAGTCTTTAGGAGGACCTGATTATTTGATTTCTAGGAGCCACTACCGAAGCATCAAAAAGTAGATCCTGACTCTTTAAAATTTACTTGAGAAATTCATTAGCAACTCAAAAGCTAGTCTACTTGAAGGTTGGCAGATTGTGATATTCTTTCCTCCATCCTTTTACATTTCTGGACCTAATCTGATACTCATAACCTCATCTCCTCCTCTGAGGCTCTGCATCCTTAGCTCCGTGACGTCAAATCTTCACATAATCCTTCCGTTTTAGTTCCTCTGACCATGTGCCGTTTCTCCTCCATTCCAAGCCAGACGAGCCTTTCAGTCCCAGTCACTCGGCATGTAATCGGCTTTCCGAAATAGGAGACATCTTTCGAGCTCATATGCCGGCAGCCGGCCGTCTCTCGTCCTACCCGAGCTTCGCTACCATGTGCTACTTCACAGCACTCTCATCATCGAGTTTCAACATGACGCAGTTGTCCAATCCACTTATACGGTCGCTAGCCAGCTGTCCTTGGTCTCGGCTCGCCTTCTCATGCCTACAACTTGTGACCCATTCGCACATTGAAGAAGTGTGTAACACGCGGTACCGTTCCATTGACAACCAGCGCACTGCCTGTCTGTTTACATATAACCTGAACTGGATATAAGATATACTGGCATGTGGTCAAGACCAATTCAGGAGTCATAATACTCGTAGTTAACTGAGCGACTCAGCCAGTCAATACATGATGCGTCTCCAACTCGCCAAATAGCATAGCCACTCCATCACTACTACGCTGGCTCGAGTGAACATGTGCCAAAGTTGCGACTGAACAAGGTGCGTGGTGAACTTGAGGTTGTGTATCGTGGTCTGTGTCACTTCGGATCTGCAAAGATCGTGTGTATCTGATGATCCGCTCACTGCCTAGGAATTGAACAAGGACTAGGCACAACATTAAGAGGAATGGAAATACAACCGATGCTGATCAGCGCAAGAGCATTAGTAATCTGCCTTGCCAGCGTACACGGGACCAGGACCAGGCAAGCTAGGATCCGAGTTATTACACTCCTGTGATGACTTTGACCAAGGGCAATTATGAGTGATACTACAAGGTTTACTTGACGCCATGATATTATGGAACTCCTTTTGATCGTAAGCTTTGTTTCTTGGCACACAAGCATATGTTCACGTGTCGGGGCAAGCTCATGGATGAGGTAAGAATAAGCAGCTTGAAAGCCGAGTATTACACAGCGCCAACTTGGACCAGTCAGAGACCTTATCCTCAAAACGGCAGCATCTTTCACTCTGAGACCTGCATACTAACAACCGTCCATATTCGGATTAAAGCCAAAAGTCGTGGAATGTCAGCCAGGAAGAAGCGGACCAGACTTGTGCATCAGACCTGCAGGAAACTGCAGTCAAGTACGTACAGGCCAACCAGCACACAGCATTAAAGAGCGACCAACACCGATGCCACAAAGAGACGCTAGATACTATTAGGAAGGAATGAATTTGAAATCTGAGCTGGGTTGTACGAAAGTAAGCTAGGTGCTACCCGTGGATATGCAGGTCTCCTGCGTGCTTGCGGGATTTTGACCATGCTGCAGGTGCTGCAGTCCACAGAAATCGACAAGTATCACCGAGTTTGGCAAACGGAATATAATACCCCTTCAATCTTCTCCTACCCTTGAAGAGAAACCTGATTCAGTTAGATGAGAACAAGTTCGGAGAATAACAAAACAAGGAAAAGTGGATTTGAGAGTAGTTGTAATATGCAGGGGATGATGACAAAGCTGACTACTGTATACCCTCCTTCATTAACTGCGCCTGAACGTTTTCTGTGTAACTGAACTGCATGCTGTGTCAAACCTTGACCTGTCCATATCAACTAGACCAACTGCAAAAGCCTGCCAGTCATTCAATGCCAGATCCATGTTCCGGCGTCGGTCATGTTTGCTGGTCTTGGCGGGTATACTTGTCCATTACTGTTTATCGAGACACCGGGAGGAACGCGGGAGGACCCGGTCTTGCCGGGCTCTTCAACCACGGTTATCTTGTTGGGATTCGTATGCTGAGATATCCCATTGCACCGTCAACAGATGGTAGCAGGACCAACGCCCGTCCATGATTAGTTCGCTAGCGTAGATACATATGCACAAGAAGGCGTCCTCTTCCAACAACCTTAACTGCTCTGCGTCATGCAGACATGGAGCCACCATGTCCCCTTTCCCACTGGTCCACTGCATGTTATTCCACCCAGTCAAGTGTCGGTTGTATCATGGCAGGCTTTTGGGCACAGATGGGAAGAAACTTGGGTCCTGCATCCTCTCGCGGTTCCGCTTGGCGATTTCCATCTGTCGCTTCTTGTTTATCCGCTGTTGGTAAAATGTCCTGTTTGGGAGCCATCGAGAGTTAGTTTGAGTGCGTCGTCCCGTGGGAGTGGTTGGGCGGGGGACGGTATTGTCTGATGGGAAAAGGGAGCATAGACTGGGAGAGTTTGACGTACGGCTTGAGCTCAAACACCCTTGGTTCTTCCTCCTCGGGCTTGGGCGAAGTTGGCTTGGAGTCTTCTTTGGTCTGATCCAGAGTAGTAGGTAATTCAGTCAGTGATCAAGGCAAACACATGTCATCAACAAACTACATGAAATGATGAAGAAACAATCACATACCTCGGACTTGTCCTTGTCCTTCTCTTTCTCATCTTTACCATCTTTCTTGTCCTCATCTTTATCACCCTTCTTGTCCTTCTTGTCCTTCTCCTCCTTCTTCTTTTTCTTCTCCTCGTACTCCTTCTTCACCCGCTCAATCTCCTCCTCGAGCTCCTTCTTCTTCCGCGCTTCAATTGCGGCTTGGTCGATCTTGGGGGTGCAGAACCCTGCGTCTTTGAGATGGCTCGGACATATATAGAAAAAGTCCTACGAAATGAGTGTGAGTGAGATCAAGGCAAGAGGTCGGCATGTTGAGGGCACACCTTGTTATCGGGTGTAATGAGGACGCTCGAGCTGAGCCGGAAGCAGATGTCGCATGGTTTGGCCGCCGTTTCCGCCACCCTCCGATGCGTGTAAATGTTGGGGAATGACATGATAGCTGTAGAATGAATAGATCTAATGAGCCACTATCCTTAGGCAAAGAATCCCTTGGCCTGTAGACAATTACGAGTGTTGTGCGTCTTGTTCGTCATGAGATTTGAGTTTGGGCTTCTTTGGTCATGGCGGGGTGATTGATGCCAAGATTTACGGTAAGAGGATGCACTGTGGCGATTCACAGTGCACCCGTGGACACTGTGATGAGGCACTGTGTCAGGGGCAAGTCCACATGGCCATGAACAAGGAGAGTGTAAACAGACGGACTTGCAATGATGTTTACTATATGTTACCAATCTGATGCTATATTACATAGTGGATGAAAGAATAAAACCCATTTCTCGAATGAATCACGTACCTGTTGTGAACTACTAGGACACTTGTAACCGACTTCATCGCCTGAATTCAGTGATGAGATCCCATGTATTAAAGTGTAAAGCATGTGATCAAGGTCGTAATAAAGTTATGACATTCTGGCCTAGTGATACGGGAGGATGCGGTATCGAAGTATTGAGTACGATTGTAAAGTCTGGTTTTTGATGCACGAGATATCTGGGGTGAATATCAGATGCCGATTCAAGTGTCGTGGATATTTAGCCTTCAGTACGGGAAGTGCCTCGCTGTCGGTTCCTCATGAGGAAAGTGGCAAGGAGCCCGGTGACCTGGCGGATTCAGCACATATATCAATATGCTTACTTGTAACTTTCGAGACAGAGGTTTCCTTTCCGAACTTGAATCTCCCTCCAAGTGAAAGACTCTGTCTAGCCTGAAATCATCTTGTTGGCCCTTGCCTGACCGCTGGGCCGCTTGAAATTGGCAATCGACACTTTGAATTGGTCAAGATGGATACGACTTGGATGAAGCAGACCCGGTGGTGTGGTCCAGACAACCGTTTATCGCACTGTTATTATCCAAGATAAATCCACCTCAGGAGTATTTTCAACAATAATAGGCTCCCTGGGCGTGCCTCCATCAATCCGTTTCGCCTCAGGTGGCCGTGGGCCAACATAAATGGCCAAGGACATGAAGGATTGTATTTTAAAATGGCGCCTTGCATCTGCGCTGATAGTAGAGTTTGAGGTTGATGCCTCTGGTGATATGCCGGACACTGCCTTCCCTACAAGGCCAGTTGGGTTTGATGTTGCTATACGGCCATTAGGTGGGGACACGAAAAGACCGTTCTTGACGCCATGGATGTTCACCATGTCACGGTATCCTCCATGGCGTGCCAGTGGCAACGGAGGCGTAGCAGCGTCACAGAACCCGCTACGATTCCCGTTCCGAGGATAGCCATCGTAAAACTGACAGCCTGGCCCAATCGACCGGGCCCCAGGCACAAAAGCAAAGAACGGTGGGCCAGGACCAGGGTCGTTCTTGGCCGTTCATCGGGAAGCATTCCATCGAGAATGGGGCCGACCGGATCTACAAACCTGGCTTCAGTCGGTTAAGAGCCAAGAGGGCCCTCGGCAGTTGCCTGAAAAGGATGTAAACACTGGACATGGTTGTCCAACACTTGAGCATATTGAACTGAATGAGTGCTGGTGTAATGTATGTCGTCAAGAGTTTGTGAGTGGAATTTGCGCTGGGGATCATGGGATTGCGGCCCAGACCCCTGGTCCTATGTGGAATTGTTCCAGGAGCCGCATCAAGCCTGTCAGAGAAAGGGGATGAATAATCTCCATAGTACCATTCCTTCTCGTACTGTAGCCACTCACAGTCAAGCACTCGTTGTGAAAATGGCCTCTTGTTGTCTCTGCGGGACAACAAACAGGCCGCACCGGCTCTTTTCATCACGCATGTTGGCCCGATTGACCGTCTGGATATCAATTATCTGGTTGAACAAGGAGACGTTTTATCCATCAGATATGACATGGTTCAGAGTGGAACATGTCCGTGGATACACTTGGGCCCTTGGTTGACTATGGCGTGTGAAAGGATCAGATGGCGCCGTTTTTGCACATGCTCAAGGTAATTAATGATGAATAATGAGGCGGCAGGCAGGATTTGTCCCCTGGAGGGTCCGCGTCAATGGCTTCTTGCCGATACAACGAAGCGGTTAGAGGCCCAAGGCGTTTACCTATTTATGGTTCCCATTGTCATTGGGCTTGTAGATATTCTAGTCCTCGCCATCTGTAGAAACGTTTCCAACAGCCTTGGAATCGAGTACTGGGTCTATTGCTTGACGCAAGACTATTTCCAGCCAATGATGCATGATCTCGCTCAAGCATTTCCCTCACCGTTTGCTGTAGCCGCTGCCTCATCTATATACAGTGTCATATTTTCCTCTACCTCATTCCCAGATAGGTACTCGAGGAATTACAGCCAGCTTTTTCACGCAGAGCCGTGACGAACAGCTAACTCGGAACAGCAATGAAAGACATGAAAGATGCCCGACTTCAGCACTGACTGTGCATACGCGGTACCTGAATCCGTAAATCTTAGCTCCGACAAAACCCATACAGTTGAAGAGCTGCCTATTCGAGATGATGAGGTGTGGAAACGGCGGGAGCAATCCTTCCGACAAGCAAACTCGGAGCAGCACCGCCAAACTGCAGCCAAGTGATGGAAGCGCAAATAAGTTGTTTGTTGACACATCACGCATAGTCATGACGGATTTTGTGGCAGTTCATTACACTAGAGAACTTCTAGAAGCCGGTAGTCCAGATATCGATACTAGACCCCAACAGCTTTCATCCCGAATGCTGACCTGTCATGCCATGTTGGGGTCCGAACTCCAGATTCCACATTGATGGCTGACCAACCTGTCGGGCCTAGCGGCCTTGAAGCAAGGAGCCGAATATCAGGTTGGTTTGATCCGATATCTTTGCAGTGAAAATAGCATCAAATTTATCGGATGGCCCATCTTTAAATCATAGTGAAACGTCTTTCAAGCCATGGACAAAGCAAGAAAGCCCAGCTACTTCAGAATTCCATCAACCTCGCATTTCTCCGGCCAACCACCTCGACAAGAGCGAACACATATTGGCTGAGGCCCAGTCTTTTAATACCCGAGAGTCAGAGGCTACAATTTGGATTTCACTGCATTTTTAGCACCATATTCTTCACGCTTTGTGCCTCTATAGACGACATGATTATGCCCAAGCTCCCGGGATAAAGCACCCGCCGTGCATGGACCAATGGCCCAATCTTGGACCTCGTTTCAGCCCAAGAAGGCGTTCTGATTCATCAACTACCTTGACTCTTTGGGCCTATCCCAAGTAGGAACACAATGAAATCCGGGTATTTTCGTGGTAGGGCTTGCCACTTGCCGCATGGGCACATGTAACGAGAAGGAAGTAATGACAGATCAGATGCGGCACAGCAGGACCTGCTATCTTTGCAGTTTCTTGTCCCCCGAATAAACAACTGGCTGAGACGGAAAACGTGAAACGGGATAACGAAATACGAGATACGGTTACAGCTCAAGGTTAAGTCTATAGAGACAAATTGACATCCGTAATGTGGTACGGGGAAAACGCCGGTACGGTACATGTACTGCTAAAATGGCGTACATGGTCATGCTGGACCGTCATAAGAAAGAGGTGCATCAGGATTCTGAACGGCATCACCATGTTCACAAGTCAGCATGATGGAAGTAAAGCAGTTCAAGTACAAGGAAGGTAAAATTGTCTGATAAAAGGTCTTGGGTGAACTCGGTTGGTGAAGCAATGCACGTGAATACAGCGAGCACAAGATCCAGACAGGTGCACAAGGCCCTCGCAGCTGACATGCGGCCGTTGGAAAGTCTGGACTGAGATTAAGCACTAACTAATGGCTGGAAGTTGACTCATATAATACTGCTAGTATACTAACTTTAGGGGCTGAAAAACAAACACAGATGCCGGGTCTTACATGTATGCAAAAACACAGATGCCGGGTCTTACATGTATGCACACTGTTTCCAGATGAAAAGGACCAAGCACGAAATGATTTGGACTGTGCATGAAAAAAAAGTGCCAGACAGTTGAGGCTCTCGACGTGTCTACAGTTGAAGGAAAGCTTAATGCCTCATCAGATCCTGTGGCTCAAGTGCTGGTAACAACGGATGGAGCAGTGGTGTAATGGGCTTATTTGAGGCAGAATGCCGGTGGAAACTAAAAGTAAAAAGGACCAGGCAACAAGAGATCTGGGCCGTGCATGAGAAAAAAAGTCCCAGGCCTTTGAGAATCTTTACAATAACTGAAAGAAAGGATTAGGTTCTTGTTGGATGTTGCGGTCCAGATGCTGTCACTAGATGAAGCGATGGAGAACAGGTTTCATATTTCGTTCTAGTCTCCATGACAATACGTGAGACTGGACTGTTTATTACTTTGTCACTACTTCACAGTTTACAACTTGATATTAGCCCGCAAGCTCAACCGCCTCACCCTGCACAATCTCCTCCTCGAGCGCCTGGATACAAGCCACCGGCCCACCAATAGGCACCTCCTCGGTGTTGTCCCAGGAACACTTGATCTCGACGTCTTCTGTTCCAATAACATGAAGCGGCCTATTCATTCCAAATTAGCATTCACCAAGAAAAGAAGTAGCAAAGGACAAGACTTACGTATCCCTCCCGGGACAACCACCAACCTCCTCATCAACAATCAACGTGACAAAACCAGCCCGTATAGCCACATGAACAGTAACATTCTTGTCACTGCTCAGTCCCTGCACGATACATCGGTAGTTCACCTGCAACTTGCAAGTGACTTCGTCTCTAGCACCGGTCAGACTGTTGGTAATGTAAAACGACGCTGTCCCGGCGAGCAGCGCGTCCGTGCCTCCGCCTACGCTGTCGGTGCTGTAACTTGTGAACTTTTGGACTGTCCAGGCCGGATAGGTTGTGCAGACGTCGAAGGGCTCCTGTGCTCGTGCTTGGATCCGGTTTGTGCTGGCGAGCTGGGTTGAGGGGGCTGGAAGAATGGGAGATGCATTGCTCGTTCCTACTTGGGATAAAAGCTGAAGTAGGAACGGCGCTGCAGCGAGGAAGAAAGAGGGTGATGGCATTCTGTCAATGTTTGACTCTGGGTCTCGGCTTGGTCCAGCCTTGTAAAGGTCGGTTTCCGAGTTGAAGGAACGAGGGCCCGAGATGGGCAGTTTGGATGTCGACAGAAGCTTCGGGGCGCTTTACTAGTATCGCGAGGGCTGGGAATCAAATACCTGGTAGAAACTGCGTCTAGCAGCCTGCCTGCCGCGTTGCATGTGAGATAGGGGTTGAGCGGGATATCTCGAAATTTAGCCGTGGGGGGCAGCGACGCGCAAGACAATACAGGGTCGCAATAATCCTGGGTATTAACCAGCAGCCGGGGATCGACAGGCTCGATATTGGTGCATTTCGGCAACTCTGCCGAAAGGGGCTCATATCTTGGACATTGATGGGCAATATATTGTGCGTTTGTACCATAAGGAATGGACGACGATATCCGGGAGGGGTCTTTGATTAGCTGCTGATCTGGAGTGATAAGGTAAGGGGCATGAGAACTAAAACCACTCTATTCTTTAGTGTTATTCCGAGACCTCACATCCTGCTCCAGGACATGATCTTTATAAACGATTTGGGAAGAGGTCATACTAACAAGATTGAATACTAGCAAATAGACGGGCAACGAAGCAAGCTAAAGTGTTGGCCATTGTCACTATTTCTTTGCTTTGCTATCAATTTCTAGTCAAAGGTGTCTCGAACTCTGTAGGCAGGTAGTTCGAATATAATAGCTAGCGCCCCTGGGCAGTGACATGAGTACACATTTGTACATGTATCCATCACGAGAAGAGATATCCATCACGAGAAGAGACTGGCGGTTTCGTGAACAACTCTTATTTGCCCTACATCTAGAACCAGTAACGGGAGGGACCAAGTGCTCCAGGCGAAATATGAGCAGTGTCTAAACCTTCTAATCCAGATGATGCGTTCGCGTTATTTTCTCGGCCGTCATCATGCTCCTCGCCCATATCTCTCAACATGCCTTGCAATCCGAAACCTGTCAATGTCCCAAGTCATCCGGACGGCCCAATGACATCCAATCGTCAGGAGGAATGGTGCATTCAAAGTCAATTCCCATCTGGACCAATGTCTCGGTCGCCTCGTCCAACTCATCCCGGAAGCGCTGAACATAGCGTTTCACCGCGTTGATGGTCGGGTTTTGACCCTCATGGACCCAAAGCATGCCTGGATCCGTAAACCTAAAGTCGGCCATATAATTCAGCGTGACCTTCCTGAGCTTGGTATTTGCACCTTGTTTTTCGACAGCTTTAGCGGCTCCCATTGGAGTCATCGGGCCGTGCTGCCCGTGCATTGACGCAAGCTCATCCGGGTCCCAGCCATGTCTAGTGTATAAATCGATCAATACTGATAGTTCCTTAGCTTCGTCCATTCCCATGTTGATAACAAGTTCCTGGGCATTGGGAAGGAGCGTAAGGAGATTGTTCAGAGTTGACTTTCCATGATGTACCCATTGTACCGTGCCACCCGTTGCAAAATATTTGACGTTGTGCAGAACGACCAGGTTTGGCTCGTCGTTTTCTTCTGGCTCCGGGACTCCATTTTGCCCCCATTCTTCCCAGCCCTCATAGCTTCCCCAGTTCTCCGGGTCCTCTAGCAATTTGGTGGAGTCTCGGAGGTACAGAGTCTCGACATTGGGCGCATGGGCCACGAGTGATATGCTCCGCAGGGGCTGGGCATATGCTGATCGTGTATGCTGATGGTCCTAAGCGCAAGGAAGGTAGTTCCAGCGGGTAAAAAGGCCCCGTAAGCTGCCCCATCAACATGACTATACACGCACAGGCGTTCGATATTGGGACACAAACTCAACATGATGTCTGCTGGAGGGCGGTAGAGCCTCGAGGCCATGCGTGTGAGTATGTAGCTCTCCCTGTCAAGTTGATGTTTTTGCACGGCAAGGGGATACGACCTGAGGGTATCGAGGACATATGTTCTGACCTCGGGTGGCACCTCTAGGATTCGGTTCCATTTCGTATTATTCTCGGACAAGACCAGAGTTGTGACCAACTTGGCAAGCTCCGGGCGTGTTATCAGAGTACGAGCGAGGAACCACCATGGCTTGTTGGGTGTGAAGAGAGGGCAGGCATACAGCAGCCGGGTGGTGAGCTGGCGAAGTTCTTTGCATGTTCGGTTGAGGGCTGTAAGTGTTTGAACAGATTTGACGAGCTCAGGATCGAGCTTCCTTTCTCCGAGGCCCTCAAACTCACAGGTGCATTTGGCG
The DNA here is from genome assembly GCA_033297075.1 of Rhypophila decipiens. Classification (NCBI taxonomy): domain Eukaryota; kingdom Fungi; phylum Ascomycota; class Sordariomycetes; order Sordariales; family Naviculisporaceae; genus Rhypophila; species Rhypophila decipiens. Next base: position 153,506 of record MU858086.1, on the reverse strand, counting down.
ATGACGCAAATTCTGCACTGGGCCTATATAAGTTGGGGACAGAGCTCGTCGAGGACCATGAGCAGGAGCTCTGCGGGTAGCTTTCGTTTGAGAGGTGATTCGTCCATTCTTGTTGCCGGGAAAGTGATGACGAGAGCTGGGCGTGGAAGGAAGCAAGAAATTCAGATCTGGAGAGAAAGAAGCTGGATATGAATTTGACGAGCAAGCCCTGGGTTTAAATAGAGGAGAAAAATGGCCTGTCAAGAGAAGACTCGCAAATGAGAAAAGTTAGATTTCTATGGCGTTAGATAAAAGCTCTAAAGGTTTTATCATGACCCCATCTTCAAGCTGATAGAGAATAAAGTTAAAGTGGAATGCCGAAAGACGCGGGAGTTACGGTCTCTCCTATTAGCAGTCAAAGACCAGAGACATATCTGAACTGAGTATCTCGTGGAGCCCAGCCAGACAAAGCACGCCGTAAGCAGCAACTCTTGGATTAAAAACACGAGTAAGCAGACCTATGGAGGAGCCGGAGCACCTGGGGTGCTTGACAGCCCGAATCTGTGGTCTGTCAACTAGGGCCCACAAAACATGAGCAAGGTTTTTCTACCAGAAACCTTCCAAGTTGCCCGATATTCAGCCACCTCGTGAGAGACAGATCCACCTCAGAACAAATTTGACACATCAAGGATCGAATAGGAGCCACACACGTCATGGAATTTGTGAATGATCAGAAAGTCGGGTCCACTAAACGTAAACAAAAAGCTACTTGCGCCAAACCAAGACGCCACCTCAACCCACTGCAAACCTTCTGCCGAGATTCCATGCCGACCATGGAACGCCAAGCTGCAAAGCTGTTGGAACAACACTCACCGAAAGGTACCCGTGCTCACCCAGCTCCCAGAGGCAGCACTCCCAGTCTCAGCGCCGTGGCCATGCCCATGCCCAAGTTCCCTGTCATCAAGGTCCCGATTCACGCCCTCCAAGTACCTGGTAAAATCCCCCGCGACATCAATAGCCCCCTTCAAACCCTCCCAATCGAGCACACTCTCCTCGAACAAACTCAGCTGTCGAGCCGTAGTCAATGCATTTCTGATCTGCCGTCCGTTCAGCTCGTACCCTGCCAGCTCATCCATGTGCGCCTTGATGTCTTCCACGTTGACCTTTTCCGACCAACGTTTCTTGGCCATGCCATCAGCCATGGTGCTGGAAGGGTGAGTCTGGTCCTCGAGCATGTCGAGAAAGTTGGTCCAGATCTTGCGGCGGCCGGGCATGTCGAGGGCCGGATAGTGCAGGGCTAACTGGATGCGGGACTTGAACGCCTCGTCAAAGGTGGATACCCGGTTCGAGGTTAGTATCAGCACGCCGTCGTAGTATTCCAGCGTTCGGAGGAAGACTGCGGTGAAGTGCATGTTAGTAGACAAATTGGGCCAAGTTGAAAAGGATACAGTGACAAGCTTCTATACTCACCCGAGACAAGACTGTTTCGGTCCAGGTCCGAGAGTGATCTCTGCTCGAGAAAGACGTCGGCTTCATCGAGGAGGAGAACTGCGGACGAGTCAGCATTTCTGTGGTTTACCCTTCAGTCTTGACATACCGCAGTTCCACTTCTTTCCCAAGTACAAGACAGTGTTCAGGTACTTTTCGACCGCCTCGGGTTTGGTCCCGATATCGCCGCATGTGACCGAGTACAGCGGCATCTCGGCAAGTTCGGCGACACTAGACGAAAGGTCAGGAGAAAAAGTCTACCTTGAGATTCAAGGGGTGGTATACCTTTCTGGAGGCGAGTTAGCAAACCAGACATATCATAGTTGTCGAACGTGTGGGATGTAAACACTTGCCAGCAGTAAGCGTCTTGCCCGTCCCTGGACCGCCGTGCAAGAGCATGATGAGCCCATTCCCCTTCCCAGCAATGAGATCATCCTTTTTCAGAATCTCGGCAAGTCCAGCCTCCTGCGACTCGTCAGATTCCTCCCTAGCTTGCTTCCTCACCATGACCAGAGCCTTGACCAGGTTCTTGGTCCGTTTGGGGAGGACAAGCTGCTCGTAGGCCATCTTGTTCCAGTCAGTCGGTTGAATGTTCTGCACAAGCAGGTGCATCCACTTCTTCTCCTTGAAATAGAAGCCGTGGATACCAGCGGGGAGCAACATCATTTCTGTCTCGGACAGCTCATGATCTTGGTCGCATGGGATGTTCTCGGGCCAAGGGTCGAAAGGAGCCAGCTGGGTTGTGGAGAAGGAAAAGGCCGGCGAGGCGCCGTGGAATTTGGAGTAGACCTGGTAGTCGAGCATGAACCTTGAGCCGCGTGGATAAGTCCGCTCTCGTTGGTAGTCTGGCCCCTGGTAGGCGATCTGCATCTGCTTTCTGTGCTGCCAAAACTTGCGCCCGTTGGCGAGAATCTTGTCCTTGATCTCCTGCGGAGCAAACCGAAGGGGATAGACAGCCAGCTGGTCGATGCGTGTTTCGCCAAAGGATGGAATCTGGACCGACAGGTTCCTGTCCTTGCGGCGAAGGCGATGGCCGTCATATCCCCAGCTCCAACACAAAAGCCCAAGCCTTGCGCCGTCAGTATCGGGGAAGCATCGCAGGACGCAGCCCGTCCGGACCGAGTCCTCGGTGGACACGAGGACTTCGTTGGGGCAAAAGAGCCATTCCAGTGTGTCCTGTGTGACAACCCCACGAGCAAAGAAGGCATCGCACTTGGCGTACATTGGATGCGGGTTGGTATCCAGATATGACAGTAAAGCTTCGAGAGGACCGCGGCTCTCTTCTGTGCAGCTGGCTGCCTGGTCACGAAGAACCTGCCTATGCAGGAAGAGGAATCGGTGGGTATATTCAGACGGAGCTGCCGACCAAGGGTACGATGGGTCTGTATGGCCCATCGGCATCGAGTGACCATTTTGATGTTGCCAGGGTATGGGCATCTTGTAAGCGGCCCTGTCGGGCGCAAACAGTGATGTCTTCTGGAGAATGCCCTGGAGGTCCTCCGACACGACCGAGATGCGCTCACGAAAGACGGTGCTTTCATTCAGGCTGGAGTTGATACCCAGAACCGACGTCGGGGAGGCGGGTCCAGCCTGGCACTGGAAGTCTCGATATACAATGAAGGCTGTCTTGGGTGCAGTTGAAAGGAAGGCACGAAGATCTTTCACAGGCTGCTTCCCAGCAAGGTGGTCCTCCATAAAGCTTGAGCGATGTCCGTCGGGGATACTGATTGGGACCCGTTGAGGTTCATCTTGGTACGTCTTGCGGTCACATTGGTGCGGTCTTCCGGGACACGAAACGCGGTAGAGAATGCAGCAAAGCTCTGGACGTAGATGCTCAAGTGATGGGGTTGTGGCGTCCTCACGCTCCAGCACCGAAGTGGCAGCAGAAGCTATCTGGCCGTCTTCATTCGTGTCTGGGGTATCCGAATCTCCGTCGTTGCTACCGTCCACAGAGTTGGTGTCATTCGCAGAATTGTGGAAGGGATCCGGCTGGTTAATTTGCTGTTCTTGTCGGGCCATCATTTGCCTCTTCTTGTTTTGTTGCTCCAAGAGCATCAGTTGCATCTGGTAGTCCTGGAGGGCAGCGGCGCTGCTAGCAGCTGGAAGATGTCCCGCCAGCAGGGAGGGATCTGGCTGGTTAATTTCCTGTCCTTGTCGGGCCATCATTAGGCGCTTCTTGTTTTGTGACTCCAAGAGCCTCAGTTGCATCTCGTAGTCCTGGAGGGCAGGGGCTTGGGCGTTGCTAGCAGGTCCCGCCAGCAGGGCGTAGCCCTCTTCAACCTGGGCGGAATGGCCGGCCGACCGGTCCTGCGATATTGTATACTCAACAGCTTTGGGTCCAGAAAGGAGTGCCGGGGCCATCATGGGATTGCCGTGAGGTGTATCCATAATTGAATGAGGACGACGGATATCCGATATAGTGTTGAAAGAAGAAGACGAAAGAGCAGGAGACTTGGGTCGCTGATGGGGCTTTTATCGTCGAAGAAAGTGAATACGGACAAGCAGTTAATGATTAATGATGCTATGGACTGAACAATCTCTGGTCCAGACTTCGGTGTCCATGGAGGATTCATCCAATCACATTCCACCGAACGAGCTAGGCAGCATGCCGCCTGCCTCCCACGCCGGATTCCCGAATTGGGCAACTAGATTATGCGGGGAACCACCCTCTTGCAGCACTGGGAGCCTGGAGGTCATCCTGGTCATCTAGGACTTTTGGTGCGACCCTCCAGTAGGATTTGCCTTGTTGTGTATGGATGGATGGAATTTATTTCGCCCGGAGGCACTAAGCCTAAAGGGCCTATGCGCGCTAACTACATTCGGTTCATATGCTTCTGCCATAATCTCGTCCAAGCCCTCTACTCTTTCACCTTTAGACCACCCGATGCCTCTTGTCATGTTATTAGCAGATCACCTTGGAGGTTGCCTTCTCCAAGTGTTCAGCGTCCTATCTTCAGCAGCTAAAGCAGGATCTGCTGGTTGAGGCTGCGTGGGACACCTTGGTCCAGTTCCCTTACTGCGATGGATCTATTCTCTGCATGTCCAAATCCAATCTTCCCGTTGACATGGCATACTTGATCGTTGCCCGCACCGCGTTCATATCTGGCGACCATTTCTTGGGGTCCGATAGCGCTTTTCCTCCTAGAAAGAACGAGAGACTCCCCCGTCTTGTCGTTGTACATTGCAGCATACCTTCTCGTAAAGCCGTCCACCTTGCGCATCGTAGCAGAAAGTGATCTACAGTTTCCCTCGCGTGACCGCAATCGCATAGGTCGGATTCAGTTGCCTTGATTTTATATAGAAATCCATTCAACCTCGCCATCCCTGTCCGGAGTTGTGCAAGTATACAAGCCTCTTTTCGCTTCAGCTTGTCGTACAGGTCGTACGTGTGTCTGCCCGGGAGCGCCACATCAATGGACTTTGAGAACTTGCCCACCCCTTCCGGAAGCCTTGTCCGCTGTTGCTTGGCCGTTGCTAGTCTAATTGCAGTTGATTTGGCTTGCTGTACTTGGAGGTATGGTGCATGCCCTCGTTTCGTTGCCCTTTGTGCTGCTGCTTTTGCTTCGGATCCCAGAGGAAAATCACTATCTGTTGGTATCCACTGGAAGACCACTGAGTTCCCTCTTTGATTCAGCAGTTTGGTCGACTCGTATATTTGTCGTATCGTGGCTTGACCTGACTGCTGCTGCGGTTGACCAATTGCTTTCAAACCTTGTTGTGTAGCTAAATCCACAAAGGGCAAGGGTTTTCAAGCAAAGGCTTCCGATCATCAGCCGAAAGGCAGCCAGCACCCTTGACCTCAGGCAAAGGGAAAGTGATAAGTATTGGTTTGAGGCATGGAACAGAAACTTTGCCATATCTTTCATTTGATATAGAGACTGGGCTTACGGAACACTACACCGGTCTTGGACGCTGAGGAACAGAATTGGGATTTGGAGGGTTAGGGTTGTACATGCTTGTGGTCGTAACCCTAACCCTAACCCTAAGTTCTGAAAGCCAAGGTGTTTGACCAAAGTAACTCGTCTCCTTGAGGAGAAAAAACAAAGGCAACAAAACCAAAAAGAACGTGGAGCCAAGAACTAATATTGTAAAGACCGAATCACTCCTCATACCTGCACGTGGTTCGGCTATTATTGGTTTGATCACCGCTCTACCGGCCCGGAACCGGTTTTGAGGATTTCCGGGTCGAGGCACGTGGAAGGGTTCGATGCTGCGAGCTGGAGAATTGAAGTTTATGAAAAGAATGAAAGATGTCTCAGCACTCAAGTGTCGCAGCTTATAAGTTCTCAGAAATCACCAGAGTATTTGTTTCCCTTACCAGTGTCTAGACAGTGGTTACAGTATTGACTTTGGCGACTGAGTCGGGTTCAGCCCCTTTTCCTCGAACCCTAACCCTGACAGCGCGCTCAGGTACCCTTGGACCACAGAGCACTTTGGCAGTCACTGTTTCAGCTTCAGTTGCGGTTTCCTGCTCTGGGCAGGTCATAAGTTTATATCATTATCCGACCAACCATAACAGCCATCCTCTAGTCAGAGCTTCCATTACATCGGAGAAGAGCTTGGTCATGCCCTTTCCAATGCAGCTGGAACCGAGTTCACGGTCTTCCTTCTCAGGTCTAGTAATTTACCCCATTAACCCCGTCTGATGTTTTTAACCCCCAATTACCCCATTCAGTGACCATTCCATGTGAAGATCTGGTTCAGTGGGAGATCATGATTTACCCCGGCCCCCCTTACGTCTCGGTATCAGGATTGCATGTTATCTCGGTCAAATGTAGTGAGCCCGAGGCAACTTGGGCCATCCTGTGATGATGGCTGTCGACTTGGCTTTTCGGTCTGCCCGGTCTCTACATCTTGCCGTCGTTTTTGTCACCCGGTGCTTTGAATGGAATACCTGGAAGTGCTGGGTTCATCATGTTTCTCAACATATTTACCCTCCTCGTCGCCCCGTTTCGACCACGGTCCTGTTCAATGCCTTTCCATTCACGGTCATGATCATGGGTCGCTGAGGGAAAGCATTCACTCTTTCACTTCTTTTTGGGCGCTGTGCGTCTAATCATCTTAGCAGGTCACTCGTTTTACCTTTTTCTTCTATTTGCCTTCATTCACGACGCGCTGGTGCTCGACCTTTTTTTTCCACCTGAGGAATCAGACATGGACCTTGGCATCAAGAACTCTCCCTTTGGGAGAGCAGCAGGGAGCGTGCCTGAGGATGCGTCACCCACAGCCCAGCCGGCATCAACAATACCGCCAGGGCGAGGGGAATCCAAGGGCTATGAAATGACGATTGCAATATGGCTCATGACTTCTGTGTCGGGAGTCTTCCTTGCACTTCGTCTTTATTGCAAATTTCTCAAGAAGCGAGGGCTTTGGTGGGACGACCATGTGCTGGTGGCATCTTGGGTAAGTTCGTCGAGTGGCCCGTGAAATTGCGAGTCATGACGTGGACATGGCACCCGGGTCTCCCAATCTCCCCCTCCCCCACAGTGTCATCTTCTTGTGACAATATCATCAAAGCAGTGTTGCACAATCACTAACAAACATGACACAACCCCGCGGGGTACGTGTCGCTCTCTCGGCCTGATAGCTTGCCCTCCTCTCCTCTACACTGACAACGTTTATCAACATCCGCTTCTTCCAATTCGGGCAACACACCTTTGAGATTCCAGCATCAGTGTTGCCTTGGACAATTCTGCTAAACACGATATCAACATCCATGACAATCCTGGCAGCGGTCTGGAGCAAGACTTCCTTCGGCATGACGCTGCTGAGAATCATCTCTGGCAAAAAGACGAGGTTGCTAGTCTGGGGCATCATTGTTTCCATGAACCTTGCTATGAGCGTCAATGTGGTTACTAGCTGGGTGCAGTGTTACCCTTCCCTTTTGCCTGTCCCCGGGAGTACCCTGGAAGTACAAGGAAACTCGGGTATGAGCTTGAAATGCTGGGACGGGAGGGTTGGTGTTTATTATGGAATTTTCGCCGGCGGTGAGTCTGCCTTTCTTGTTTCTTCCTCAGGCTTGGACATGTTTGTCAGGGGTGGCTGGAAAGGTAAAGAGGCGGTGTTGGTGGTGCCTTGCATTGTGTCCAGTCCTCCGGTTTCACCCATACATTACTGGAGTGCCAGACTGACGTGCAACCATTGTTCATGACAGCATATTCGGGCCTGATGGACATTGTCCTCGCACTGCTTCCCTGGTCAGTGCTCTGGAACCTGCAGATTAGGAGAAAAGAAAAGATTGGCATTGCGGTGGCGATGGGTATGGGTGTCTTGTGAGTCCCTTCAATTTCCCCGTTTGTGAACCCGTCGAGGAAGCACAAAAGAAGAGAAAAAAGAGATGAGATTAGGTGGTGTGAGTCAAATGCAGGAGAAACTCGATCGGGAAGATCTAACCGACATGACTGTTCCCCTGAAGCTGTCATACTGGCATTTGCTGACACGTATCACAGCGCCGGCGGGGCTGCTATTGTGAAATGCTCCAAGATTCCCGTCATGTTGGACGGTGATTTTACCTGTATGTGTCCAGCTCGTTCATGTTTCTTTCATGCATGCTCAAGGCTGACGTTGGAAAATAAAAAAGATGAAGGGCATCACCTGATCATCTGGGGCTCGGCCGAGGTGGCCATCACCATTATGGCTGCATCCATTCCCGTCCTTCGCGTCCTTGTCCGCGAGCTGCGGGAAGCCACCACACGGCGGAGATATGGCTACGGTGTCGACATGGAGTCGGGCGCGGCATCCGGGAGTAACAGGAATGCGGTTGCACAAAAAAAGAAAAGTCCAATGACGGGAACGGGAACGGGGGAAGGGACAGACCAGCTCCAACGGTCAAACAGCATGGTTGTAACCGTCACTTCGGGGTACAGACGCGGGAGGACCAGCTCCGGCTCGTCGTCTCTGGATGCTGATCTGGAGGCTGGGAGTGGGAGCAGGGTCATGTCGAGCGAGGAGAAGAGGCTGTCGGATGCGAACCCGGGCAAGATTGTGCAGACACAGGAGATTACTGTGCGGTATTTTGAAAAGGACGACGACGATGTTAAGAGAATATTTGAAGGTCTATGATTGCGTGTGGGCGCAGTCGTTGGTTTTTCATGTTTTCTCTTGGCACCGTTGTGCATGGTTCTGGGGATAAGGTCGAGTCAGGGGCCGGCTCGGGTTTGGAAGCGGAAAGGGAAATGGCGTTTTCTTTTGGTTCTGTACTCTTTTCCTCATTTACTTGTTACTTGTACAAAATCCATTTCTTCTACCAATTTTCCTTGTCCGTCTCGCCCCTCAAAGTGTCTTGCAATGGCCGACTTGGCCTCATGTAGTTCAAAGACATAGCACGGTACTTTGTACAGGTAAACAAGGTTGTGCCTTGGGTAACGTCGTCGGCCGAATCACGGTCACACAGAGATGAGATCATGTCATAAAACTGAACGACAGATTCCGGGGATGGGTCTAGGCAGTGTCCCGGTTGGATTGCAGCGATACAAGGCACATGAAGTCTCGGCTTCATTTCCCTACCAAGTCTGTCGTAAGCTCTCTTCATGCTGTGCTCCTCTCTTCACATAGTGATGATGACCGGGCGAGCTCTGGGCCTCCGCGCTTCTTATACTTGACCATCATATATGCCTACTGGTGGTCCTGCCTGGAGTTGTCTCAATTCAGGCCTTGTCTCTCTCATCTCGGGTTATTGGCTGGAGTCTCATCTGAATTCACACTTTCGTTAAGAACTCCAACAACAAGCAGCCAAAATGGTCCCCCTCTTGGGCCTCTTCCTTGTTTTGCCCGTCTCCCTGGCTTCTCGGATTCACGGGTTAGGCCAAAGCCGCTCGATACAGAAACGGCCGTCGGTTGATTTCCGGAACCAACAGCAGCAAGATGGCCAGCTTCTGCGGTTGCCAATGAGCCGCAGGCCTCCCAAGTTTACCAAGAAAAGCAACATTGGTGCCCGGAACCGGAGGGCTGGCTCACTTGCCCGTCTCCGTGCGTCCAAGACGCATCATACCAGCACTCATACCTCGTCGGCAAAATCCACGCCCACCCCTATCGCTGCCAATACCTCTTCGTTCTTCCAGGACGCCGCATATGGCATCGACTGTGAGTGTTCGGCTTAACATAGTCAAGGGCGGTTCATTGACAAGCTTTGCAGTGTGGATCGGAAACTACCCCCAGCGCGTCACCCTCGACTTCGACACTGGCTCTTCAGAGACGTGGGTGTCTCCCCCATGCACAGGATGGGAAGACTACCCAGAGTACGAGGATCTCTGTCGGCTGCTGGGCAGTTACATTCCAGAACAGTCCAGCAGCATGATTAACAACGCAGAGACTTGTGATCCTTCGTGGATCATGTACGGAAGTGGCGACGTCTACATTGCCTACTACCAGGACGACATTCAGTTCAGCGGTAAGAAGGAAGCCCGCCCCCTTTCAAGTTCCTGGTTGGGTCCAAGGCCATGATGCTGACCGCGAAGCAAGACCCCTACCACGCGGCCGAGCAGTTCGAGCCTGAGCTGGGCGCCGTTGCCCAACAAGTTCGATTTGGCCTGGCCATCGATGCTGAAAACATGCCGTCGGGCATCTTTGGCGCTTCTTACGGAGCTGGCTACAACCAAGACTACAACTCTGTCATTGACGACATGCACGAACAAGGTGTCATTGCAACCAAGGATTTCTCTGTCGCCCTGGGGAGCGTAGGCGGCGAGAATGGTATGGAGCACCTTCTCATTCCTGGAAAGCTACTCGTAGAAAATATGACTGACTCCTTTTCAGGCGAGGTAATCTTTGGCGGCATTGACGTCGCCAAGTTCACGGGAGAGCTGCACGAAATCGAGATTTCGCACCAGCTGCCCAAGATGATGGACGGATACTACAGGTACTGGATCAACGTGACCGCGATCGGGTTCACCAAGCCGGGATCTTGCGAGACGGTCCCCGTGACGCCTAAAGGATTTGATGAGCGGTTCCTCCCCGACACAGGCACATCTCTCACCTACATGCCCACAGAGGCCTTTAACAAGATTCTCGACGCCTTCCCAGATGCTCAGCTCTCGGACGAGGGCTTTGGCTACACGGTCGACTGCTCGCATCGGACTGCGGATGGTACCATCGATTACACTTTCCCGGACGGCTTCACTGTCCGCGTCCCTTTCTCCGAGTTCATCTTTCTGGTGCCCGGCGACGTCACCACCAATTTCCAGGATACCTGCATCATTGGCGCTGTTCCAACCGAGTCTCTGTTTATCCTCGGCGATACCTTCCTCCGGGCTGTCTATGGTGAGTCGCCGATTCCATTCGAATCCCAAGAGCCATTGAAGAGCGAGAGCTGACCACTTTCCATGTCTGCAGCCGTGTTCAGCCAAGAGCATCACAAGGTCTACCTTGCCCAGTACCAGGACTGCGGCACTCATGTGGTTCCGTCCAAGGGGAAAAAGAACAAAGGAATGAAAGGAATATGCTCCGAGGCCGGCGAGGGAGTAGGCGACAAGCAAGGCCGGCACTATGGATATCCGACTTCGACCTCAGCAGCGGCTGGCGTCTGCACCTCATATTCGACAGCGCCGCATCCCAAGTGGTCGTCTACTTCGACAGATGTCATGACCTTGGAATTTCGCAACACGGGACTCTTCCGGCCCGCGATTCAGACCGGCGGTGGTCGGGGAGCAAATCTACCAGAGCCAACAACCAGCCTGAGATCTACCCTTGGTCCTCCTTGGGGCGGCAATGTCACATCTTCTGTTGGTCACGGCACAGCTGGAAGCACCGGCTTCCTTCCCGTGCCTACTGGCGCGTCTTCATCGGGTATTTTTACCACCGTGAGCTTCGAGCCTGTGACCTTGTCTAACTCGACCGTGCCTGGGACAACTGCGACAGTCTCACAGTTTTCCTTTGAGTCGTTCTCGTCGAGCAGTACTCGAGCTGATGTGCCCACTCTAACCACGACTCCATTCCCGATAATGTCTTCTTCCTCGTGTGCTTCGAGTTCCTCCTCGTCGGAATTCGACTTTGGCAGCTCAGTCACTAGCGACTGGTTTACTTGGGACAGCTCCAGCAGCAGCGAGTCTTTGGCTACTCCGGTAGTGACCATCCCGGTCGAGCCCCACGAGACCATTGTGGTCAAGCTGCAGTCCACCACTTACACCATTGTCGACGGAACCACGGTAGAGGGCGAACTATCGAGCAGCACCTCGTTTGACCCCTCGACCTGGTACTCCTCACTGACAAAGCACAAACACGACACCAGTACCTCGTCCGACTCATGGGACACTTCCTTCTCGTGGGAGACGTTGAGCTTCACGACCTTTTCCGACGAGCCGTCAACGACGTCGACCAAGAAGAAGCATACCACCACTTCCTCGTCGACCCACAAGAAGACCAAGACCACCAGCAGTACCTCTTCGTATGCCTGGGAGACGTCGTCATCATCGTCCTCGATCGATGCCGAAGCAGGCGGCTATCTCACTTCCTGGATCTGGAACCCAACCGGGACAAGCGAGATCGATCCTTTCTACACAAGCAGCACCACGTACAACGACGACAAGCAGGCGTCTTCTTCCTGGGCTTGGGAGTCTTCTGTGGATAACTCTATTAGGATGACATTTTGGTCTTCCACGCCGATTTCTACACCCTCCCCCGAGTCCTCATTCCTGTTGTCTTGGTCGTCGTTTGATCCAGAGTCATCATCATCATCATCATCATCATCATCATCATCATCATCATCATCATCATCATCATCATCATCATCAGCATCTGATGACTGGAGTAGTTGGAGCAGCCCCAGTTCAATTCCCTCATCCTCATCCTTATCCTCGGAATTGTCTTGGAGCTGGAGCTGGAGCGCCAGCCCTACCTCCAGCTCAAGCTGGGACTGGGGTAGCAGTACGAGCTCGATCCCCGAGAGCTCTAGTACCTCCGAGTCGAGCTGGAGCTGGGACTGGGGAAGCAGTACCAGCTCTTCGGCAGAGAGTTCGACCTCGAGCTGGGATTGGGGTGACAGTAGCTCCTCCATCGAGAGTAGCACGACGACGACGACGACTCATCACCGCCACCACACCACCACCACGACAGAAAGTTCCAGTGCGAGTGCGAGTGCCAGCTCCAGTTCCGAGTCCCTCACGTTTGACAATGCCAGCTCCATCGAGTTTTCATCAGTGCTCCAATCCATCGCCGTCTCTGAAGCGCCATCGAAGACTACCACCGTCATTTTGACGGCCACTGCAATTGTGACCGAGACATGGACACCTAATCTTGAGAGACGCCAGATCCACCAGACCTCGGTCGATAACCGGCCAACCTTGACAGAGCCGATAGTGGATGGCACCACTGAATGGATTGACAGCACCGAGACGATTGTCGAGACGGACTGGGAAACGACAATGATTGATACACCGCTGTCCTTTGGTACTCCGTCCGACTCCGGGACTACTACCGTCATGATTACAGAAACGACCATGACCACTGTAACAGGGGCGCCTGGCCTGGCCCTGGAAAAGGATATCCGCCCTCGGTTCAAAAACTTTTATATCCCGCCCAGCAGTCTGCACATCATGCCTTGGCAGACTGATGCCGCTGCTCCTCCAGACCAGGCCAAGGGTCTGGAGAAGAGAGTCCATGCCGGTCCTGGGGATAGTGCCAGCGGCTATGACTCGGGGTATGAGTCTGGTTTTGAGGCCGGTTCGGGGTCGGGGTCTGACTGTGACTTTTTGTCCAGTGCAAAGCAGCCAACCTCGGATGCAAAGGCGATGGATTGTCTCCGCGCCATGGAGGCTCACCAGAACAAGGGCCGATCCGTCGCCTTTTGCAAGAGTTACCTGTCGATGATGCATGGTGGGAGTGGACCGGACGAGAAGGAGAGTGATGATGCTGGCATGAAAATCCCCCGCTATCTCCAGTCGGGCTGTGAACTTGGCAATCTTGACCACGGCAGGCTGATCGGCCAAGCGTGCAAGTGTCTGATTAGCAGCCCCGGGGGTCCACCTCGGGTTTAAAGTTTTCATCTGACCAGGTGTGGGGATGATGAAGCTTTTGTGAAGCGCGTTTTGAGACGCGGATAATTTGAAGGGAATGGACATGAAATGTATCTTTCTTTGGCTCAAGACAACAAAAAAAGCCTCTTATTGTTTATTACCAAGGGTATCAAGGAGATGGTAACATGGTAATCACTACTAATTTCTTCTCTCATTTGTTCTTAATAAAAGCAATTCTTCTTTCAATCCTTTTGCCTGTCTGCTTCCAAGTTCCGTGATTCCAAGCTACTGCCATGACATCTGACCATCATACCTACCCAACATTCATTGCTCAGCGCCGTGGGTCCTTTTACAGACAAGGTGCATCAGCCATCTAGCCCTTCACCGGCTTTGGCGTCGGGTTAGGCGGCAAGAAAGGCGGACTCCCACCATCATTCATCGGCCCATCCAACTTCTGATGTCCACCCGTCTCATCCCTCCAAGCGGCAGGCTGAACGCCAGCGGTATAATCCGCCGAGGTGTCGACCCCGAGTCGGATGTAGCTAAAGATGCCATCCTCGACGCCGTCTCCGAGCATGACATATCTCATAAACGGGTCATCAGTCAGCGTAGTGATCTTGAGCAGTCCATCCTCGTTGTTCTTCTTTAGAACTTGTGTGTTCTCTGTGTATGGAGGGATCTTTTCGACCTCGGTGATGAGGGACTGGTCAAAGTAGATCTGGGTGATGTGCGCTACCCTGCCCGAGGTGCCGATTGTCTTGTTTGCTTGGCGGCTTGTGTTGAGGTGGATCATTACATGAATATGGGTAGCCCGTCCCTCGTAGTGGCCAGGGAAAAAGGTGTCAAAGACGGCTGCTCCGTCTTGGTCGGTGAACTGGATCCCCCTGAGGGCAGTAGAGTTGATAACGGAGCGGTCGTAGCCCATGTCGTTGCCCTGTCTGTAGAAGCTCCAGACGCCGCTGTAGACGCCCGTCGTGTTGCATCCCCAAATGTCCACTGCCGCGTAGGGAATGGGAGCACATGTCTTGGCGTCTACGACTTGGATCTCGAGAGCCATGGGCACGCCCGTCTCGTTGTCGGTGATGTTGCGGCGGATCTGTTCACCTTGGACGTCTGCACCAGAGGTCAGCAACCAGAAAAGTGTTGGTAGGAATCGACTAACTGACAAAGTGGTCCCTCAGACACAAGTGGCGCTGCCATGCAAGCCCCGTCGTCGGCAAACAGCTCTGCGGGCTTGGTATCCTCGGTAAAGGGCTTCTTGGCCTTGTGGTTCTTGTTCAGGTACTCGTCAAGCTTGCTCAGTTGGCGTCGAGGCAGGGCGCGGCCCTTGATTCCCCGCGCCTTTCTCAGTCTCTCAAACTCGCCATGACGGCGCTCAATCGTTCTCTTGACAAATTCGGGCTCCTGAAAAGTACCATGGCATTGTGATACATGTGGAATGCGTGAATCGACGGGCTTTGCTGCGTGCAGAGGGACCGTCTCCTCTACTCCCGGATGAGAAAGCCCCGGCTGCAGAGCGAGGAAGAGGCAGAGAAAGACACGAGCCCAGGTCATATTGAACAGATGGTTTTGGCACGCTGTTGATGTGGTACGCTGTTGATGTCCTTGTGTAAAGTTGAAAGGAAAGACTCTCAACAATGAGCCAAACTTGCCATTCTATGGTCTTTATCTAGATACCAGCCAGCGAGAGAAGCCAAGCCCAAGACCCCCAACCCAACTGCCGTAAGATGCCCGATTCACAGACACTGGAGGCTGTTGCAATATCACGAGTGAAACAGTAATAGATGAGCTCCATAGATGATATAGCCGTACTTGCTGTCAGAGTTGTATTCTACGGGAGGTCTCGCGCAATGCGAGGTTCTCGCACTTTTGTGTAACCAAGACTTGGTCGAGTAGATTTGCTGACCGGGAGTTAAACGCCGGCAGGCAGCGTTTCCCGGCGGCTATAGAATGAGATATGCAGTTTATCTACAAACAGCCTATGATATCAATTGCGTTGGACAGTGATATGGAATCCAAATCTTGCCAAAGACCCGCCAGGAGTGTAATATGGCACCTGACGCTGCCGAAGACCATGTATCTCCCGCCATCATGACCGTGCTGCTGATAAGGCATGTAGGTCTGCAGCTGTTGCTTGGTCCGCCAATAGTCTCCAACTTGGTTAAACCTTTTCATATTGCCTTTGAAATCATGAGTTTCCACGTTGATGATGGATCCCTGCGTCTCGTCGGGGATCAATAAGTAACAATATCCAAAAGAATATGACATTTCAAGCCATGATTTCTGAACCACTCACGTAGTTGGTGGAATGGTTATGGTGTATGGAATTCTGATTGTTTGCAGTCTCCATAATCCACTTTCTGACAAGACGTTTTTATCCAACATCCAGGCAAGATGGCCGAGCGGTCCAAGGCGCCACGTTAAGGTTAACCTTGATTACAATCACCTCCATTCCTCTCCACAAGAGAAGAAGGCTTGATTCCGTGGTCCGAAAGGGCGTGGGTTCGAATCCCACTCTTGTCATAACACGTTGCAGTACCAGCCACCACCATATGTCACGGTAGAGCTCAGGCTCTGCTCTTCATTTTTCTTTTGCCATTATCACACCGCAAGCTTTGGTTGAACACGGCTTCTATCAGAAGAGTATACTGGTTTTATATTTCTCGACGGGCTTCTTTTCATACACTACGTACCCGCTTCTACCAGGCGCGAGGGCTCGTCGTGTTGGACTAGAGGTCCATATTCCCGAATTGCTCCCTAGCCTGCGCCTCTGCTACCGCAGCAGCCCTGTCCGCCACACAATTGGGACAATCTCTGTAAACAGTCCACTCCAGAGTAGCATCTTCCTGAAAACCCTCGTTGCCATAGGTACACAGATACCGGTACTCGACCTCTGCTCCTGCATATGTTTTTTTGTTGGGGTCAAGAACGATGCCGTCCCTGCCCGCCCGGTATACGGCGGCTTCGCAGGGCACACAAATGACAAGCGAAATGTCCCAAGCACTATAATTCGAGCCATAAGGGCAATCGAAGGTGCACATGGTGTATAATCTCGCCCATCTGCACATTTCGTCCGAGTTGCTAGTGAGAGCTGATGCAATACGAAAATGCTTGTCGTTTGAAAGTATCAGGTCGAAATTCGGTGTCTCGTCAGGTTCTGGGCTATGTGACAAGATAAAAGATGTGTCCGATGAGCTGCCCGGGATTCCATGGGAACTTATACCTTGACATCTCAGTCTTTGCCTGGCGGTAAGGCATCTTGCAGTATTGTGCAATGTACCTATCCCCTTTGTCTCTTGAAGCTGAAGTATTCCACTCTCCGCATGTACCTATCCTGAGTCGACAATAAAGCTACAATCTTATTTGCCCCGTGTCGCGTGATGCCTCGAAAGTTGTTAGTTGGTAGTTCACGTCTCTTTCAGGAACTGTCCCAACTCGAAACTTCAAAGCCATATGTGGACCAAACAAACTACCAACTTGATCAAGAAAACCATTGACCGCAAAGAAATACCACTGGGAGATGGTAATGTAGTCAAGGCTTGGTTGTTGGCACGGGAAATTAGTGGCACGGGACTCGGATAGGGTGTATGCCTATATGAAGCTGAGTGGGATCACCATCCCATATTATTACCTATCATTCTTGTATTTTCTTTATTATCCCTGTTATTTCATCTGTTCTGGTCTTCATTTCCTTGTCCCAAGAAAGCCCTGTATCCAACTGCAGGACCATTACCAGTAGACCATATTCCGATGCTGACGTAAAGCTACGCCCCCGCTAGTTCTAGGCACCAAGTAGTAGTCCCGGTGAGTCTGTAACGCTGGAGCAGCATCCCAAGACAGCCGCACCCTGGTGCTATTCTCCCTATTCATGCTCCAAATATTCTCGGGGTTGAGAGTTATGTATCTCTTCCCGGGCCTAGAAAGCCAAGAAGCGCCGTTCGCGATTGCCTTGTCCAGCCCGTCAGGCTCTTGGCGCGGTTCTTGCTCACAAGCCCATATGAGGCCAGTCCCGTCCCATACTTTTCGAGTCCCATGGGTGAAGTACAGGTGCCGTTTCGCCACATCAAAATCTGTCGGCACGAGGAAGGTCCGATTTACTATGTACTCGATCCCTCCTTCTTCCAGCTTTTTCTTGACTACTGCGAAGGATTCCGTCAAGCTCGTGGTTTCCCTGAGCGTGTCTACCCTGATCGTGGTGTCCTTTAGGTCCATCCCCTCCATTTCAGTGATGTACCGCTGAGAAATGCTGATCGAGCTGACCAGCCGCTTTATATTGGGGTGGTGAGCCAGTATTTGTTCCGCCAGCCCTCCGAGCGTTGATATATACGATTGCGCGGAGGAGGTGACCTCGTCTGACATCAGGCTGATGTAGTGCACCTCCTCAAGCGACTGGTCACAGTATTTCATCCACTTTGCCATCAGTTTGGTGCTACAGCCGTTGAATATCAGACGCTTGACTCTCGGCAGGAGCGAGGGACGATCCGAGCTGGAACTCTTCATATTACCCTCATGAACAGCCAGGTTGTCCGTATGGATTTCGATACACTCGAGCTCTAGAGCAGCAGACGCCAACCAACATGCCGCCTGTCGGGGCGATGGAGAGCCACGAGTCCCGGTGCTAATCTTGACGCTCTTGAGATTCGGGAATGATCTATGACGAAGCAATCTAGACGTTGAATGGCTGTCCGGGATCATGACGGACTCGACACGATCAACGTTGGTGCAGAGGCTGATGAGGAACTCCATCATGTACCAGGGTTTCTCCATCACAAAGTAGCCAATCGTGCGCTCATCAGAGAAACGACCTGGATATATATGTGGACATATATGTTTGATCAAGCTCTCCTGCACGTCGGGCTGCAACAAGTCAAACCTCCATCGGAGGGGGTGATGCGGTGAGTGCCGGTCTTGACCAGGCTTGACAAAGTCATCAATCCTGCTCTCACAAGGGTAGGTCAAGTACTCGAGGTTGAGAAGTTCGACCATTTGGGCGAGATCCGGACGAGACATGAGTGTCTGGGCGAGGAGCAACGGATTGAACCGGGCACCGGGCCAGCGATACAGGTGCCTGGTTGCCACGCTTTGGAGCAACTTGCATGTCCGTGTCAGATGTGCCAGGTCCCTCCGACGGTCGGGAAGATGGTCGGCGTCCCAATCGCCGTCGCAGGTGCAGCGTCGGGCAAAGCACCGCTCGCATTGTTGCTTTCTGACCGGAAACCAAGCAAATTCGTCAATGATGATCTTTTCGATGATCTCGACCGGGATTCTATCGACCAGGGAACTGCGCTGTGACTCGATGGCGGGTGGTGTCATGGGTGCTACTGTTTGAGGTCGTGGCTCCGATAGTGGTCCTTTGACTCCTCTCTGAGGTTGATAAGCAAATGGAAACGGCAACATGGAATACAGACAGAAATGATGTACTCACCCACAAGCTCGCGAAGCTCGCCGGCAAGCATGTTTTCCCCGTCCACCAGCAGTAGCGGTCAATACCAATCAAAACACATAGCGTAGTGATGCATAGTGTGAAGCTCGACATGGAGTCCAAGGTATGCTATGAAGACGTCGGGGATCGCTGTTTTCAAATGGTTGGCAACCAAGATCGAGTCACGTCCGAAGATGATCATGTCAAGTCTCAACTGGAGGTTGGAAGTGTGGGCATTGGGAATCCCTCGGCAAAGCCATGGCAAGCTGTGCGGATCTTCTCGGTTCAAATCTTGAACTCTATTGATTATGGATACCGCTGACCGCGTGGCAGGCAGCGTCACGTCTTTGGGCTTTTACTTTTAGCTTCACCCTTCAAGCCACGTAACGCCGCACGCTGTAAGCAGAACCTCTGTACTGTATGGAGCATCATTTTCCCGGTGCCATGTGTAAATACTACGCTAAGTACACTTCAACGTTGTCCTCCTTGACTTGAGGTCTTCTAGTCCACAGCTCAACGGCCCTCATAATCTTGTGGTCCAGTCCGAGTGTCGAAAAGACTGTTCACCCCTGCCAGCAAATTACAACTCGACCGACTCATGGTCAGATGGGTCTTGTTCAAGGTCCATCTCGTCGATCTCACGCTGGCACCCAGGACAAAACTTGTCCTTGACCTGGTCCAGAGCGGGATCCATGTTATCGGGGTCAGGTAGGCAGCAGTACCGATGCCATGTGCCAACCCGGAGGTCAGGCAGCGTCACTCCGTTGTCTCTAGCCCAGGACTTGGCGAAGTCGCACGGCTGTGAGATGCACACCTGGATCGAGTGCTCAGGCAGTCTGTCTTTTCCGTAATGGCAGCCTCGAAGGCAGATATACCGGTAGCGACCCCACTTGCACATGGTGACGGTCTATGGCTCGAACGGGATCCGTGAGTCGAAAAGATGTGGCGGCGAGAGCGACTTTTCCTATTCGTACCGTCGCATTGTGAGTTAAAGAGACCTTGTAGCAGTGGGGTGTTTGTTGAAAAGCTCATACCTCGTGATGTGCGAATGGGCCTGCAAAGTTCGTAATGTAAAGACTGCACAGCTAGGTGATTCGATGTCGAGAGGAGTAGATGGATGCTGTTGTTTTGCTGTCAAGTGGAGCGTTTTTCGCAGTGTGTGTGCGCAAGCGGGTATGTGTCTGTTGTTTGCGAGGAGGGATGATTCACTGCCCAAGTTCTCGCTCAAATCTGCAAAGGATGGAAGGTAGCTAGAAAGGTCCAGAAGGATAGAATTCTGTCGCGCCTGCTGTCCTGGGGATGGGATGAAAACTGCGGTGCAGGCGCGGAGCGGACTCGAGTCACTCGACCACCCAACAGGCTCTCAACGAGATGGACTGAGTTGGCCAGTGTGAAGTTTTTCGCCCGGGATATGGCTTCGAAATAAACTCCATATTGACCTCGCGATCGGATAGCCCGATTTGTATTCCAATTATATACAAACCTGGTGTTCTTGGTGAGGATCCTGGCCTAGGAATGCTACGAAGGAACAAGATGTCGAAGCAATAAAAGGCTTTTCACAACGCAGCGAGGGAACTTCAAAGTCTAATCAAACTACATCCGGCTCAACTTGCCAAGATGACTGATGAGATGGGTATGGACAAGTATACATGCGTCAAGCCTTGGGTCCCAAACGACGTTGATTCCCGAATACTAATGCAGCTAGTAACTTCCAGACGCAGCGATAAAATGGGTGGAGCGTCACATTTCTGAGGGATTAGTGATCAGACCACCTAGACTTCCGTAGTGGAGGTGAGTCTTCGATCTGACATCTGCCCAGGACCTCACTCTTTCCAAATTGGACACCCAAACAACAGCCTCGGGAAATTTGAAATCAGAGCAATGGAAGACACCACAGACCAAAGCAGCATTGGCTCACCAAACACCAATATCTCCTTTGAGACGGCAGCCCAAAGTCCAGCTAGGCTCCAGCTCGTATCCCATGCTCACTCACCGCCCCTCCAGCCCCCGAGTCATCTCAAATACGACCTGCGATGCATTCAGAACCCACCCAAAGCACTCCGTGACTCGCAAACCGGTCTATCGAAACGTTTGCGCGAGCATTTACTCGATCACCAAGACTTTCAGGAACTCTTGAACTGCGCTGAGGAGGAGATACGTGCTGCCATGGCAGCTCACCTCGCAGAGGGTCGGACAACCAATGAGAACAAGGACGACGACGACGACGACGACGAGACAGATCTCGATGGTTACAATGTCACACTATCTGTCGCGGCATTTTGCGCCCGGGGCCATCATAGGAGCGTCGCCTTTATCGAGGAGTTGGCGATCCGCAAATGGCCCAATGAGTGGGAAGTAGGGGTCGTTCATCGCGACTTGAATCGGGAAAAGTCAGTCCATGGAAAGAAACATCGGGATGGGATGGGCAAGAACAAGGCCAGGCAGGCTGGAGGTTTTGACCTCGTCCTTGGAAATGAATAATAAAAGACTGATAACGATGGTTCGGCCAAGCTGATTCCATCCCTCTCATACTTTATTTACCCATATACGCGGATATGGGTGACATGCATGTGGCTGTGCTTGTAGATTCCTTCGTCGCTCCCAAGTTCGCCGGATCGTGGTGACGTTATGCTGACAGATCATGTCAAGATATAGCGACGACGTGATAGTTGCCCCCAAAGTCCATTCAAGGTTCTTTGCGCGTTCCAAACTCCGTGTCTTGAACTTGGACTGACACCAAAAACGATCTCTGCCATTTTATTACGCCCATCACAATGTCTTTGGCCTATACTCAGCAGCCTGAAATGACAGCGAAATCGATAGAGGCTTCTGACTTACCAGAGTCTACGGGATTGGGTACTAGTACGCAACCACAAGAAAAGCCAAAGGTAAGAGTGACTGCATCGCCGATTATTTGATCATGATTCTGAGAAGGTGATATTAGTGGTATTTCTCGCCGTTCAAACAAGCCGCTCTCCTCTGGTGCTTGTCTGGATGTGGTTGCTGCATGTGAACATCTACATACACAGACAAGAAAGCACCTTGGACAAGTCACATATCGATTGCCACGGGAAAGTATTTGCTAGCAGGACGGCGGATTGAGATATACGTGAAAAAATCACTTTTTGTTATCTATCAGCAAGCAAATAACAACATGTTTAACTGCGAGGAAAAGCGAGGGTCAATGAAGAGTGTCTTCCTATAGGACTGTTAGGACATTATAACCTAGCTCAAAACCACGAGATATCCAGGATATATCATTGATGTCCATACCGAGACTTTTAGTAGTACTGGATGACCGACAATGCCTGTAATGTTACCCAGCTCAGGTTCAACAGACGGAAAGCTTCCCTAAATATAAAGAGAGGTTAGCCACAACGGTCTCTCTTTCGCAAGCACCTCCATGTCACCACCGTGATGGATGGAAGAGCGCAGGCCAGTTCAACAAACGGCGACACGCATAAACTGACACAAATTCACTTACTCTTGCACCCCAAATCCGTCCACCGCACAGCAACCCAGCAATCCCAGGCAGGCAAGTATCCCCAGGCCCTGTGCATCATGTACGTTAGTCTCTATTTCTCTTTTTTTTTTTCTCATCCGCACGCTTAATCCCACCCAGCCAACTCGACCCACAATGCAACTTCTTGGATCGGAAATCCCAAACCGGAACAGAAAAATTCACAAGGTCGTGTTCATAGCAATACGTGAGAGGTGACTTACTTCTCCCCATCAATTCCCTCCCCGTCGGCCATGCACTGCACAGCAAACGACTCGCCTGGCCGGAAGCTGGTCACGCTGGGGTAACTTCTCGTCGGACCCTGGCGACAGTTCACGGCTGCGCTGGTACCCGAGATGCTGCATTTGGTGTTGGTTTGTCGAATTTCCATCTCCGGGATCGTGCCTGCTGCAACGTTTTGCAAGGAAAGCAGGACGAGTGTGGCGGTTGCGAGGAGGTACATGGTGGTATGCTTCTGCTTTCAGTGTTTGGCAATGTCGACTGACAAGTTGGTGATTTTGGTGCTTTGATGCCGCTGATTGACTCTACGGAATATCACTCACGCCCAACAGCACAAGTTAGTCGCCAGTCCTTGATAAACAGGCAATCCAGACATTCTTAAGTAAATTGGCAGGGTTGGATCAGGGGCTAAGTATGCTTTTCTCCTCGGACAAAAAGGTAGTATTTCACCAACAGTAAACGCGCCTTGTCCGTAGAGACCGTCGTAGGATTCATAACAGGAGATTACCAGCCCAGGGTCTTGGTGTCTCTTGCAGACGTCATTGGCGCTCACTTGGCCGGTGGCGACCATGGGTGATTTTACCCACGGGACAACTCGAAGGCGACCCAAATACCCGGTCCAAGCAAAATTCGTAGCTAGGTTTCTCGGGGAGAAGGTCAATATCAAGCCATGTAAAGAGATGCTCACTTTCAACTTTCAACATCTGTGGGATGCCAGTGATTGCGTACAGATGCCTATTGCAACGAACAAGCAAGCTTCTGCTTGGCGAATAAAGCAACACAAGAGTTATTCATTTTATTGGTATTTGCAAATCTGCCGTGTATCATTCCGATCATATTCAAGATTCATTGTCAAACGACTCCAACTGCAATGCAAACCGAGGATGCCAGGGAAGCCCTTATTCCGCCTCTTGCTCAGCTTTCCCAGTCCCGACAACTGGTGCTTTCCCCTTTCCCTTGGCTTTGTCTTGCAGCACCAACAAGCTTGCAGCAATCTTGCCATGCTTGATCTCCGTCGCCACAGCAGCTGCAGCGCTACCCAGGGCTTGCTTCAGGTCTACAGCATAGCCGGTGGAACTCTCGCCCTCTTCAGCGCCTGGAACGGTTGACGGCCTTCCGGTGCCAATAACACTCCTCCCAACCATCACCGTGATGCTTGGACCAGACCCAGCACCCTTCAGACTTGAACTTGTAGCTGGGGCAGTAAGCATGATCTCCAGGATAGTCGTCTGCGAAGAGACATCAGGCACAGAGTCGATGTAGTGCTTCTCGTCCATAAAGGTAACTCCCCCGCTGTGTTTGGCGTTTGCTGCAGTCTTGATCTTGACAAACTCGTCAAACAAGACGTGTTCGTCCGAGGACGCAGAAGACGAGTGAGAGTGGGCAGTTTCGACAACCAAAACCTCGACATCTTCACTCTGTGATGCCAGCTGCAACGCGAGTCGGACAGCGTACAAGTCGTCTCGAGTCCCAGTGTACAGGACGCGGATGAGATGGCCCGCCTTCTTTTCGGCAGAATAGAGCCTGATGGTGGGGGGATTGTACACGTCCGAGATACTGACGCCGCATGCATCCTTGGTCAATTGTCTTGCCAGACGAGTGGGTGGCTGGGACGACTTGTCATCGGATCCATTGGACGATGTCGCAGCAATTCTCAAGACGGATTCATCTACAAAGACGCCGACGGCCGAGACATGTCGTGCCTTCTCAAACACCTGCAAAGCCAGATTTGCGAATCCTTGGTTGCCGGCGAGGACGTCGACTTTCGACCGTGTGCTCAAGATGGAACCAGAAAGTTCCGAGACAGTGCCAGTTTCACTCCAGGGAACAATGATCAGGTCGCTCTTGGCCTTGGTGGCTTCAGTCGCAAGGGCATCGGCATATCCATTTTCTGGGACAACTGCAATTTGGCCCGAAACAATCACATCCCGGCCAGCATTGTTGGCACAAGTCCCAAGAGCCTTGACAATGGGATCATAGGCTGCGTACTCCTCAATCTCGGACACCGCCATGACGGACGAGTTACGGTCCGTCAGCTCCACGATGCGGTAGCCATGCACACGCAGCGGCTGAAGACGTTCAGGTGCTTCTGTTAGCGGACCAGAGTCGGGCTCGCGCTTCTCGGGCTGTCTACGGCCAGTAAAGTGACTGATCACCGACAGTACACTGGAAAGACCATCGGCACGGAGATAAACGAGAAGCCTCGTGGCAACATCGGACGGGGGTTCATCATCAGACCCTTCGAACGACGTGATCGGGTTGCCATCCCAGTCAATCTTGCCTTGCTTCCAAAGCTCCAATTTCCTTTGGTAGGAAGGCGGGTAGAGCCAGCTGACCAGCGGAGTAGTCGCAAAGGTCGTAACCAAGGCCATGACGACGAACATGGTAAAGGTCCTTGTGCTGAGAATTCTGGCTTGCAGACCAATGTTGAGGACGATAAGCTCGACCAGTCCTTTGCAAGACATGAGAGTGCCGATGGTGAACGACTCGCGCCAGACCAGGCCGTTGGCGCGGGCACCAATCGTACCACCAGCCAGCTTGCTAAAGAAAGAGACGAAGATGATGGCAAAGACATAGCCCCAGATCTTGCCAGAGTTGAGCAGTCCGATGTTGGTGTTGATACCCGACAATGCAAAGAACAATGGCAGGAACAGCGTTGCAACCAAGTCTTCAATCTTCTCCGTGACCTTGATGGCGAAACCGCCCTCATGCGGGCAGATGAGACCGATCATGAAGGCCCCGAAAATGGCGTGCACGCCAATAATGTCGGTGAAGAATGCCGAGGCCAGGACGAGGAAGATGGTCAAAGCCACGATGCCCTGGCTCGGACCGTTCTCAAGACTGCGGGTTCTGCGCAGCACCCACATAAAGGCAGGGCGGACACCGTAGGCGAGGAACAGACTGTAGCCTACGGCCACGAGAAGGATGTAGAGAGCAGTGATTCCCGCGCCGGCGTTGACGAGCGTGACACAGAGCGCAAGCAAGACCCAGCCAACGACATCGTTTGCGATTCCCGAGGTGAGAACAATAACACCAACTGTGGTGTTGAGCAGCTTGAGGGACGTCAAGATGCGACACAGCACCGGGAAAGCCGTGATGGCGGTAGCAACGCCGACAAAGAGGGCGAAGACGCCAAACGAGATTGGGGCGATGCCCGGTTCGTCGGCGAAATCACGATACAAGCCCCAGGCAACGGCTACACCCAAGCCGAAGGGAATCGTCATGTCGAGAACAGCAACACTTGCGGCAACGCGCCAGTTGCTGAGCAGATAGCGCATGTCGATTTCGAGACCAACCAGGAAAAGGTAGAGCATCAAGCCCATGTTGGCCGCCAGCCGGAATGGCGCCATTCCCAGTGGCGGGAAGATGGCAGCGCTGAAGCCGGGTATCCGACCAAACACGGACGGGCCAAGCAAGATGCCCTGCCATGTTGTTGTCTGTCAGTCACGATGCACTCTTGAATTTGGCAAGACATGTTGCGAGAACTTACGGCAATAACCTCGGCAATGACTGGTGGTTCATTGATCTTTTTTAGGGGCCAATGTAACAGTCTTGTGAGAGCAATGACAATACTGGCTTGGATAATGAAGAGCATGAGCGGGTTGGTCGCTTGGTAGATGACCGGATTGAGACCCTCAAAGATGCCGCCCTGGGACGCCACTTTGGTGGTGTTGGCCGTTGCAGTGGCGGCAGGGGCTGTTAACGTGGTCGTCAATATTGACGTTAGGACCACCGTCGTCGTCGCCATCTTGACGGTTGTTGGAAGAAGGTTCAACGACTGTTGCTGTTGTGGTGGCCAGAGTCACCTCGGTCAGGGCGAAGAAGGAGTGTGCGGGTCAAAACATGAAGTCAACACGAGTCCAAGAATGTATATGAATGAATGGTGTGATCAATGAACAGGGCATGGGCCATTCTTATTGGTCCATTTGTCCCCGGACATGATCTGACAAAGAAACCAAAAGGGGGATGGGAAACTCAGAATATCAATTTTGCCGAGTGGTTGGTCAACAATCACGGAATCCGTCAGCTGCGGGTTGTTATCCTTGTGGTGTCCTGTTTGTGGACATCTGCTCGCCACGCTCACTGCTGTGAGGATCATTATCACTGAGGAATTCAGGGATGGCAATTGGCTGGTCCAGGCGGTTGGTGAGTTTCCGGCGCAAGAGCTTCGGAAAGAAGGTTAGCGCCCGGCGGGCTTGGCAAGCTACAGGGAGGCACAGCAAGCTTTCAGCGGGGTCTCGCTCCCGTGACAGGGGTGCTCCGTCCCCAGGATTATGTTCTGGACTGGTCGATGCACGGTCCCCGCCAAGAGACTTTACTGATTCGAGAATAGTTCTGCCAAGGCCGTGACGACTTCCCATCTGAGCAAGTCTGCAAGACACGAGAAATGTTCCGGGACAAAAGTTTACGAGACCACGATTCGGACTCCGTACTGATACGCCTGTGAAAGGCGGGGGTGAGTAAGCAACACTCACAAGTTGTATTCTGTTCATGGAAGGTGTAGCTGGGCACCTGATTATCGGTTCCTGCAGCGAATGCACCAGGGAATCTGTTCTCTATACTCCACCAAGCTCTCTTTACATCGAAAACAAGACCCATCGTACAATAAAGTCTATTCATACATTCGCCCAACTCTGGGTCCGAGGATTCGTCCTCATGCTCACCTCGACCGTGACTTGGATCTCGCCTCTTCTATCGCCCGAACGACCTCGAGTACGCTCTGCTTCTGAGAGCACTTCGGTAGAGTTGGACGGGCCAACAATGGTCCAAGACGACACCCCTATCGTTCTTGAGTTGGGTCCCAGCATATACGGGTCGTCCATAAAAGACAAGCTTCCGTGATGCGCGTGTCCCCGCGGTCGCGTTCTGGCCTTGCTCAACCCGAGTTCGAGCTCCCCCAGCGTGCCGACGTTGTCGTCGTTCCATTCGTTGTCTTCGTTAAAAATCGGGTTGGGGCTGTTGTTGTTTGTTGATGTTCCCTTGGTCGCCGACGATGATTTCCGGATCATGATTGTTTGCGGGAGGTCCTCGGGGTCTGTATCCGGGATCCTCAAAACACGCCCGAGCCAAGTCATGCTTCGCCCCCAAGTGTTGACGAACCTTTGGGGCAGCAGGACCAGCATTAGTGGCCGTAGTCGTGACAGGCAGTTGATCATTATGTACCACGCTCCTTCAGTTGAATACCAAAGCGAGAGACCGACGGACGAGTCTAGCCACATGTCGCATGCTTGTCAGTTTCCTCCAGCGAGTTATCTGGATGATCGCCACTTACATGTCGAGTCAATCCAGGGAGTGTGGGTATAGGAGACGACCACACGCTTGACGGTCCAGGCAATCATTCCACTGGTGGATAACCGTCAGCACTTTTGGCATAGTCAACCTAAAGCCATGAGGAGGGCTACACTCACAGACTTGCAAAAAAAAGAAAGACGATGGCCGTCATCCGTTGGCCCACGGGCACTGGGAACACCCAGATGGTCCTCCAAGGCAGTGCAGCCATGGCAAAGTCGAACAAGATGCCTTCAAACATTTGGCTCCGAAAGGCCCAGTAGAAGCGACCGCAGTCGCCGTTCGGAACGACAAGGTCCCCCACAAAGCCCACCGGCCGACACACGGCCGAGCTGAGAACGATGGAAAATATAAGGCTGATGATCATGAGACTCATGACGAAGACGGTCACTGTGTGCGTCATGCCTCCTCGCCGCCACTTGAAGACGCGCAGGTAGAGGCCCAGTATCGCGACCCTTGACAGACACAGGACGCAATAGAGAAACACAAGTGACGGCGTGACGAGATTACCATACATCTCGAGGGATTCGGGGTCGTGTTGCTGGAGAGTGTAGACATGCTTTCCCATGCCATCAAGTGCAACCATGGCTATCGAGGCAAAAATGTTAACAATGCAATCTTTTTGGTTGAGAATAGATAGCAAAGCTTACTTATGATTATTCCGCACAGCACCAGAAAGCAGAGATATGCCGCCAGGAGAACGACATCGTCAAAGAATAACTTTCTGCTCTTCCTATCCAGGTAGTCTGACAAGAATCGGAGGCCCATGAAGAAGGTAGTCAGGACGAGCAAGACTATCGATGTGATTACGAGCCGGGCGCCGTCAGATTCGTCATGGAACTCCTGGGGCAGTATTCCAGGGTCTGGTATGCTGTTTTCGTCGAAATACATTATCATGGGCTTGCTATATCATCTCGTGCCAGGGGCTGCGTGTGAGCATCCGAGGCATACAGGCCAGCGGGGCGGTGGCTCTTTGTTCCCTGCTTCGCGCTCGCCGATCGGGGAGGCAAAACACCACGAGCCCCCTTTCACAGACCCAGAGGCTCGTCCCCGCTCCGGGTAGCTGATAGGTCGACGAGAAGATATGGGTCCACGGCTTTCTTTGTTCCGTCCTCCTCCTTACCGCATTTCCATCTCGGAATGCACCAATGGGTTGGACTCCAAGGCCCACCACTTGGATTTCTGCGGGTGTACATAGGTACCTAGTGCGGAATGCCGGCGCTCGACAATATCAAGCCCTGGAAAGAACATACGGGAAAGGCTGGAATGTGCCGAGCACACGTGTATCAGGGCGGAACACATTTTGATGCGGGCACACTAATAAATCTTTCGGGCACTTATCATGCACAGTAGTCTGTACCCTCTTTGTCATGTCTGCGACGGATAATTAAGCGAAAGCGAGTTTCACGCCTCTGACATCACGATATCGAGCCTCGTTCTCCATTCGGGAAGGACAGGAGACCTAGGCTTTCCTCCGGATTTGGACAAACACGCATGTACCTTTTCCGCTTACATGTCTGCTAGTGTTGACGAGTTTGAGAAAGGCACCAGTTCCATGCCACTGGAACCGGGCCGCCAAAAACAATGGCATCCTGCCCTGGCGTTGAACACCCCTTTTGTTCGTAAATAACTTGAAACATCCAAGGTGAGACTGACATCCACGTCTTACGGAAATATTGTTGCACGTTGCAATAAAATGGTCGCTAAGTTGTACTTGTACACATTTCACAGAAAGAACTTGAAGTGCCTATCTAGACCAGATTTACGCTCACGGGCAGGAGACGTGGATATAGCCCGAGATGGGCTACGTACTTTAAAGCCTACAGGATGTTTGGGGGGACGGCCCTGCTTGTATCTACCATCATTGCACTATTCACCATGAGTTGGTTTACAGCTATCGTCTGGTTCTAGCTAAAGAAGCAAGAAGCAACTTCATGGGATCGACAACACCGCGCAGCCTAGCTGATGCGTTGCTCGATTCAGCCACGTTCCACACAGCAGAATATGAACAATGTTCAGAAACTGCTCATGAACTATGGCTGGGTCTGTACAGATGTTAACAGTCTGGGCCATAAGAACTTGAAGAGACAGCTTAATTTCTTTCACAACTTGAATCTCTCCAGTGACCCCAGGACGAAAACAGCGGAGCCTTGGCTGAATGAATAACACGGCGCCCCCCCCCCCCCCCCCCCGAATCGAACTGCTTGTATCACGACTTAAAAGGCCATTCACTGTCGCCCTTGAAGTAGAGTTTTATATTTAATACAAGATTCAAGATTCAAGATTTTCAGGTTTACTAGCCTACCTTCTGAAATTCTTGTCTAGGTGCATCAGCTGTCCGCCAGCTGTTGAACGCATAGCTTGGCGGGGTCACTGGGACTGGCCCCTCAGACCCCTGCCGTTTTAGGAGAGCTAACCCCCTCCGCCAGGTGACGTCGAACTACCTTGCACCACCACCCACCGCGATCCGTCTGTCAGGTAAATCAAGATGCGCTTATCTCCAAGGACTCAATGGATTACGCGCAAATTGACTAAAGACACCATAGCCCCGGTGGAACTCCAAGAAGCATTGTTTGCCGCCTCAGACAAGACCCAAGAGCGTCAGCTGCTACTCTCGACCCTCATCACTCCCAACATGGTCCAGTAGTTCTCAACGGTCTACGGATACTCAACTCAGTATGGCGCAAGACCTACAATACACCCCGGCATCATTTGCCGTTCCGGTCTCGAGTCAGCAGCTCGCCTCTCCACCACAGGGACGCGATCGTCCGATTCGTCCCCAGGCACCGCGGCGGGACCCGGCGGTAACAACAACGCCTATCACGATGACAAAAACTAGCCCGGTCCAAGTCCATCCCGCCTACAAACCACCACCGACCATGAACAGTACTCCGGTCCAGGTCCATCCCGCATACAAACCACCGCCGACCACGGGCTCTGCCCCGGTCCGAGTCCATCCCGCCTCCAGACCACCGCCACAGAAGCCCAGCCTCGTCCAGGTCGATGCTGAAAGTTTCACACGTCTCGTGCAACAAGTACAGTCCCAGCAGGCAGTTATCAACAGCCTAGTAGCCCGCATTGAAATCCTCGAGCAATCCCGGTTCTCCCACTTCGACACGGGCGCCAGCACGATCACCAGCTCACACTATCATCTCGGAGAAGATTCCGGTGACGCTTACGACTCGGGCGACTCCGACAGTCCTATTCAGCAGCTCCTCTCCGAGATTAGCCGCACACAGGAGCAGCAGCAACAAGCACAAGCTCGACAGCAGGCCCAGCAACAAACTCAACAGCAAGCCCAACAACAAATTCACCAACAAGTGAAAGTCCAGGCCCCCAGTCCAACATGGGCACTCTCCAACTATGTAAATCCCATCCCCCCACCAGACCAGGTCCCGGACATGGCCGCTCCCCCAGAAGGCATGAAATTCGAGTTTGCCTTGACCATCGACAACGGGCGGGGATACCCAGCCAGCGGACCCAAAGGTGCCTCGATGGTTTTGAGCGCCTGGACCGGCCCACACGGCTATCGGGTCTTCGCCCGGCGCACCACGATTGTCTCGGAGAGATATACGTTGACCATGTGCTGTGCCTTCAATCTGGCCGAAAAGATTAATCGCCCCCCGAGGGTGAAAGAAGAGCCGCTTACCGACGGGGAACTACCATCCGGAAGGAACCGCACTGTCCGCAAAAGGAACAACTACAAGTATGACTGCCCGTTCCGGTTCATCATGAGGCAGGTCGACAAGGATAGCGGCTTATTTGAGGTGCGCTGGATGCGCGGTAGGAGTGTTGCGGCGCCGCATAATCACGGTCCGGATCCTCATGCCATGGTGCCGTATCAGCTTCGGGGGTTTCAAGTTTTGATCCGGTAGAACTTAGGACCTTTCCCTTCCTCTTCCCGTCAGTGGAAGGCGTTACCGTTCCTTCCTTGTGTTCAAGCAAACCAGTCAGTACATGGTTTCTCATGCTTGGAGCTGGCAAGGAGGGCCAACTCGCATAAAGACCTGGAAAGATGCTACTGGGAGTCCACCTGACTTTCAGAGAGAAATGTAGCACACCCCAAGCTTCAGAGTAAAACAGAAAGACTTGAATCTTCCCTGTCCCTTCCTATCCAGTAACTTGTTCAGGCAAGTTCAACGCTGGATCCTGTATTATGCCGCTGCCAGTGAATGGTCAAGTGAGGATACGATTCGAGGGCTTTCGTATAAAAGCATCGTATGCCATTCAATATTTCGTTTAAGCCGTATTCAATTCCTCAATAAGCGTGGTGGTGCTCGTTCCAACGCATGTCAGAGAAGAACTGTACATGAATCATTTACTGCGCGCAATGAATCGTACATGCAAGTCTCATTCGCGATCCCAAATCCATGGTTCAAAAGGGGGCATACATGTCACATAATACTCACCGCTCATGTATACCCATTACCCACGTGCTGCAGGTCACCTCACGGGAAACCACCTCAGATCTCGGGGCGCCGCATCTCCGCATACATGATGCCTCTGAGGCTCGGACTCATGCCAGACCAGTGAGTCTTGCGGCGACGACTTGTAGAGTTATATGACCACCACCAATGTAGCCCAAGTCCGAAGATGCAATATGACTTGTAAGGACAACTCGTCTGCTAGTGTCTGCGCCCTGTCGTCAGGTCCGTAAAGTCCACTACCTCTATTCATTATCTCCCTGTGGACTAGACGGTGACTTGTGACTCGAAATATGTGGTTCGCAGTCTCTTCCAGCTCGCAACCTGCGACCCGGGGTCTTGGGGCTGTACAACAAGCATAAAGGGTCTCTTTGAGTTTCTTTGTTTATGAGCCAAAAAGGATTTCAAACACAACTGCTGACGTCCCGGGTTGGCACCCACATTCAGATTCGGACTTGATTGCATCTCCTGCTCTCAGTCGGCCGGCGATGCAGCCCTATGTTCGCCCCCCATCCAACATGGCCCCATGCCATCATTCTGTTCACATCCTTGAGCACAGCGAGTATTGCTAGCCGCGCAAGAAAACATCTTGGGCCCCCAATCTCAGGCGCTCGGCTGACCACCAAGCTCAAAGGGGTCGTGCTGTTGGCCCTAGTATGAGTATCATCTACCAACAGCACTAGGCCATCTTTTTATCTCCGTTTCCGCACACGTTCTGTAGGACGAGCCAGCCGTCGTATCACAAGGACGGAAAGCTCCGTTCATTGTTTGGCTGGCTTCTTACGTCGGTGAAGTGCCAGTCCCATGCAGGTTGTGCAATGGCGATGCAAACCCGTGCGTCATGCGCAAACAAAACTCGGAAGTGTGATAGGCCGTGCCGTATTCGACAAGTCTCCCAAGAAGTGTAGCACAAAGTTGTTGGCCCAAGAGCCACGAGGGTCTTGGAAGAGGTTGTTTGTGTTGCTTCCGAGGGCTCCCGTGATGGTAAGGAAGTCGTCCATGACGGGGCACTGAAAAGTTCGGGCAGGCAAAACTTGTGACCAGAAAGCTTATAAAGCTTCGTAGAAGCTCACAATCTTGACCCAGGTTATTGAACTGAACATCGATCAACAAGTCCCTGCTGAGCTGAATCACAATACCCGCCTAGTCGACCGGTCCCATGGAGCAGATAACCCTATCAGCTGTCTTGCAGGCCTTGATGCTTATAGGCCTGATATCCAATCTCTTTGGGCAATGGCTTCAAAAGCACGTCTCCATCAGCAGGCTCCTTCCATGGAAACTCCCCAAGTCAAAAGATGCCAGCCCGTCTTCGGAAGAAAGCATATCCAAGCCCATTGCTGAATCCATCCTATCCACGTGCAAAGATTCCCAACACCCATGCGCTCATTCACTGGCAACCCTTCTACAACAGGACGGAGCCGGATGTTGGCCGCCCAGGACGAATCACGCTGTCTCGAGTTGGCCGGCTGCCCTTCGGCCCTACAGACAGATCTGGGATGACCTCTCGCCGTTGATCCCTACCCCAAATTCCTCACGTTTGCTCGACGATGATGCCAACAAGAGACGTATCGGCCACTTCCGCTGCCTCATGCGAGAAAACCTGGCCATGCGGATCGACATTGGTCAGGTGATGGAGGTTTTAGAAGACGATACACCTTCGAGACTTGGGCAGGACACTGTGAATGCTCTCTATTGCTGTCTCGCAATGCTGCGGCATGGCTATCGGTTCGTTGGTTTCTGTCTTTTGTGGTATCAAGTAAGCTGATCCGAGAACCTCGATTCAAGATGGGCCGTAATACCCGCCGTCAAGGTGGCTCAACTCGAGACGGCCCTCGATATCCCGTCCGAGCTCGGCACTCCATGGAAACTCTTGCAAAGACGTTACGGGTTAAAAGCCGAAAGCAGCAACCTCACAGGAACGATCCTGCACAACTTCACCAACGAAGGCGAGTTCGTCTTCAACATCAACGCGGGCATGCCCGAGCACCTCCAAAAGTGCGAGGAACACTTTTGCCGCATCTCGTACAGCACCGAGACGCTGGCTCTCCCAATCTACAACGAGATGGTGCAAGCCATCGTGGCGTTCGACAGGTCTGACAAGGCCGCGACGCTGCGACATGTCGAGAACATATACCCGCAGCTGGGGCATGTTCTGCGCGTCTTTTACGACACCATGCACGATGGGCACGTACCGAGGTCGCTGTGGCTGAGCCACGTCCAGAGCTTCCAAGCCTGGGGTCTCGACCGAGTCAACGCCGAGACGGGGGAGAAGGTCCGTGATAACGGGGTGTCGGGGAGCCACCTGCTCTTCTTCCAAGCCCTTGACTCGTTCCTCGGGATTGATCGATATCTTAGTCATACCGATTTACTCAATTCCATCCCTGTACGACAACGCGCTTTTTGTGAAGCCCTCAAAAAACATTCACCACGAGGACGCCTGTCGTCGGGGAGAGCTGCCGGGGTAGCCAATGATGGGTCGGCGGATCTTGATCCAATGATTGAGCGCGGCTTCTCCAAGATTGCCGAGCGGCTCAAAGTAAGTCACTGCTGTACCAAGCAAGCGCGTCATATCATGTGGCGAACTAACCCAACTTTGTGTGTTACCCATCAGGTCTTCCGTGCAGCACACAAAACACGCGTCATGCCTTACCTGTCAGTTCCTGCACCTGAGCGACTGCCCATGACAGCTGGGAGGTCTGTGCTGAAAGGGGGCGGTGATAATCTGGCGAATGCTCTGGAACCGCTTCGCGCTCTGCTGGTGAAGAGGCACAATGACACGGTCTGAGGCAGACGGGGGAAAGCCTCAGACCGTGTTTTATTCATTCGGGAACTTTTCTTGTGGCCTCCGTCACCGTCCCCAGCTAGAATTTAGAAATGCGGGACATGCTGCATGTGGACTGGCGATCAGGGGCTGCCTATTGGGCAAGGAGGCTTGTTGAACCATCAAGGTTGTCTGAATGTGTGGATGGCACAGTGACAGGAGAGAGTGGCCATTGGAGAGGAGTGTTTAATCCGCCGTGCACTATTTGTCAGCGGTGATTGTGATTTCTGTATCTGGATATTGTCCAAAGAACCTGACATTGCTGTCAGTGATTGGTAGCACAGCAAAATAAGGACCATGTATGCCTTATCGCCGCTGCGTCTGGACTCGTCTCCGGCTTCGCGGCTCCTGTTGGCCGCGATTCGACCACAAGTGATCGGCTTAGCTGCAGCAAGCCATGCAAGACCATGGTCACACAGAGTTGAACATCTTTTGAAAATCGAGATGTGATCAAACAGAAGACCAATGTCAGTCTGAACCCCGGATTATCAGCTGTCAGTGGCGACAAGCCGGGTAACGAGCCGAGGAAATGTCAGTGGCGAGCGGCTTTCGGGGCCCAAATCTCGGAGTCCAACCCGGGAAGTGGATAAATCCAAAAGTGGATGTAAGGCAGACCATGTGTCCGGGTTTTCATGACAAAGTACCCAAGTAGACGGAGTGTTGTTTTTCCGGCGAGCACCGCACAGCCTCTTGCAAGGGACGACACAGAATGGAATCAGTCCACCTGATCCGGTGATGTTCATCCAGACCGTAATTCATAAGCTTTGAGGTTCCAGACCCAAGGCCTATTTGCTGCTCCGCCGTTCTAGGCACTTCTTTCCCTATTCGACTTTAACTGTTTCTCCGGCCAGGTATATGGCAAGAGCCTTTGACGGTCAGCCCATCTGTCCCGATGGTGGACGGGAACACTTTCCATCACGAACTCGGAACTTCGGCTCCGACCCATCGTGAACTCATCACCACCCTCGTTTGCTCTTTCAATGTTGCCACTGATGGTGGACATTCCACATGGCTTCGTCATCAAAGAATGGATGGACTTATTGCCAACCCCTGTTTTGGTGCACATGGATCAAGCCAACGAGGCAATAATGGAAGGAGAAATTGGATTTGTTGAGCCAGTCACAACTTCACAGTAGCTTTGAAGAGAAGGCGGGAAAATTGTTGGTGTGGAGTGCGCACCACAAACCGATCAGTGAATTGAAAATTCCCAACTGGGCCTGTCCGCCCATTTGGAACCATGCCATCGAGGGCTAGCCCAACCTCCTTGCCCCCTGCTACTAGACTAGCGGTAGGTAAAGTTGGTTCTCTCACCCTCTTGGGCCGCCTTCGACTCTCCCTTCCACATGATACATCATCTTTGCCGCTCACCCCGCTGAGTTGGTACATGTACCAGCAAGAAACCATGTTTTGATCCTTGTCTGTCGGTCTCAACTTCCTTTTACGGCAAATTGCACTGGCTCTTGAGCCCATAGCACCGTGACGTTCGCATGACGGTGCGAAAGCAAAGTGAATCGACCGAGTCTGTTGAAATAGAGCTGGCAAAGTGAGTATATAAGTCGAGCCGCTTTCTTTCGATGGTCATGAAACTATCTGAGAAGTTCTCTCTCATTGGCCTTGTGTGCCTACCAGATTCAGATCATTGCTTCACGATCAAGTCAAAAGGTTCTTTCGCCAAATCGGCCAAAGACGGTTCTCACTGCTGTCGGTGCAACACACCTTGCCGCTTTCCCCTTCCCCGACTTGAGTCACTTGACCACTCGCGACACTCCCTCTTTCCTGTATCTTTCCCTCAGTTCTTTCGCCATCACCTAATAGGTTAACCTATTACGTCCAGTGTGGCCAGTACTTCCCGGGCCATCTCTTCAGCACCAGAGACGATGGATCTGGACAAAACGCCCGACCATCCATCTTCAGGAGCGGCCAGCTACTGATTGTTATCTCCGTACCCTCTACAAGTTGCTAGTCTCAGTGCTGTGCGTCATCAACTAAACACATTCTCTTAGCAAATTCTCCATCGCACGGACCCTCGGCGCAGCCCGATTTCCAACCTTCTCTCGCCCGAGATACCCACAGCGCTCCTGACCTGTTGACAGACGTTCAGAAACAGAGTGTCCTTGGCCAAATCGACATAGGTCTCGGGTAGCACGCACTGTTGGACTTGAAGGCCCTCCCAGAGGGGTGCTGCATCCGAACGAATATGCGTG
This sequence comes from Rhypophila decipiens, assembly GCA_033297075.1. Lineage (NCBI taxonomy): Eukaryota > Fungi > Ascomycota > Sordariomycetes > Sordariales > Naviculisporaceae > Rhypophila > Rhypophila decipiens. Next base: position 116,192 of record MU858086.1, on the reverse strand, counting down.
GATTCATGATGGAGGGGGGGCGTCAAGGCCAAGTATTGGAACTGTCCCCCAGTCTTTATTACCTCATGCAAAGACCTTGCTGACTACGTATCGCCCAAAGGTTACTCCGTGTTTGCTCCCATCGTCAAAGGCTTAGTGGTCTGTCATATTTTGGGCGAGAAGATTACTTCTTCACAACGCAGCACCGAAGCCTGACTCGACCCCCTACTCCCCCATTTCCGTCCCCCATCTCCCTTTCTGCGGGGCAGTTCAGAGGCCTAGGGCTGGCGGATACTTTACTCATCGTCGGCTTTTCCGCTTCCGTTCAGGTCTCCGCAGCGGCACGGCGCATGGTCTGGGCGGCATGGTCCAAATCAGAATATTGCAGCTGATCCCCCACTTGTACGGTTTTGAAAGTCCTCGGACCTGAAGGATATTCCAATAAAAATGAGGTTCAATGAGCCGGCCAGCCAACCAGGTAACGGGGACTCCTACTTTATCATTCCTTCGTCATCAAATGTCAAACGGAATTCTTGCACTGGCCGACATCGCCAAGCTACTAGTAGTTGATCATTCAAATCCAACTTTGCTGCAGTCGTCATGCTGTAACCGCATTGCTGTTAATCTATCACATCTGTGCTGGTTGGCCAACTCGCCTGTTCAGCCTCGATGTTGGGTTTCTGCCATATCATCGCCAGGTATTTTTGCCTTTCAAAGTCGGGGGCCAAGCCTGTTTATTTTCCACTTGGTTCGAGGCACCTCAGGCTTCGCACCGGTCCGTTACCTGAGCACCTGTCTGTCAACCCAATACTGTTGGTCGGCATCGCATATTAGCAGTTCCTATGTTGGCGACCGGTCGCGTCGGGCCAGAGCCTGCATTCGCAGCTGAGCAGCCATTCTCGAGTTCGGTTTCATTTCTTCATGGAAATATGAGAGTCCATATCAGTTGGCTACGGGCTCAGATTCTATCATCTTTCCGAGACATCAGGAAGCAGGACGAGTCCAAAACAAGACGGAAAGACGCTGACAAGTCCCGACATGATGCATCTTGGACGCTTCGTGCCAATGGCACACGACCTTGGCCGTGATGATCCATCTTGTGAAGCCCAAAGTATCTTGGATCCTTGCCTTCCCAATTTGGCCAGCCCTTTGTTCTGTGTTCAATAACAACCTTCCTCTGTCAGCAGTCTTGCCGCCTTCACGATTCCACTCGTCTCGAGATCAGAAGCCTTTGTCCTTCTGAGTCTCCTCATCGGCGGATGACCCCATCGCCATGGCAATGCCAGTTGGCTCCGTCGCGCGCACCAACTATTGAGGTTGGCAAACTCATCTCGGCCAAGGTAGGAGGAATTCTTTATCCTCTTTGTGTATTTGCTGCCAACCAGAGTTTGAGTTATAGTGTCCCTTCAAAGGGGTCATGCCAACTGCTCGCCCCCCAGACGATCTCTGTTTTCGCAAATCTAGGCATCACTCGAGATGTCGCCTCCCCAGAGAACGGAACTTGGTATAAATTATAATCCTCCACGTCTCGTTGCTTCAGGTTCTCGACTTGGTTTCTCATCCTCGCACCACATCGGCACATCCTCACAGCTTCCAGGGCATCCATCAACACGTCTTGTATAAGCTTCCCTGATATAACTACAAGCCAAGTCATGGCTTATTCGGGCCAAGGCGGCAACAATCCCACTGGCGAGGAGGAGCCCTCTGACCAAGACAACTCCTATGGGGATGATGGCTATGAGTATCTCAGCCAAGAAGCCGGAGCATATTCGGGATATGATTACACCGCATACACGCAAACAGCAGACACGTTTTATCCCACCGGAAGCTACGAGCCCCAAGCTCAACAGAGTTACCAGACTTCAGCCCAGTATTCGTCACCGCAGTACTCCCAAGACCAGACTGCATGGCAGCAATCGGTCTATGGTGGCCAAGCGGACTACGGATCCAGCCAGGCAGCATATTCCTCGGAAAACTCGTTCCAACGGCCCACGACGCCAGCGGCACCGGGGTCGAGTTATAGTTTTCAATCGAGTGTTCAATACATGATGCCAGACAGCCAATGGACGAGTCGCCATCAGGCGGGAGACCAATATAGCTCCGACATATTCACGACGGGCTCTGTCAGACCGGGTGAAGACGTGGCGCCAACAATAAACTTCGAGGATGACGATGACGATGACTCCATGCCAAACTACTCGGCGCCAATCAATACGCAGAACCTGCCAGCTCCGGCGCCCGTCTCGACAGAGGAGCCAACCCAACTTGAATACCAACAAGCGGAAAAGAACATTGACCAAGAGGCAAGGCGTATAGCAGACAAGACCGTGAGAGAACAAGACGAAGCCAGTAAAAAGGAAGCCCAAAAGAAATCCCTTCAAAAGTATCGGGAGAAGCATTCATGGGGCGAGATATATACCAGGGAGAAGGCAAGGTTAATGGGCGGGATCAATGAGGAGTGCAGGAGAGAGCATCAAAGGCTGGAAATGGAAAGGGACTCGTTGCTCAGGCAGCTTAAAAGGCATAACCCCAACACGTGCAAGTGCGATGATATCCACCAGTTCTTGTACTTCACGGACGAGAACAAGCTCATCACGCGGGAGGAAGCCTTTGCTCGGGGATGGCTTACAGCCGAGGAGCTGGCCTCCCTGCAGTGCCGCTCTCCTCAGCACAGTCCTGGCAGGGCAAGCACTGGCTCGGCGAAATCTGGCTCGACATCTGGCTCGAAGCGTGACAAGTCTCCTACTGGCAAGAGGTCTGGAAATGGCAATAGCGGGAAGGGAAAGGGCCACAAGAAGGGTGGCAACAAGGATCGCAGGTGATAATTTCGACCTTGTTTTTCTTTATTTCTTTCTGTTGGTAATTTGCTTGTTTGGGGGCGGCTTGTTCTTTTTTTTCTGCCGTCTATCTTTGACCATTCATTCTCTGATTTCCCATCGTATCGGTAGTCGTCTGCAGTCAGTTTTCGTTGTTCCAACCGCCTGTCACACTGACTTGCCCTCGTTCAAATTCTGGTAGCTTTCTTCCCTCAACAATAGTATCCGTAAATCAACACTGGCAGCCTATGACCACGTTTTGCTGATTCTCCGACCGAATATTGAACCATCATCGCTGGGACCGGGCCGGCATGTCGTACTCAAGAATATGAGGCCTTTTGGCCCAGTTGAACCGCTGTTGACTCAATGTCCTCCGCCAAGCCGAAACAGACTCGCTGCAAGGATGTCAACATGTCGTCAAATTAAGCTCGGGGCCAACATTATTTGTTGGTCATCATAGGACTAGCCCTAAGGTGTTACTAAAGATGTCGAAACAGGATTAACTTGCAGGTCTTCAAGGGTACACTGTATGGCGATTGGCGAAGACCCGGTCCGATCCGATCGAATCTTACCGATTTCCCGCTTCATTCCCTATGGTTGTATGGGTTGCCACCATTTTCTGATTCCTGCCTTTCGGTATTGCGTGCCTTGCCTCTCAGGCATATTTCATGTTCCGCCTCACACTCACGTACTACACAATTGAGACAAACGACTTTTTGACAGTTGCAAAAACAGACCCACGAGGCAGTCGCACTGGACCTGCTGAAACATGCAACACGGTCCGGTAAAGTACAACACAATGACGTCTAAAATGCCGGCATGCTCACACGTCTCGCTGGCCCTACATTAGTTCGATGCAGGAAGGGTCACGAATTAGATGAGACACTCAAGTCCCTCACTGGAGATCGGTAACCGCATCATTTCAATCATTTGTCTTTCCTCGCACAGAATTTGTGCATCGTCCCAAGATGTCGAGTCTGTGTCATTCGTGCATTCATTCGTTTGGAACAACAGTCTTATCTTCCCAAGTCTCCCACCAGTGATTACTGCCTCGTTCCTTTGCTTCTTTCTCCTCTTGCTCCTTTTCACCTCGACTCACGCAACCGTGACACCGACAGTTGCTCAACCACTCGGTGAAGCCAAACACATTCAATCACTCGAAGCTCACTATACATCTACTCGACATCTACTCGATCATGACAGTACAAGACCTCATCGACCGAGTCACGGCCAACCTGGGCCTCCGCGCCGACCCAGAAGACCGACAAAAGGATGCTGCCAAACCAACCTTTCACATCTCCTCAAAGGACCACTTTGTCCACCCGCTGCCGGGGACATATCCCCGATTGACGCGCCTATCCGATGGCTCAATCCTGTTCGCATTCACACATTTTGACGAAGCTGCCCCGGGAAGCCCACCGAACCGCTCGCTCAAAATCGCGCGGAGCATCGACGACGGAAAGACTTTTACCCCCCACGGGGAGGTCACCTCCTCGACGGGCGATATTGACAACATGTTCTTGTTGCAGCTTCCAAAACCTCTCGGCTTGATGGAGGGTGACGGTGAAGCTGTACAGCCTATTCTGGCAGCCTTTCGAAACCACGACTTTGCGCCAGATTCTGAAAGCAAATACACCCATCACAGAATCACAATATGCCAATCCCTCGATAACGGCCGGAAATGGGATTTTGTTGGCCAAGCAGTCGAGTCCTCCCCGCCATGTGGACTATGGGAGCCGTTTCTGAGATTGAGCAAATCCCGACCGGGGGAATTGCAATTGTTCTATAGTGGTGAGTTGGGGTCTGATGACCAGGATACGTTTTTGACTGTTAGTCGGGACTGGGGTCGGAGCTGGGAGGCTCCGGTGCCGGTGACGGGCTTCGATACCTCTGAGGGACAAGGTGATGAAAACGGCAGATTAAGAGACGGAATGGTAGGGATTGCAGAGACGATGGATAGTCAGGGAAGAGAGGTGCTTGTTATGGTGCTGGAAACTACACGCGGGAAAGGAAACTTTGTGGTGGAGTGTTTAGTTAGTTGTGATGATGGGTTGAATTGGGGGTCGAGACAAAGCGTGTATGTTCCGACCCATAACAGAAAACGGATGAGAAATGCGGGTTCGCCACAGGCTGCCAGTTTTGCTGATGGTGAGATTGCGGTCGTCTTTATGACGGATGAGGACGATGAATTTGGGGTCGAGTTCCAAGTTGGGGAAGTTGGCGAGGGTATGAGCAGATGGCCTTTGGGAGCCAAAATCAAGGTGTTGTTCGGGGGACGTCCGGATGAGTCCGGCCGGATTGTTTGGAGGGAAGCTGGACAGCCGAGAGATGTTAGCTCTTCGGGGACGGCATTTGCAGAGGCCGGAAGTGGAGATGGGAATGGCATTGTTCCTGCACCGGCTCCTGGCCAGGATACAAGTTCGCTTTGGCCTGGGGTGATGAGCTTAGATGACGACAAGCTGCTGGTTGTGTACGAGACTGGGGGGATCGTCAAGGGGAGAGTCATTGCCAAAAGTTGAAGGTGGACTGAAGGCATATCTCTGAATTCCAAAAAAAAATTGTATCATCGCATTGCTGCTGCTGCTGCTGCTATGCTTCCTAGTTACTCGTCTCTCCTGCATTACTGAGATTTTGAAAAGATCAATTAGACCAAAAAGCAAAAGGCTAGGATCCCCTTCTGGGGACCCTTACGAAAAAGCCTCCTACGACTTTTTAACAAGAGAAGAATGGGCGGGAACGGGGCTCGAGATTGGGTCGAACCAACGAGCTCTTGAGAGCTCCGGGGCGGTGGACGGGCGGCGGTCGCCAGCGAGGGGCAGGTTAACAGCTAGGCCATCGGCCCAACGGTCCCCGGTATTCCCCTCGCTGTTGAAAATAATGCTCAGAGGAGTGCTTATATACCGTGAATGCGCACTGTGTGTAAGCTCTGGAACGAGAGGCGGAGTGTTGAAAGGTTCGATGACCATGATGGTGTGGGGTAGACGAATGACGAGAGCCTGTGTCCCGACATTGTCTCGATGACTTGCTTATATTGCCTGGTTACAAGACTGATGGCGATTGCCACTGTACAGATTCCAAGTCTTTTTTTCCCTTGCCGAGACTTTGATGGTTGAGCTGAGCTCTGCGAGAGGTACTGAACGGTGGTTTTTGCAAGTTGCGGCAACACCGTAGGTGGCTCAGAATCTACCGCAGTACGAACGTCAAATCTGTAAATTTATGGATGGACATGACCCTCTGTTCATCTAAGCAATGCCGGTGTGTATGTGTATCTGACAAGTAAACAAAAGCCCCTGAACAGGTCCGCCGACTCCGCCGGACGGAGCAACCAACGCACAGTCTTGGTACTCTGTGCAATTACATCAGATCAGCAAAGATGGATATCAAAGATTTGCATAACCATGGACGTGGTTCATTGCAAGTCAGTCTTGACATCACGTTTCCACCATCATCAATGCCGACCCGTCTGGATCTTGTATGGACAAGCCCGCAGGTTGTGTCGTCATGACCGAGGAGGTGACATTCACCGGATCCTTGGCCGATTGGACGCCGCGACCATGGCGGCTGCCGCGGGCTAGGCAGCCAGCTGGCTGCCAGTGTCTGATCACTGAGACCCGTTGAGACACGCTCTTGGGCGGCGGCTCAAATGTCTTGGCCGAGCCATGTGGAAGAAGAACCTCCGCGGCATGTGTCTTGGGTCAAAGTCCAATTTCGTACGGATACCCGGTACCCCGTATTGTGTGCCGTATTCCGTCTTGAGTGCAGATGTATCCGTAACCCGTAGATGACAGAGATAACAGTGCAACACTCCGGAAGCCAAGGGCGCCGATCCGGAGATCGGAGTGCGGAACTGAACGACAGGTCGGAGACTCGGAGATTGACCTAGGCAAAAGACTTAAAACGGCGTTGCGCACTTGGATATCTCTGTCGAATGCCCGATTCCCTAATATGCCAAATGCGCGTGATGGGTGTGCACGTGTTTCAAGATGCTGATGTCTCTGGGCAGAAAAAGAAGGCAAGGAAAAGAAAATGTGATCATCGGGAGTCTGTTACACAACTCACTGTTGTCCGTCCATCACACTTGGCAACCGCGCCTTGATGCGGTGCTTGCAGCTCACCGGGTTGGTTTACTGATCAGCGCCAACCGCCAAGGACTGCCGTGAGCCCAGTGACAAGAGACTGACGAGGCAAGAGCCTGACAAGAGGTCCTAAATCCTCCCACTGGAGGCTCGGCGACGATTCCACAGCAGACCGCCAGCGGCGCCAGGCCCTTCGGTTGGCCAACCAAGAATAGCGAAGATAGCGAGGAATTTTCAGTCGTCTGTTGTTGCTGCTGGCTCCCCCGTTTGGAGCTGTCTGGGCCGTCTGGGCGAAAAGGCCGTGCCGCTCAAAAGTCGCTGTCGTTGGATTCCTGGCGTTTGATATTCTGTGCGACCCGACTTGGCGAACATTCGGATTTTCGAACCCAGCGGCGCCAGGCGACAGAGGATTGTTTGCTGTTGGTTCATTTGGTTTGGCTTGGAACTCGTGATGGAAATTGATGAGAATCGGTCAGGCAGGTTCCAAGTCGAGGGCCAAGAGGGCGCTGAGGTCCCTGATAACCACTGAAAGTTGGCGGCCAAGTTTGCCCAAGGTTCGCGCCAAGGTGAAAAGACTCCGCATCGGACTGGACACGGGGCAATGGAGCTGGGAGGATTTCTTGTGAGCACCTTGAGGGAAGCAGCTCGTTGGAGGTCACGGTAGATTATGTAAGGCCAAGGAGAACCGGGAAAATATCTGACTCGGCCAAGGGCTTGTGTTGTTCCGACCGGTACCGGTTTCCGGTCGGCTTGGGGGCGCACCTTCTGGGCACCTGCTGCATGTGGGAAGACGGCGCTGGTGCTCGCCCTGCTGAAAGAAGAAAGCGATGCCAAAAAGACCGAATTTTTGCCCAGACAATGCCCAGAGAAGAGGGGAAAGCAAACTTCGCCATAAAACTGACCAGCACTGCGGGCCGGGGTGCCCCATTTGCCAGCACCTGCCAGCTGGTTTCTGAAACATCAACATCCCTTGCAGCCGGGCAGTGAATCACTGTCAGTGAATCCAGTCCCCAGCACTGTCCAACTGACCTCGCTGTCTGACCAGCAAAAACCAAAAACCAAAACCACACCAAGTGCCCAAGCCAAGCCAAGCCCATCCGCACTTTAAAGCGCAGAGGCAATCCGCCAAGATCAAGGGCCTGGAACTCACTCAATCAATCATGGACAGCGGGTCGACAAACGCGCAATTTCACATTGCCAAGCCCGACGCCAAGATCACCCAAGATTCTTGGGGACTCCTTGGGGGATTACCAACAGGATGGCCAAGGCTGGGCGGGTAAGAAGCAAAAAGGCAGCATTGTCTCGCGGGCGGATGCTTGCCAACGGGCGAGTTTTTTTTCCCACTCTTGGTCGTTTTTGAAGCTTTTGGGACCCATTTCGTCAGTCTTTTTCTCTCTTTCAAATGTCGTCAATTGCCCACCTCTGTTTCATCCGATAGTGCCCTCCAAATCCTCAATTAATATCTAGAGGCGATTGTCCACAAATATCCAGTTCCCACTCTCGTTCATCTCAACTTTTTGGGGTTCACGATCCGCCAAAGCTCACATCAACACATCAACCTCAGCACCCACACGTCACCATCTACCAAGGCATTAAAAAGCCATAATATGGCTCCCACCACGTTTTGCTGATCAGCAACCATGGCCCATCAACACGACTGTCGTTCAAGAGGTTCAACACTAGCGGTTTCAACAATTTGAGAAACCAACCGAAAAGGGGCTGCTGGATGAGAGAGAGGAAGGTCTAACCGAGTCACGAGTGAGCGGGAAAAGCCGAGAGCGGAATCATTTTGTCACTTGCAACAACCACGCGGCCAATATATATCATATATCGGGCCCACATCACGCATCACCAATGTTCCCTGAAATGGAGACCAGGGAAAGGGACAGTTATCATTACCACCATGGCAGACCGACAATGGAGCAGGTTGAATCTCAGGGTGGCGGCTTGTCACATGTTTTGAGCCACTCGAGTACCGTCGGGAGCGAGGATGGAATGCAGCAACAGCAACAACCACCGCCGCGGAGGAGGGTATGGTTCACGGCCAAGACGATCCTCGGGACTGCTGCTGCGCTTATTTCACTTGCCATGATGGGCATAAGTATCAAGATGGTGGCCAAATACGGCGATACAGGGTTGGTGCATGTGTCGTTTATTTGCGTGGGCTTTACTGTGAGTTTCACATCACTCCAAGGCGGACTGGGAATATCAGAAACTGACTCGACTGTAGGCTGTATCGTCGATTGTTTGGCAGGCCATTGAGTTCATGGCAATGTGCGCTCGTCCTGACCGCCGTGGACTCTATCCCGGTGCTCACGTCGGCGTCCATATATGCATCTGCCTAGCCTGTGTTGCTACCATGGGCTATGTGGGCATTTGGGTGTCAGAAGGAAACCACGACTGGAAATACGTCCCTGCACCTGGCGCCATACCAGGCGACCCTCTCGCCGACGTGGTATACTCGCCTCTCTATCACATGGGAATCGTCCTGCTGGTTCTCACTGTGATGTTGTTGTGAGTAACGTTCTGCTCCGGCGTTTGATTTTGCAGCTGGCTAACCACGGTACTGTCTCGATCTCGACAGATTAATCAACTTTATATTGGCCATCATCGCCTGCCAGATCGTCAAGAGGAAGGACGACGCGGGGGCTTACCGGACAGTCGTCACTGTCCGATACGATGGCGTTGGACCCAGCGGAACGGACCGCCCACGGAGTTCATACAACCCTCAAACGACTTACATGTATGCCGTACGGGAAAATCCCAACGGGCTGGCCATGCCTCCAGTTGTAATAACACGGCAGGACTTGGGGAGGGAGGTCACGGATGACCATGATCACACCTCTACGAGGAGGACGTCACTATCGCCCAAACGGTCGGAGAGGGCGTCTAGGTGATACCTCGCCATCATCATAGACCCATCCGAGACTCATTTGGGTCTTGAGAGGTCTTTTGATTTTCACAACTCAGCTTGTACTCTTTCCCTTGGAATGACGAACCCGGGATTGATTTTTGTTTGTTTTGATTTATGGTTTTGCGTTCATTAGCACGGAGTTGGGGAATCCTGGTTGGGAATCATCATTCGGGAACGGTGGCTGTTTAATCTACAAGATACCAGACATTTATTTGGAGGGTGTTTGAAATTTGTTTTTGTGAATACCATTGGCGGGTATGTATGCGGTGTTGGGTTACGAATACGATAGGGACGATGGATGCATGTAGACAAGATAAATAATACCAGATTATACTTGACGAGGTCCTAATACGGTGAAACCTTGATTTTCTTGCATTTATGGAGTGTGAATAAGATCTTGATATATCTTGAAAAATACCGGCCAAGTCTGGTCTCGCTCGTTCTGTTAATATGGGGCCGGGTTATCTCCCATAGATGGAATTGTAAAGGCAGCCACAGACAGCGGGCAAACCCGAGGCTGGGATATCTTGATCATCTAGCTGGTCTTCGCCGTCTTTTGGGTTTTCATCTGTGTTTCCGACTGCCGAGCCACGAGCGGCAAGTTTGGTGCCCATAGACGTCGACATGGTAAGCCCGGTGCTATCATTTCCAGATTCCCCAGATGGGATGGCCGGGGTCCCAGTTTCTGCCACATCTCTAAGAGAAGAGCGCAGGATGCGTGTTACTGCTGAAACTTATCCGTGTCCAAGTTCTTGAGATGCGCATCTTACATGTATTGTGGGCAAATCACTGCCAGCTGGTCCTGAGTCATCTGCAGAAATCGGGAAATTTCAGCGGGCTTGCACCATACTATGGGATGCGCGGTGGTTATTCCGGACACTGAGTTGAGTATGAGAACTGAAGCGAGTACGGGTCTCATTGTGGAGGCGGGCCGCATTCGGTTTGGAGATTCGTGAGGTAAACCACCTTGTACTCCGTAAGAAGTGAGGGAATGAATGTATGATTACCATGATATAATATGGCAGTTGGACGGCTTTTATAGGGCACCTGTCAATTGCATTCCAGACAACGAGAGGTGAGATGTTTACATGTCAACAATGCTCAGGGGTAAAAGCGGCTCTTGTTAAAGATACACCACCAGGAGCATGCTCATACCGGTATAAAAAGAAAAACATCTCAAGTCCTTGAGCTTGCAGCGTATTAACGGATCGTTTAAGGTGTTCATTAACCTTTGTTACTAATGTTGAGCCGTCTCAACGCAACCATCCCTCTCTACGTACTAGAATATCTGCTCTGTATTTTCGTGAGGAACGCGTTACGAGAGTACGGAAGACTGTAGGTAACCCGTACATCGACTGACCGTACATGGTGAAGTCAAGTGAGCAAACGGCAGAGAAACCAATGGAGCGCAAAGTATATACCAAGGGAGAAATTATCACCTGGGATAAAATGAAAGATATGACGTTTGCGGCAACTTTTCAAACAGAGATGTCCGTATGTTGCAGAATCGCAAAAAAGGGGTCTCACGGATCCAGGGGACCCACAGCTGCAAGGCCGCTGTAAGATCTGGAGCAAGCTTCCTTCCCGGCAGACCATCAAGGTTCCCCCTGTGCAGCCCCGCACCTGTAGCAGCTGAGGACCCCGCACTGGCAGGTTGGTAAACTGCTGCAGGGATTGCCGATGGAAAATTTCTAGAATTTTTTGAACAAAACATTCGCGACACTCAACACCAGATCACGACGCAGGACACACAGGCCTCGCGACATTTACGATCGGTGATCCAACCAAGATGGATTCCGTCATCAAGCCTGGAGCCTGGGTGGTGCTTCAACTGCCATCAGGAATCAACAGAGTTATTCAAGTATCGCCCAATACGTGAGTTTCCGTCTGCTTAGTTGCTCTGACTCTGCCGCGCAAAGCTAAGACGTGGTTCCTGGGATTGACGCTTTACCTAAACACGCAGAACAATATCTCTTGGAAAATACGGCTCTTTTCCCGCCAACCTTATTCTCGAACGTCCGTATAATCTCACCTTCGAAATCCTGGACCGAAAGGAAGGCGAGAAGTTTTCGCGTCTTCGCGTTGTCCCAACCGCCGAGCTCTACGCAGAAATCTTCGCCGATGAAGCATCACCAGAATGCGCCGCCCCGACGCCAAACGCCGGTGTCGCTACTCCCGCCGAACCGGCGTCTGCAGAGTCAACCGGCCAGGCAACGGCGGGAAAAGACGTTACAGAAACAGAGCTGAAGCTTCTTGACGAGAATGCCCGGCAAACCTTGACACAGGACGAGATTGAGGAACTGAAAAAGAATGTCACAAATGCCGGAAAGTCGGTGATTGATAAGCTCATGTCTTCTCATACGGCAATCGACCAAAAGACAAGCTTCAGTCTTGCCAAGTACAAGCTGTTGAAGACCAAGAAATACATCCGCAGATTCAAGGTGTTGCCGGTCGATGTGCCCAACTTCCTGGAGTGGCAATTGTCAGAAAGGGATCCGAGCAAGATACTCGACATCCGCGCCGAGATGCTGGGTCTCGTGGGCTGCTGGGCCAACGTCCACTACGGTGGAGACGCTGTCTATCTGGAGGATCCTGGGGCGAGGTGCGATGCGGGCGGGGAAGCGTATGCGCCTCTCAAACCGGAACTATTCAAGGGCAGATGGCTAGTTGTGGACGACACATGTGGAGCTTTGACCGCGGCCATGGCCGAGAGGATGGGCTTGCTCTACCCTGAAGAAGAGGAAGACGAAGATGAGGAGGGCGAGGAGGACCGAGACGACCAGGAAAAGGAAGAGACCGATCAATCGGCTCAACAAAATACAGAGCCACCGGCAAAGACATCCAAGCCACCACGCGGGCCTAGACCGTCAGACTTTGCCATCCCGTATTCGCAGACCAATACCATCACCGTTGTACACGCCGCCAGCCAGCCGAACCTATCTTTCCTCAAGTACTGGGGATTTGACATAACAGCTCCGAACCATCCCCCCCATCCGCTTCTTAACCATCTCCTAAACCTCACATGGCTACAACTCGTCCAGCCAGAGCGGGATCTGGCTTACTCGCTCCCACCTCTAACCACTTCTGCCGAGACATTAATGAGCTGGAAGCCGAGTAGGCGGGGAAACTTCCACCGAAAACGACGCAGATCAGCTAGAATTCGGCACATCGTCGACGCAACACGCGCCGGCAACTTCTCTGGCCTTGTATGCGCCAGCACCATGGACCCGGTCAGCATTCTAAAGTACACGTTGCCTCTCTTAGCTGGCGGCGCGACCGTCGCGATTTACTCGCCTTCGATCGAGCCGCTGGCCGAACTAGCCGACTGTTTTAGCGTGCCTCGAAGGACAGCCTGGACGAGTGGCAGTGTGCCCGAGACGGCGGGCAAGACAGCCGAGGAGTTGGAGAGATGGCCCGGGACACCTGATTTCCCCTTGAACCCCACCTTGCTACTCGGGACATCGCTTCAGACGAGCCGTGCTAGGAGATCGCAGGTCTTGCCGGGGAGGACCCATCCGCTTATGACGGAGCGAGGAGGTGCTGAGGGTTACGTATTTACTGCTTTCAGGGCTAAGCCGGCCGAGGGACATGTTGAGGCGATGGGCAAGTGGAAGAAAAAGAAGACGGAGGGATCGAATTCGTCGGTGGCGGCGGCGGCGGCGGCTCAGGATGCTGCCCCTGTTGGAGCTGATAAAGATATACCCGTTGAAGACGCAACTGATCCGCTGCCAGCAGATGAAGAGATGACGGATGCGCCTGCTCCTCTCGCAGAGTAGCATCCGACGAGAACGGTTACTGGATGGGATACGCGGTATCCACAGTGACCTTTCAGTATCAGGATAGAGGGAGAAATATGGTGAGTGTTGGACTCTCAAGTCCAGAGGTCAAAATCAGCCTTTTGTAGAGCGTCACGGGATACCCTTACCGGATACCCATCATACCAGCTGCTTCTGTTCAGTGCAGCGGAAAACATTGAGAAGAATTAATAACCTTGGCACATGCAAACACGCCTATCGCTAGAACTGTGAACGTGAATATCCATGTAGTTTCCTGGTTGTGTTGTGCCGCCTGTTCACGTAAAGGGCTCGGGGCCACCACAACATTGGTCCCGTCCAGTAATACGCCCTCCAATTCCATAGGACCGCTCTCACGTTACGGTCAGGACCGGCCACGGTTGAGGCAAATTTCCCATAATTTCTATGAGCTCCAAACATGGTATTTTGCATCATGGTTTGCTTATCCCAAGTCTAACATTCATCACAAGCTCTTGCCCATAAACTTTCTCTTTGTAAAGCTCAACCACCACTTGCTGGGCTTGCCGTTCGGACCGTCCTCGGCGTCGAAGACCCGCGCAAGTAACCGTGTCGCCAGCTCTTGCCGTACTTGGGACATGTATTGCTTGAGGAGTTCTGCGTCTTGCCTGTCGCGGGGGGGTTCATACATCTGAGCAGAAAATTAGCGGGTGTTGAGGGCTGCCATGTTCAAGTTTCAGGAGACAAACCTGATTCAGAGGCCAGCCCGGATCCCCAGGCAAAGCAAAGTTGACATCCAGCGCCGTGTTCATGACCTCCTTGGCGGCGTCGCGCGCCGTGGCCGTGGGCTTGATCTTGGTCAGACACTCGGACACGAACCAGATGCCGTACATGAGCAGGCGGTCGGCGGGGCCCTGGATCTCAAAGTTGCGGAAGAAGGTGTTGGCGCGGAAGACGGCTAGGATCTCGTCGAGGATGTCGTACGACTCGGAGTCTTGGTCGGGAGATTCATTGGGCGGGAGGCCGGCGACGGCGGGGAGCACGTAGGCTGGTCCGCGGGTTCGTGTGCGCAGGGGCAGGAGCGGGAAGTTGCCCACCAGACGGGGCTGGTTTGGGTCCGCGTTGAAGACGGAATTGTAGGCCTATTTGCAAACCGAGGGGAGAATCATGGCGGTTAGTAGGTACATCGCGGGAGCTTTGAAGGGGACAAAGCTTCCAGCTTGCGGATAGGTCGAAGGTCGAGATTGGGGGTTCGAGGTCGAGAGTGACTCGGCTGAAGGACAGGAACGGAAAGAGGATCGTATAGCAGGCTGCAGGCGAGTCAGAGATATAAAAAGGTCACATACCGGCATGGTTTAATTCCTCTGGCGCACTGATCTTGAAGTCGCGAAATCTGGAGATGACCTCTACGCAAGCACTGAAGCATCAGCCAGCAACCAAAGCACCGGTCGCAGCCTTGCGGGGTTGGGACCCACCTATCAGTGCCTGCCCCTGACGGACTGACGGACTGACGTGAGTGTCGACTTCTGTGGCTGGAGCATTGCGTCTGGGCTGATGAAGTCAATGTTGATGCCTGAGGCAGGAAAGCATCGAGACTAAAGTGGCTGAGTCACACTGGTGGCACAGACAGGCAGCCACGGTCCGGCGTGAGATGGCGGGGCGGCCAGTTCCGGCCTAAAATCCGAAACGCGCCAAGTTGTCCACCCATCTCATGACTCACGTGACTCTTGCTGCAATTTGGTGCGCTCGATCCACCGGTGATCTGTTGCAGCTTGTGTGCTCAAACGTGATGACGAAGCGCCAGGTCTCGGTCTTTTGGCCAACTCGAGTCTCGATCGGAATCGTGACGCCACCGGGCACTACCTTGGCCTGGTCGGGAAAACTGGGACACTTCCGGAATCCGCGTTTCGGCCCGTCGTCTGCGTTTTCAGGGCCCCGAACTCTTGTTAAGTTGTTTATAGTGTATTTGCATTTTACTTCCGCTTGCAACGTTGTTCCTAGGTGCTATTCCTTACGCATCCGTCGCCATGTCAATGCAGTTCTTTTGTCCGGGGCAAAAAGGAGGTCGTGAACAATTTAATCCAAATATTGGTGGCTGGGCAACAGGAAACAATGTGCATTGATTTGTGCAACCCACTGCCTGTTGATGCCTAGCCGGATGCAATGGGACGGAATGTGCGATTGTGGCTCGTGTGTGGGAGGGTGACGGTCACGGGAGCTCGTGTGCTAGCGCGTTTCCTCAGCCGGCGCAACCCCAGTTTGTTGGCCCAAAAATACGTCGCCACACTGCACACAGGCTGGAGGGCTCCGCCGAAAAAGGAGGGGTACTCGCTCATCCCCCATCCCGTCGCGCTCGCTTTTTAACCCACGCATTTCCACCCGCCCTTCCTGGCAAAGTCCGGCACAACTCTGAGGGAGAAAGTACTTGCATCTCGCACGCCCTTTCCAAAACACGCACCCAGTCGATTCCCTCTTCTATTTTCTCTGTGTCGCGACAATTACCTCGACAGTGGAATTGGCTTTTCTCTCAGGTATGTTGCAATCCCCCGTCGTTGTGTTTTGACTTTGGAGCTAACGACTTGCAGCAAGACAGCGACAAAAAGAGGGTGTCCACTTTCAGCGCCTGACCCTGTAAGGCGACGAGGCGCGCTCGATGCTGGCGATTGAGTAAGTCGGAAATCGCATCTACACTTTTCAGCGCGCGCATTCGCTGGACAGCAAGCCGCTTTGAGACGTTGGGTCTGTTTACTGACGCGCTCTTCGGCCCGCCTCAGTTCGCTATTCAGCAGCAACCTTTTCGACCAGCTGCGAACCATCATCTCCATGCCGCACTCACGCAACACACCCACTCCCAGCCCAACAGGGCGCAACATAGAGTTCAAGACCCAGGTTCCCAGTGCGCCGTCCACATTGGCCAAGATGACGGACCAGCCTCAGGGGAACTCCGTCTGGCCGCGGAGGAAGATGCTGACGCCAGGCCAACGAGCTTGCCTGAGACTTACAAGGCCTGAGCGAGGCTCGTTGTACGACATCATGCACGAGCATGCAGGGCGATCTCTTTATGTGCTCCCCATCTGCTGGACCGACTTCCACATGCGGGCCCTCGGTGTTCAGTTCCTGGAAAGCCCAGCCATTGAGACCCCGGTTCCTGACTATGATCCCGGACGCTGGCTTGAGCCTTCCCATCTCGCCAAAACGATCACGAAGCAGCTCCATACCCTCGTCCGAGACAACTTTCACGTCATCTCGCGGACCCGGGCCATGAAGTTCATCACGAACCAATTCTTCCCCGACACACTCTCGCACGCCGACTCAGACGTCGACCTGGATATGTATTTCGGCCAGCGCGTCTTTCGAAAGGCAGTCCGCATACACTGCCTCTGGAAGTCGCCCAGAGTCGAGGAGCACTCATTCGACTCCACTACGACCATGCCATCCACCGACCTTGGGGGCAGATCGCCTTCTCCCGGTGTCGCATCGGATGTCGGCCCCAACAAGCCCATTCTCGCCTATATAAGCAGATCGATGCTCGCTTACAACCGCACGATTCTGTACCGGGTGTCTCATGGACCCCGTGATGACAACGCAAACGACGCAGTTACATCGCTTCAGCGTCTGCGGTCAAAGATGCTCGTCCCCAAAAACATCAACCACGACTCATACATCGTCGCCGCTATAATAGCCATGGCACAGGCACACTTCTACAATGATGATCCGTCCAAGGATTACTTGACCCAGACATCGAGGCGGTCAAACGGCACGCGGCTTTCGATTGTCCCACCCGTATTTCGAGATGTCAAGATCCAGATCATCACACACGAGGACCACAATGAAAGCACACCCACATTCCTGGTCTGCACCGCCACCGTAACAGCAGCCTTCCTGGAACGCTTCATGCACCCTACCAAAGCCCCCCTTCCACAAGAACAAATGGCGCAGGGTGCTGCTGGTCTCAAGATTGAGTGCACGCCGGTACCTTTCTGGCCGATTCTCGGTCTGAAGGAGAGGCTTTCCAAGGCGCTCGGTCGTGACCTCGCAGGTGAACCTATGTTTGGGGATCCTGAGCATATCGGTCTATGGGATTCGCTCTTGGAGCCGCCACCGGCCCCTCTGCCGGTCCCCGTGCTCTCCAGCCCCCCTCGCCCCATCCCGGCTGCCGCCGCCGCTGTCAGGAAGTCGCTCAAACGGACAAGAGACCGCGAGTGCGAGCAACTGAGACCTGCCTTGTCAGAGATGCTCAACAGCAGCTTCGAGGAGGATGACACGACTCCGAACAGCAGCTCGGAAGATCTTGACAAGCCAATGCTGAGTCCGGATGCTAAGAGAAGAAGGACTGCGGCGTCAACTCGGGGGAGCGGTGCTGCTGGAGCGACTGGCACCCCAAACCCCTTGGAGGTCTGTTAGGAGCCCACCTCCAAGGTGGGAGGAGAGAAAAAAAAGAGACGGCCATTTGTTGACGAGAAAGGCCACTTCAGGGGATGGGCTTCGCCTATCGATAACTGGCCTGCCGACGAAGCACGCAATCCGCCGCCTTCTCTGGCTCTTGACTTGGTCGATTCATCCAATCCCGATGACGATGAACTGTCCGACTACGAGTCGGATTCCGAGATGGAAACGGCGTTCAGTTACTCGGTTCCCAGCGGATGGAATGACGTCGCTAACAAGCCTGGTTCATCCTCCAATGGACTAGATGCTAATACCAACGGCGTCGGGAAGGCGAAACCCCTGAGCAATGGAGGATGGCCCGACAAGGACGAGCTGCCAAGTGCGGTCCCGTCCCTGTCCTCGGTTGCTTAATATCTGCTGGTACTATGCTCGAGGCCACTCCGAGATATCTATCTTGTGCCTTCTTGATGTACCAGCGCGGAGTCGTCTGCTAGTTTGGCATTTTACACTGGGGGGCGCATTCTGGAAGAAGGGAGCGGTATGGGGACGATGGAATGGGACAAATGATTGACAGCACAATAGCAGCGATGAATGAATGCATGACTGGGTTGTCGGTTTGCAAAAGCGGAATATACCCTACCTGCCTCAGCTGGGCAACGGCTCGCAGGTGCAAATGTTGGTTGGCTTTTTTCTTCCTTGCTCCCTGTAACATTGCCTGTGATTTTCTTTTGGGACTTTGGGACTGGAGTTGGGATGAGGATATATACGAACAGCACATGACATACAAAGACTGCATGGAATGCTCACGCATCGGGAGGACACGGCGCCGACGGACACTCTTTACACAGCTGGGATTAATCGCTAGGCTCTGTATATAGATGGGCGGTCGCGTAGCGGTGGAGGACCGATGAATGAATATACACGGATACACGTTTCGCTTCACGTTTGGGCCAGATAGACTTGTTGTTGCTTGACACGCGGCGGCACACGCCCTTGAATCCGTACCTCATGACTGTATAAAGGAATCATACAACAAGAATACAAATTCTTCATTATAACACCTTGCCGTGCTGACTTTTAACCGCCTCAGATAAAGATGCATATTCCAGTGTCCGTCAAGTGGGTAGGTACGAAGGAAGGGATTCAGCTGCTCCTTCCCTATTTTAATTGCATATGGGGCCATGATGTCATGTCTCATCCGGAACTCCGCCCGGTCGGTAGAGTGTCATGCTTTTACGCCATTGAGCCACCTCCATCATCACCGATCAAGTTGTATCATGTTACTCGCCAAACTGCCAGTACTTATTTGCAACGCAAACTCGGCTTGGATCTTCTGAGCCCAGCGTAAACCAGTCTTCAAGAATCAAATCAACCGACATCGCTATTCTTATTATGAGTACCAGAACCGCAATGAACGCAGTTGATGATATCGTCGACGTTGTCGACCCTGCTGACGAAACCAAGTGCGTCCCTCACCTAACTGACCCAAACTCTCACTGAGACCGTCATCGCGGCAGTTGGACTAACAGAATTTGTCCCGACAACAGTGCCTCTCTAAGAACCGCCGCCAAGAAGAAGGATGACACTCAGAGTACCAACGCGGGCAAGACGAGCAAGAATTCTGACAAGGCCCCGACCAAAGAGACGGCTGTTGATACGGGTGAGTCCATCCTCTTAGGCCCAGTCGTAAGTATGGATACGAATCTGACACTCTCAACCCGTGGGATCTAGCTGCCGACCAGGCCGTCGTCGATGCAAACGACAAGGCAGAGAACGACACCAAGCGTTACAAGGTCGTCAACGAGTGGATTGCAAATTCCTAAGTAACCGTCGGTGCTATCACAGCTGGTCGCAAGGATGGATTACTAGGCTGGAAGCTCACCAGGATGGGATGATGGATCGGGAGATGTGAGCTGGGAGTCGGCACATTTTTTGGGAGTTTGACAGTCACCCACGACCATGTTTTCAATTCTTGAGACTTGTCATTTGATTCAATCTTCTTTTTCATAGGTACCGCTAATTAGCGTTAAGCCTGGGCAATATGTGCAGACTCAGAGTTACCATTGCTTACATCTAATAGCAATCATCGCCTGTGGAACTTTGAATAAGGAGATGGAAGTTTCCTGTGTCTTCGACTGGATTATCTTTCAACATGGTGTCAAGCTTGAGATCTAGCAAGGACTTGAGTAACACGAGTGAACCATACGTGAACTCCGACTTCACCCGGATTCATCCAAGCTAGAAGTCGTCTGTCCAGAATCAACTTCCTCCGGTTGAAGGGAGTGTGACATTCTAGATAGGGGACCTGCGCAAGTTGATTCGGGGAAGCTGCAGTGTTACAAGAGCTTGTTTCTCTCCAGGTTGATGTACCGTGCCAGTGTAAGCCTCGTGATGTCTGTCTGTGAATCTTTGGACAAGTAAGCTTCATCCTCATTGCACTGACTTGGGCCTCGGCAGGACGAGCCCCAGAATCGGAGAGCAAGAATGGCATATGATTGCGACAGGCTGGGAAAGACGAGCAAGAAATCCCCTGACCTTTCTGAGAGACCTTGACTAGTAGGGTGACTGGTATATTCAATAGTCTACCTGTCGACCGAGCACATACCGCGACAACTGTACTACCGGGTCCAAGACTGGGGTGCATACGCTACACCTTACCTGCCCAGGGCTAGAAGAGGCTCACCCAGCCCCCTCACTCCGCATCTCCGGATACGAACATAGCTTCTCCAACACTTGGAACACCGTTCCCACCGGCGATGGGCTGCACTCATGACTGGACGGAAAATCCTCCGGGGCCGACCCCTCGCCGTTGATAGTCAGGCACCAACAACGTCCCGATAGACTACGATGCTCTAACTGGTCTTGTACAAGTCCCAGAAGCATCGTACATATTCACATGCTTGAAACTTGACCAAGACTTCAGAACCCATCATATCGCTCTCCGGAGTCCGGAGGAGGTTGATGGCGATGGCGGGGAGATAGCTTTTTGCTATCCCTCACGCCTCGGGGCCGGGACATCTTGACTTACCGTAGGCTCAGTCCAAGACATGCTTTGCTCGACCTTCCCAAGCTTCTCTTTGCTTTTCTTCAAAGACTCGGGTTCCACAACTGCTTGCCCGAGACGAACAGCCAGAACATGGATGGCCTTGATAAGAGCTTCCCAACACAATCCAACTTAAAATTAGCTATGGAGCAACGAACAAGAACCGAAACAAAACGAATTCTTCTCCAAAACCCACTGCCAGAAAAGAAGCATGCCAAGTCCCGAACACGATTTGCACGTCGTTCCTCGCCAAGAAGAGATGTTCACCGCTTTCTTCCAGGGTGAAAACTAGCTTCAAGTTCTTAACCAAGATTCACCCTAGATTTTACACCAAACCGGCATTCAACGTTGTCGTTTCCGTTTCTTTCCCAGGCTTACACGCATGGCGTCGGAGCAAGAGGCCAGAAAGGGGAAGGCTTGAGAACCGGGTAGCCGCTCCTTCCCGCCCCCACAAACTCACGGACCATAGTCTGCCTTGTGAGCTTCCCCCAATTACCCCAACATTTTGGTAAATGTCCACATGGTTTGCGGGGACTCTCCACTGTGTCGTGGGGCTCTGGACCTGCTTCGTTCTTCCTCGTTTCCTCTCCTTCCCTTGCAGAATGTTCTTTTCTCTCCACTTTGGTGTTGCACCTTTGGCATGCTGAATAAACGTTCTCCTTTAATACATATTGGTCTTATTTAACTGCCGCTGCGGGGAAAAAGTGAGCTTTACGCGACGATGATCGGCGCAGCTACGGATACATGCAACCTGTTTGGTTCTCTGACACGGATACGTACTGTACCGATGTACAGTAGCATGTACCGTACAGTACATACCTCCTCTCCAGGTCCCCGAACCCATTACATTTCAGTTACGCGCTCGCTGGACCAGGAAGACCTGTTGACAACAACTTTCATGACCCACGAGATACCTATCGCGTTGCATCCGCCCATTCTTCCCTTTCGCTTCTGCAAATCTCCCACGATATTTTACCACAAGGACAGGCATCTCGTCCGTCTCCATGCCCATTTCCTGGGGTCCCGCAACCAAATCTCTGGTAATAACGAATATCCCTTGCCCAACTTTATTACGCTGTCAGGTCTCCACCAGCTCTAATAATAGTCAAATAGTGTACAGGACGGGACCAAGTCCGCGAACCGGAAGAATTAAAAACTAACAAGCCTGTTTTTCTTGCTCTCGGCCAAATATTTCACGAAAACCTCGCCTGGTCGTTAATCTTGCAACCCTCCCAGTGCCGTTCCTTTCCAGATCGGGATACCTGGCTACCCCTCACCGTCTCACTGAACCAAGATGTATCCCGGCTTCTTTGGGCTCTTAGGGCAGAGGGCAGCCAAACAGGTAACAAGTCACCTGGATGCGCGTTTCCCCAAACACTACCACAAGATGCAAGTCATCTCCAAATTCTATTTGGCCGAGGCTTGTCGTCTGGCTTAGCGCCAGGAACCATCTCATTTGGGCTTTCACATGTGTATTTCTCATCACACCCGCTTGGTTGGATCCGAGTCTCCTCAGTGAACGACGGTCCGTTTCTGAGTTTCTCACCAACCTAGCCGCCCTTCCCCTCCCCGATTTTGCTGACGATTTGGCTGCGACCCGCCTGACATTCCCACGGTTACAATACAGCGTTGTGAAGTCCCGCGTTGCATGTTGGACCTCTTTACCCCGTGGGGAAGACGGACGAATGCCCTCTTTGTCGCTGGCTTCAGGCATGGCACATGTCACCTCCCCGGAATGCGGGCACGCGAGTGCCGTTGACAAGACACGTTGACCATGCTTTTGCTCGTCTAAAAGTCCAAACGAAGAAGCCATCGCCGACCTGTGGTCCACAACTTGCCCGACCTGTCGCTATGCCCCGGGCGATAGCAGAGCTACCGCTGGCCATAGTTGGTCACCTGGTCTGCCCCCGGACCCCGGCCGTATTCGCTCGCCGGGTTCGCATGCGTCTTCCACCCGAGTCGGAGTCGCATTTTGCGGGGAAGACCTGTCCTTGTCCAGTTCCACTTGGAGATGAATTAAAAATTGTTGAAGAGTGTTACAGGGCTCCATTCTGTACGCCTAGCCCGTTCGGTACATGTTATCGCGAGTTGACTGAGTGTCAAAGGGCTTGGGTTGCAGAAAAGTCACCGCGAGCGAGACATGGCAACAGGGGGGTCGGTCTCAGTGGAAGTCCATCTCGACAAGTATAAACATGAGCCCCTTCCCGCCATCATGGTCACACAAGACTTGAAGTCAGCCAGGGACACTCGCCTCCTCGTCAATAACCTCTTACTTCCTTGTCCGGCGCCTCCCCCAAAGCCCATCCATCTTCTAGGATCCAGCTCATCACCATGAAGGGATTCTCTGTTGCTGCCTTCGCTGGCGCCCTGGCTCTCATCGGCCAGGTTGCTGCCGCACCACCTGAGCTCCCAGCATCTCCCGTTCTCGAGAAGCGGGCGAGGCCTACTGTCACCATCTCCCAGGGAAATGTTGTCGGTATTCAGGGCGCTAGAACCGAGACTTTCTATGGCATTCCCTTTGCTGAGGCGCCCATGGGGAACCTTCGTCTCAAGCCCCCTGTCAGACGCACCTCCACCATTGGAACTTTTGATGCCTCGGAGATCGCTGCTGCCTGCCCTCAGTTCCTCGCCGACACCGATGCGACCGACTTGCTTGGAAGTATCCTGGGAACTCTCACGGGCCTCCCTCTCCTTGACAAGGCGCTCAAAGTGAGCGAGGACTGCTTGTCCATCAGCATTGTCCGCCCCGCTGGCACTACTGCCGACTCGAAGCTCCCGGTGCTGTTTTGGATCTTTGGAGGTGGATTTGAGGTGAGATTATTATTGAAACTATCTTAATTTTATTGCTAACTCGTTCCACAGCTCGGCTGGTCATGGATGTACGACGGCAACTCGCTGGTTGGCAATGCCATTGACCTCGGAAAGCCCTACATCTTTGTAGCAGTCAACTACCGTGTCGGTGCATTCGGCTTCATGCCCGGCAAGGAGGTGCTCGCCGACGGCTCCTCCAACCTCGGTCTGCTCGACCAGCGCATGGGTCTGGAGTGGGTTGCCGACAACATTGCTGCTTTCGGTGGTGATCCGGACAAGGTGACCATCTGGGGCGAGTCGGCCGGCGCCATCTCCGTCTTTGACCAGATGGCTCTGTACGACGGCGACAACATGTATAAGGGCAAGCCGCTCTTCCGCGCCGGCATCATGAACTCTGGCAGCATCGTCCCTGCCGACCCCATGGACTGCCCCAAGGGCCAGGCCATCTATGACGCCGTCGTCAAGAAGGCCGGCTGCGACTCGTCCAGCGACACGCTCAACTGCCTGCGCAACCTGCCCTACGCCAAGTTCCTCAACGCTGCCAACTCGGTCCCCGGCATCCTCTCGTACAACTCGGTCGCCCTTTCCTACCTTCCCCGCCCGGACGGCAAGGTCCTTGTCCGCAGCCCCGAACTGTCTGTCTCGAGTGGAAAGTACGCGGCCGTGCCCATGATCATCGGCGACCAAGAGGATGAAGGCACCTTGTTTTCTCTCTTCCAGAACAATGTCACCAACACCCCCAGACTCGTGAGCTACCTGAACGACATCTTCTTCCACGGCGCCTCCAAGAAGGACATGGAGGGTCTCGTCGACACCTACTCCCCGATCATCACTGAGGGATCGCCGTTCGGGTCTGGCATCTGGAACGAGGTCTACCCAGGCTTCAAGCGTCTGGCCGCCATCCTCGGAGATCTCGTCTTCACCCTCACCCGCCGTGTCTTCCTCGAGGAGGCCACCAGGGTCAACCCCAACGTCCCCTCGTGGTCTTACCTGGCCAGCTACAACGAGGGCTTCCCCATCCTGGGCACTTTCCACGGCAGCGACTTGTTGCAGGTCTTCTATGGCATCTTGCCCAACGACGCCAGCAAGCGCATCCAGAGCTACTACGCCAACTTTGTCTACAACGCGGACCCCAATGACTTTTCCGGCGGCTTGAACGCCAAGAGCAAGGTCGCCGCCAACTGGCCGCAGTGGTCCAAGAGCCGCATGCTGGTGCAGTTTTATGCCCGGTATGCCGGCTATCTCAAGGACGATTTCCGCACTCGCCAGTACAACTGGATCAAGGCAAATGTCGCCAAGTTGCACATTTGAGTTTCTTGAGGGCATGCCGCTCTTCCGCCTGGGGAGTGGGAAAAAATATTTCTTAATTATTGTTTGTATATAGCATCTTCATTAGTTTTCCTGTCTATACCCACTGCAGACCGTTCAGCAATGGCTCTGGTGGTCTGTGTTATGACATGACATGGCATGATGAGGATTGGATATGACGCATTGGATGTTTCTCGCATTGACGAGAAGAAGAGGTACCACTGACTGGCTTGACGGCAGTTGCAGTGAGGTCATGGTTTTACGATTTCGACGGTTCGAAGTTGTATTGATACCATGACATGATATGGCACCATTGTATATAGTCTTACGGAAATGGACATGATTGTGTCACATCCTTTTTATATTGATTAATGATCATCGCCTCTGCATAAAAAGCTCATCTCGCGTTTTGACTTGTGGTTCAGTTGTTCAGCTCAGGCACAGTACCATTACTTGTCGCTTGTTCTTGATCAATAATGCCAAGTAGCGGTGATATCAGCCCTATTATATGTCAAATTGTCTGTTTGCCAATCTCAAGGACCCTGAAAGGTCCAAACGCAGACAAAATGACATCTCCCAAACCAAGCAACAGTCTTTGATGGTTGAGGTCTCTTGGCATTAAACACGCCATCACAACCCCGGCCTAGTGTCTTGAGCTTTTTGATCCCTTGACAGGGTTAGCTGGGAGTCTTTTTTTATGCGGTAATTTAACCTTGTTAAACGAACCGGCAATCCAAAAGAGAGGATCAACTCTTTTATCACTTTTCACTTGTCATTGCCACGTTTCTTTTCTGTGTTGACGGCGGCTTGCATTCCGAGATCGAGACCCGGTCCTTGTTCTCGTATCCGCACTGTGCCCGCTGCCACCTGCCAACTGTGTGTTCGTTCACCTGCTGACGGGAGCTTCCGCAATACGGAGAAAACAAACCCCTTTTACCCCTGAATTCGGCTCAATCTTGCTTTTTTTCTGTTTACTTTACGAGCCACTGATACCTCCGCGTTCAATAGGGAACTAACATCTTGTCTTCAATGTTATCGGGGAATCTGAGCAGCCCAAGAACAGCACAAGGATAAAATCAACCAAAAACGGACAAAATGGCAGGCGACAGAATCCTCGTCCTAGGCGGCACTGGTCCCGCGGGGATTGTCCTCCTCCGGGAGCTGCTCTTCCGAGGACACGCCACAGTAGCATATGTCCGAAGTCCAGACAAGGTCCCCGCTGACCTAGCTTCAAACAAGTTGCTCGAGGTATATCTGTCCCAGCATGAGCCAGCAATCATCACTTGTCAAGTTATCATCTATGGCAACTAAGTAGAAAGCAGATAATCCCCGGCCAACTTGGCGATTCCACGCCCCTAGAAAGCGCAGTCTCTCAGTCGAGAATGATAATCTCCCTCCTCGGCCCACAACTCAACGACGCGCCGAATCCTTCCCCTTTGCCCGGTTTCTACTCAGACGTATTGTTCCCACTGATGAAGAAGCACCGTGTCAAAAGAATAATTGCTACTTGTACCGTCAGCGTGGTCGATAAAGATGATTCTTTCCTTTTTGGACGGTGGCTCCTTGCACGGGGAATCCAGCTCTTTTTTCGGGGCTCTTGGGATTTTGATCAAAGAGTTGCTGGTGTCTTTGCACAACTCGATCTCAATATTGGAGATGGTGGAAAAGGGAAAGAAGGCGAGATTGAATGGACCCTTGTCCGACTGTGCGGAATCCCAGGTGGAGCAAGCGAGGAGGAGTGGAAAGCTGATCGGGAGGCTGGGAAAGGCGTGTATGTGGGACCTGTTGTTAGTGGCAAGGATAAATGGTTCATGACGCTCAAGAGAGGACGATTGGCGAGGTGGCTTGTTGATGTTGTCGAGGAGGAGGAGAAGGCGGGCAGGGCGATGGAGAGCTTGGTTGGAAAGATGCCGGCTGTTAGCGAGATTTGACGAGTGGTCATGAATAAGCAGGAAGATGACGCGAGCAAGGACCCTGGTCAGGTGGTGCAGGTTGACTACTATACGTCTAAAGTGTAAGATAAGAGATACCTTACGTCACTTAGTCGTTAATCGGAATTCATATATACACGATTAAGCTCCTCGCCCAGAGTTGTGCGATATGTCTTGTACCGCGCCATACCATCTCCCCGGCTTTTCAGTAAGGTCACCAACAGCCCCTTTCCCACCATGTCATTATATTTCAAGCCCGTAAAGCTTCGCGTATATCTTTCTGCGAGTGTCCTATTGTACGATACTATCATGCCAAGGATTGCCCACGCGTCTGGGTCGTTGTGCTGGTATTCAGACGGAAGCAACCTTGGATCATAGACGGGGAGGCGAGCCATGAGGAATGACTGGGCGTCCTCGCAACCTGTAACAAGGTGAGCCTGAATTTGACCTAGCCGTGAATAGTGGGGGCTTGTGGGAAGAAAGTACCGTACGCACAGGTCCAGCATCTCGGGGTTGTCGATATTTATATTTTGTAGGACGAGCGGGACGAGGGTTAAACAGTATGGTTCCCGGTCTCGGACCCAGTCTGCTGAGGTCCCAGCGGGGTCGGCAGTGAGGGATTGCCTGATGACACTCCTGGAGAATTCATCCGCTATATCAACCGGCCTCATGAAGCACCATCGAACAGGGCTGGCAAGGATCCTATCCGAGGCTAGAAACTCCACGACGGTGTAATGAGCCATGCTCACAAAGTACCCCTTGGGGGGCTCTTCGAGATGCTTTCCCTTTTTGTGCACAATGCAATCCCCTTCGGCGACTCGGGCCATACAGACCTCAGTTAGAAAGTCGGTGAATGGAAGTTTGTGCTCCTGAACCGTAATGAGACATCCACACAGCTCGCGTAAGTCGTCGGCAGTATATCTATAAGTCCTGCCCGTCAAATGTTGGAGATCGTCGCACACAGCCCCGACGAGGGCGTCAATGTGAATTCCTTGGTCTCTAAGCCGGTTGCAAGATGAGTGTCCTGCGATCCAGAGAAGAACACGGCGGACAAAAGGCCGGTCAATCTCGGGAATCCCATCCAGTAGCCGGATATAAACCTCGTCGAGGTCATGAGGAAGACAGTTGAGCGCATGGACGAGTTGGGACTCTTCACGGATTCGCTCCAGAATATTCATCTGACATGCCACCCACCGGAACCTGTGGTTGAAGCGTCAGAGCACAGCTTCCTTGGAGCTCAACATATTGACTTACATTCCGTGGGCCCCTGAACATAGCCGCTCCTCAATCCACTCGGATAGGTGGCTCCAACACCTCATCCGCGGACTGCTTGTGATCCAGTTTCGAACAACAGTCTGTATGTCCTGGGAGACAAAAGCGTTGGACATGGAAATGCTAGTCGTAATACCGGAGAATGACTGTTCGATGTCCTGATGCAGGCGACTCGTAGCCACTAGCCGCAGGGTCTGGAAATGTTTGTCGGTGGCAAGCGTTGTCAAGACAGACAGCAGATGTTTTCTGGGCTGACTCTCGTCGACTCCATCAAGTGCGACATATACGGCGCTGAACCGCGGCATAATTGACTGGAGAACGCTTAGCAGCTCGGCGATGGTAGGCTCATAACCTGAGTCTCGAAACCTTTTAAGTTGCGGTGGGACCCAATCCGACTGGTGGCTGAGCCTGCTGATAATCCAACGTAGGAACGGCGAACCAGAATCCTCGTTATGTGAGTAATGGCAGTAGTAGTATGCGTATCCCAGTTGCCGGCCGGTAGCGTCCTCACAACGCGCCTTGATGGACTCAATCGCAACAGAGGCGATGACCGATTTGCCAGCGCCGGGGATCCCATGAATCCAGAGAAAACGATCCTCTGGCGTTTCCTCTGACTGCAGCCACAAGTTCCACTTCTTCCACCTTGGGAGCCATTCGCCCGTATGCTCCTCGTGCTGTTCGAGCATGCGGTTGTGAATCACGGAGGGATTGTGGCACTTGGACTGCAGCCACTCGAGTACTTCTGTTCGTTCGGCTCTTGTCAAAGCATGCTCAACTCGTCCAACAGCTGCCTTGACTTGTTTGATTTCGTGCCTAAGCCCTGACTGTCAGCAATTGCCGTCAGAATTCCAGGAAAGACTTGCATCAAATCGCCTGTCAACGCAAGCAAAAGAGTCGATTTATGCAGAGTAATCTCGGCAAGCAGCTTCCGGACCTGAGAATCTTTGAGCGCCCAAGAGAGATCGGAAAGATTGAAACTCGTCTTCCTTGTTGCATCGTCTGGAACTTTGGGAAGCAGACGTTCCAAAGCGCTGATGGCCTTGTAACATGCTTGGATAGGCCCCGAAGGTGCAAATAGGGTTGGGAGAGCCTCTGCTGTCCTGGGATGAAGCTCATCTTGGTGGAAGCAGGAGAGGATGGCTCGCAGTGACGTGACCTCGCTGGCAATTATGACCATATCCCGCGGTGCGTCCTTGGCGTTGCCAATGAAATGGCTGCAAACTCGGATAACAGTGTCAGTCAGCTGTATAAAGGCGATGATGCTTGCCGCGACTTCGGCCATGTTTCGGTAATATGCTGTTCTGCATTTGTGGGTTGCGCTTGCTATGTCCAGTAAGTAATGAACTAGAATGGGCGATGTTGGAAAATTGTATTTTGGTACTTTGGTAGGCACGGGTACCTACATCAGGCACCAACCTGGAATCGACCACGCTGGCAGATGTGGCTGTGCTCCAACCGACTGGACATGGTTGTGTCGAGAGAGGGTATGAGAGGGAAGGAATGCCGCGGAGGCGTGTCGAATTTATATGATTGGTCAATAACATGGGCGACCTCTTTCCCGCTCTCAATTCCCCCAAAAATGACTTTCACCTTGGGATTTAACGTGAGGAGAGCCACCACCGTGACCTCAAGAAGTCCTCATCCCGAGCCACATTGTCGTTTTCCCAACAGGATGGGGATAGTTTCCCCCAAGACTTGGCTAGGGACTCGTTCAGCAAGTTTGCCGATAGGTTCGCTGCCTTTGCTCAGGAGAGAAAGAAAGCCCGGTTACAGGCCATCATCAGGAGTTTACAATTCCCCCAAATCGTCGATCGAGAGACCAGCATCCTTGATGCCCACAGAGCAACTTTCGAGTGGGCTTTCGGCCAAGACAAGTCGAACTTGGCTGAGTGGCTTTCTGGTGCTTCTGGGATTTACTGGGTTTCTGGGAAAGCCGGATCGGGCAAGTCCACCCTGCTCAAATTTCTTACGGGCCACCGGCGGACAGAAGAGTTGCTGCAGGAATGGTCGGGTGGCAAAACCTTGGTCACTGCCAGTCATTTCTTTTGGGCCCAGGGGACCGCTCTTCAAAAGTCACACCAGGGGCTTTTGCAGACCCTGCTATGTCAGGTTTTGCAAAAGCACCCCGAGCAGGTTTCGGTCATCTCGCCAACAAGATGGTCCTCCTGGACAGACATGCAAGCCCCGTGGAGTTTATCGGAACTCTCAAAATGCTTCCAGTCCATGGCTTCAACCAAACACTTCCGCATTTGTTTATTTGTCGACGGACTGGACGAGTACCAGGGTGACCATCAAGATCTTATTGAAATACTTGAGGGTTGGAGCTTGTCTGAGAATATCAAAATCTGCGCCTCGAGCCGCCCTTGGGTCGAGTTCACCTCGGCGTTTGGCTCTGGCCACTGGAAGCTGCAGGTTCAAGACCTTACTCGTCAAGACATATCCAACTACTCGACCGACAAGCTGAAATCCCACAAAGATATCGACTCATATGGGTCTGAAGTCGACTCTATCGCACAGGAAATTAGTCTCCGAGCCCAGGGTGTCTTTTTATGGGTCTATCTTGTCGTCCGCTCGCTGATTCGAGGTATGCGATATATGGACACGATCGAAGACTTGTGGGAGCGTTTGAATGAGCTACCAACCGACCTGGAGGAGTACTTCAGACGCATGCTCGACTCTATCGAACCCATTTATAGGAAACGAACCGCTA
Source organism: Rhypophila decipiens (assembly GCA_033297075.1). NCBI lineage: Eukaryota > Fungi > Ascomycota > Sordariomycetes > Sordariales > Naviculisporaceae > Rhypophila > Rhypophila decipiens. The sequence continues at coordinate 85,194 of MU858086.1, read as the reverse complement.
GGGCTTTGAGAGTTCTCTCACAAATCGAGTCAGAGATGGACAAGCCATTACATGTAATTACCTTCTACTTTATGGATCTTGAGATGAAAGACCCGGAATATGCTTTCAGTTCTCTTGAATCGCCGGCACCCGGTCAAGAGAATAGGTTTTACACCAGATTAGAGGGCGAGAAGCAACACCAGCTAGTTGCCCAATGCAGAGATCTCGTGCATATCTCTGTGATAACCAGCTTGAACGGCCAAACAGTTCATCCCCCGTGGTCGATGAGCGTATCCTTCCTCCATCGAACTGTGGCCGACTTCCTGACAGCATCCGAGGTCCATCGCATGCTCATATCACGCTCAGGAGACGACTTTGATCCGCGAGGGTCCATCTGTCGCTCCTATCTAGCGCAAGTTAAGAACACCAACCTCATCTAGAGAACAGCACCGCATCTACCTCGAGCCTCCTGGGGGGGGGGGGGGAGGGGGGAGGGGGCTTTCGGAGAGATTGCCTTATACCGACCATCTGCGCGAATGCACGTGGTATTGAACAAGCACAAGGGCGAACGGAGCGCCGTATCCTGGACTCTTTGGCCCCCTATTTCAGCGTTGAAAGTAGAGAGGTCAGTGAGATGTTCTCCCAGGCGTGCCCTGACTTCCTGAACCTAGCGATCAGATTGGAACTTTTAATCTACGCAAAAGAGTTTCTGGAGGATCATGAAGACCGGAGGAAGGATGCCCTCATCGCTGCCCTAATGAAACCCATGAGTGCGGTGCCCGGGCATAAGATTGCCATGGGCTCCTACGACGAACTCAACCTCGACTTGGCTAGGCATGCTCTAAACTTGGGGGTGAGCCCCAATGAGCCTGCAGACACGAGAGATGAGTATCATATGGCCATCCCAGTCACAATCTGGTCCCAGTTCTTGCACCAATGTATGTACGACGTGCAGCACCATAGCGATGAACGTCTTGGAGGTTGCTCGACGGACACTGCGTTCAGTATCCTGCATCTGTTGTTGACGCATGGGGCAATGCCAACTGCTGTAGAATGGAACACCCTCAGGAATGCGTTTTCAAGCAATCAATACAGCGAGTTGAAGTTTGCCTGGGAGAACAGTATCAAAAATACGACCAGTGGGGAAGATCAGTGGAACCCGAGGAGCCAGGCCCGACTGGGAGTCCCCGACAGGTATTGGGAGGTCGAGAGCGGATCTGAAGAAGAAAAAGACACAGCCAGGGAGCAAAGGGCTTGGGAAGTCGAGAGTGAATTTGACGAAGAAAACGACAAACTTGATCAGCAAAAAGTTAAGGAGGTGGAAAGCGAATCCAAAGAAGAGAATGACAAGGCCAGGGAGAAAGTGGGAAATGCAGTCGCAGTGACCCTTGAGGCGAGGGCCGAAGATGATGTTCAGACTGGTTCACAAGGAGTAATACGGACTGATCAACTGGACACTGGGAGGTCACGGTTGGTAGGTTGTCACACACCCGACACAACTGGAAGGGTTCAAGCTTTAAAAGAAGAGATCCTACCATCAAGGGAGGTTGTAACAAAGAGGCGGAGAGGAATATGGAAATGGATGAAAAGGAAACGGTAAGAACGTTGCCCGGCACATAGTAACATTTCAGTAAATACCTTACTCCAGTTGACATATCAGTCTAGACAAAGTACCAGTGTTGTAAGAAGTTTGAATTACTATTCTTTCAATCTAGAACTAACGCCATGCAGCACTTGATTGAATGCTGGGTTGCGCTTACCTCCGTTTTTTACTCGGACTTTGTGGACTCTTTAGTAGTTTGTAGATTTTCGAAGGCAATTTCCAACATTCAAGAGAAAATCCTCGTCTCACATGGAAAACATGGGCAGCCTCTTGGCCAGAAAGTAAATCAGATAAAACACCAGCACATCCTGTGACGGAACCCCGGTGAGATCATCCGCTAATGCTCCCAACACCCAGTCCGAGTACAATGCAAAAAGGACCGTCAACACCACCAGACAACACATGCCCCCAAACAAAAAACTCCCAAAGATATTCGACACAAGACATCTCTGGTCCGGGTAGACTACCATGGCACAAATCATTGTCGCAACCGTGACGACCCCCGCCGCAGCCGCAAATACATAGGTGATGATTTTGAGCTCCGTGTTATGACCAATACTCCCTTTGACCAGGCTTGCAATCCCAATGAAGCCGACTACTCCACCTACAGCAAGAAGAGGCGACCAGACCATGATCTTGGAGAACAGACCCGTGACTTTGTCCTTTTCGTGGATCAAGCCCGCTCGAGACTCGTTTCCACCCATGGGCATCGTGATGATTCCGATTTTGCTTCCATTTTTTCTGCTGTCGCTGATGGTGACTCCTTCTCGAGTTCGTCTTATAGCCCCGTTGATGCGCTTGATTCTTCCCCAGTCAATAAGCGTCGCTGCGTGGAGCGCCATGATTGAGAGAGTCAGACTGAATGTCAACTTCCAGGTTGCTACGAGCAAAAGTTGCCAGCCGTTTCGGCAGCGGACCATGGTCAGGATTGTGAGGACGATTGTGATTATCAGGCCTAGGGAGGAGAGGATCAGGTTGTAGACCTTGTATCGGAGGAATCGCCACGGTAGGAGCGGGTCCCGGCCGCGGGAGAGGAGGTACATTGTTAGGTAAGTCAGGAGGTGTGAGATGAAGCCTATTAGGCCGTAGGGGAGGGCGTAGCATTGGATTTGGGCTGGGATGGGGGTTATCGTGCCGTGGGAGGTCGAGCCGTTGGGCGATATGTATGGGGATTCGAGCCATTCTTTGAGGTTGAAGCCTCGGGGGGCTATGGTCGTCATGGTCTGCTGATCTGTGGTTGCTTCGGATGTCTTAATAGCGGGATAAAAGGAGTGACCGCTTTGGGAAAGTTGAGAGTGAGGCCATTCACGTGATAAAGATGCTAGAATAACCAGATGTTATACCCCTGGGTGGAAGATGTTGGGTGACTGCGCTATAGTAGTTGCATGCGTAATATTAATGGCTGGAAGAACAACCATATAATCATGTTTCGAGTTTCGTAACCCGTACATCTTCGCTGCTCATACATGCATGAGGCTCGATCCATGATGAACAAAATGATAAGAATGGAAACAACCGTGCTGTTTTTCATGGGGCTGTTCGACCTCCGCCCAGGATGGTGGCGGCCAAGTGCATACATCACTAAACCACGCGCCGCAAGGCATTCTAGAGGGCGGATTGACGCCACAATGCGAGTTTTCGGCGTGCGGTTTCGGAAGAAACAGCACTTTCGTTGGGGCTATGGAGGCGGAATGAGGCTCATTGGCTTCCAAATTCAAAGTTCCAAGATGTAGCTGCTGCTTCTGAGACGAGGAAAGACACCGACTTCCACTTTCGAGACCGACACAAGCGTCAAGTAACTCGTTGATGGGTAGAAGTTCTGTCGAGACGCAACAAAATGGAGTCTAGGCCAAGGTGGCAGCTGAAGTCTTATTTCTTGGCTTGCAGCAGGCTGTCTGCTGGGCAGATGAAAATAACACATTTGTAAATGTTAATTTTGATCCCGCTAGGCTCCCACGACGGAATCCTGATTCCCGAGACATTTCTATCCGACCGTTGCACTTGTCTGCCTGGGATGAGGCTCTTGGTTTCAGCATTTTCAAAAGAAGACATCGAGTTTGGCTGCCTCAATACGTTTTAAAACAGGTACTGGTTTAACGAACCTTCAGATGACTCGTAAAAGAATAATACTTTCTGCTGAATTAGTCTCCGGATTGAAATTCAGACGTCCATCAGCACAGATTTACTTCAACCAACACAATGCAACTCCAACCATGGTCACCGGAGTTACAGCTCCAAACCGATACCTCTTCGTATACCGGCCGGAGGAGGATAACAAGTCAGCATACTGCCCTTCCATCTATCACTCTTCTAGATGACTGACACCAACATGAAACGACAGAGACACCACCCCAGCTGGGCTTCCAACCGGCCCAAGTATCAACCTATGGAACCGGACAGTTCCAGTCCACCAACGGGATGGTCGGCGTGGCGGCCGGCCAGCCCAACAGCAACAACTTTGCCGGCATCATCACCGACGGGAGGAACCACAAGATCCAAGTCAAGGGAAACGCCACGGTTATTATCGACCGCAAGAATAACATTCGCGCGCAGGTTGATGAGGACAACTATGCAGAGTATAATCGTGAGTTCAACTTTCTTCATCATTGATGACAAATGCTGATGTCTGGATAGCACATGGAGGTTCGTCCGGTGGAAAGTTTCGAGCGTTGGTAAGGGCTTTTGATGCGCTGTTTTGTTGTAGAAGACATTAATAGGTGCTCGAAAACCAGCAGACGATAGGAGCGCTAGCTATCAGGGCAAGATGCACAAAGGCTTCCTATGACTATATCAACTCGGGGAATGATCCAAACTCATACATACGACCATACCTACTAGAGAACTCGGGATCCCGTCCGCTCTCCCATAGATAAGCTAGTAAGGGCCAGACTAGTACTCAGGTGGGTGACCACTGGGGAATCCCTGGTGTTGTATGTTTTTTTTCTTTTTGCTTCGTTGTTGACTTTGCATGTGGTGGACCCTCAGGGGCTGATATCAGGGTTAGGGTTCGGCTCATGCCTGCCCTCCACTTTCCGTTCCGCGGTCTTGGACCTGGGGCCTTGAACCTAACTCAGGGCCAGCTGAGTTCAGGTGAGCATCATTGCTAAACCTAAAATCCTTGCCCCTGTCTCCACCGTGACAGCACGAGTCACGAACTCACGATCAGCGAGCAACCCACAGCAGGACAACCCATGTCACTCAACCGACGGATTACGCCGGTGCGGCTTGACTCGGTGACTTTGGACTGACTGTTTCGCTTCCTAAATCTCTTAAAGTCTCCTTTGTGGGAATCATGCAAGTTTAGGAGTAGATCTGTTATAAAGCCCTGAACCTTGTTATTGACATGAGTACCCACAAGCGCTGAAACAAGGTTTGCAGATGAGAAAAGTTTCCATAAAACCCGAATCAGAGGACAGACAGTCATCAAGAAAAGATCCTCAGAGAATCCGCCCGGCTAGCTCAATCGGTAGAGCGTGAGACTCTTAACTTCCCAAAGACTTGTAAAGTTCAAGGTAGAACGGATATCTCAAGGTTGTGGGTTCGACCCCCACGTCGGGCTCAATTCCCGGCGGCAGATTCGAGGATTTCATTTTTGGCCCTTCTTTTTTGTGATATTTTCTTTTTGTTTCTACCTCGTTGCTTCATTCATTATAGCTTTGTTTATTTCGAGTGTGTGCAATATTTGTTCTCCATAATTACGAGCTGTACCATCTATGGCGATATCTGGCACTGACATCAAGTTCAAGCCTCTTAAACACATGTGCTCGGAAACGCTTCTCACCCAGGAAGGAGAAAGTTAGAGCTGAAGAGGAAATGCACCGGGCCGATGCTGTGATGACGGCGTGCTTCAGACTCTTGGGGTTAGTTTCTTTTTGCCGTTACGACATCAGTCATCACATATCATATGTGAAGAACAATGATAGCAACGGCATTATTGGCACCGCGATAACAGGGACAATGCTGGATGGAATCTGTTGAAAAGTTTGCCATGGAGCCAACCACGCATGGCAGCCCATTCACGGTCAAGTGTTTTTCAGTCTGCGTCGAACATGAACGACGGGCCAAATCTGACCTTTCGTGGCCAGAAGCAAGATTTGTTACCAAGGAGAGTGACTTATCTCCGATAACATTCGGCCATGTTGATCTTTGCCCAATGCGGAACAATTATTGCGCCTTAGCCCGTCCTGTTGTGTCTCGCGAATGCCGTCTTTTGCTCAAGCCACAAAATAAAACTACGGGTTAGTTCTAGTTGGGCCACAGATTGACAGTTGGCGTCACTGGGCCTACGATAGGTACTCTAGATTATCAGGCGCATCACCGCGCAATCCGTTTCACTTTGCCTCATTGCCTTTATCGGTCGTCCGTCGTCCACGCAACCGGTGGCTCCTCCTAGGCACTCTATAAACAAGAAACCAGACAAGACATGGCCTGGATTTTCAAGATCGACGGGCAGGCGGATCTCCCCACGTTCACCGGAGCTTATGTCCGCTCCAATAGGAATAATTGAATGTATTTGACGTACTTTATCGGATAGTTTCTGTGGCCTGTATTTAACCTGAGACGTTTAGCGTGGACCGATAGGCCAAGGTTGATAGCCGATACCGTCGATGACGATCAATGATAGACGCGTGTGGCTTGCGTCTGTGAATCCTTCGGCGAGTTCTTAGAGACAATGGACAAAAGGGCCCCAGGTCTTTGTGCAACCTTGAGACTTGTATCACCCATCCTCAGTTGAGTCTATGTTTGTTATCTGTTGACTTGTAACAACAAAGCTGATTGGTCATGTTACGCCGAACACTGACATGTTACTTGCCGTCGTGATGCTGATTATTGAGACCGGGCAGACTGTGTGAGTGAAAGACGAGTTACCATTTGGCGGCTGCCCTCTTCCCTTTTGGTGTCTCGAGTGTTTCGTGTGACAGGGTTAGCAGCTGCCCAGGACCCCAAGACCCCAGGAAGCTTAGTCGTACCAATGTCATTCCTTGCTGACCCTCCTCCACGGTGCAACAGGCCGTTCTGGGCCCAAGCCCCCGTGCAAGCCGGGTTCCCGCTGTGGCTTGCTCTTTAACTCATAACCCTGATCACTTCACTTTGGTCGGCTGGGGTCCCGGTGGCGTCATGACTCCCATGCTTCGTGAAGTTAACCAAGGCCAGCCAAGGAGGGTTACGAATCCGTGTGGCTTCCCGCCCCCTGGTCTATCGTGGCGTTCCCGCCCTGCAAGCCATGAGGCCTGTGAGTGGTAACATCTGGAGTGGTGTGCGAGAAGAATGGGCTTTGTTTCTCTTCCTCATCTCCAACCAATGCAGAGTTCAACCTGATGTTTCATCGTGTATGTATTGAGAGGACAACAAAGGAGGGGGGGCAAGAGCGAGAGGGAAATTATGGTCCAATTGGGAGAGATAAAGGCCCTTTTATCTGCAGGCGGAATGGCATAGCTTCCTTGGAATTGGACCAAAACTGGGAAGGAGAGAGAGAGTGTGTGGTTTTCGGGGTCCGTAAATAGTATCCGTAGTCCGCCTGCAGCTGCGTGCATGGTTCGTGTGTATGGACATTGGAGGGTAGTCGCCTCATCAAACGGCATCGCTATTTGTTGTTGACAACTTGACTTGTATGTGAAGGAAAGTAAGACGGGCCTGTAGCAACTCCTGGGCCCGGGTTGAGACATTATGATCCTTTCTTTGACGATAGAAGGGACGGCATCCGTACAGTACAGTCTGCCTGCCGATATTTGCTGATTCTGAAAAGACATGGAACCTCTGGGCTGGATGGGAGGACGGACGGCTCATGTAAGCCAAGTGCGCCGCTTTCGCTAATTCTCGTTTCTTTTTCTTTTTCTTTTTTCCTGCACTGCACGGACTCTGCCGTCACAATTCACTATTGATGGAGATCTGTTGCAGAACGGCTGAGACTTAGCTCTGGGTCGGTAACAGGCCTGACAGGGTATCTTTGCCTGTCTGTCATGCCAACAAATGCCAAGGAATAAAGTACGGGCGCGATGCCTAATAAGGCCACCAGCACTGCCACGCCACAACCTCTTTTGCCATGGTGCCAACGACAACCAGTCGCTGAGCTGAAAATGGACTTCCCAAGCGAACGGCTCGCAGTGCGCGCATCCTCGGCCGATTCTCCTCTGACTGTGCTGCCAATGGTTGCTGTGCCTCTGTCCCCCCCTCCTGACCCCCGTTACATCATCAATATTGCTGACCACGACTTTTTGAACCACAACTCACTTCTCGCACGAACTCGTGAGCCAGACAGACAGTGAGAGGACCAGAGTCATGAGATTTAATTCCTCCCATTCGTCCGACTCTCTCGGTTCTCGGAGACCAGCGCGTGCGGCATTACCCCCATTCAGTCTGCCACCGCCGCCCGAGATCCCCCGCGCGGGTGCATTTGCGGCTGACGGGCTCACGCCGGCGACTGGCGGTGTGCGGTCGGCGGGCGAATCTTCCTCCCATTCAACATCCACCTCGGCTCTCAGCAGTCCTGGATATTCGGTAGCCGCAATGTCGTCGTACGGATCACCGCGCCAAGGTGCTAGCACGCCGCATTCATACCAGCATCCATCGGCCCCTCGCTTCCATGCGAGTCCGGGACGACTTCAGCAACCTCTGGCGCCCAAACCGCCGGCTCCTAAGCATCCACAACAGCACCAGCTCTCGGCAGGTCTTCCCATGTTGCCAACTTCGCCATCATCATCATCTGGATTTGGGGAGAAGCTGCCGCCAATATCAAGTCTGATTCCGCCATCACCGCCGCCACCATCACACCCTTCGAGCTATTCCGGAGCAGGCCCACCGCGACCATTGATCCCGTCCCCGGGCCGTCTTGCACGGCCGGTCGGAGCCAACCTGATCACGTCAACTCCAGGAGGATCCGAATCACAGCCCTCCTTCTACAGGATGCCGTCCAACACGGGAGGCTTCAAGTCCGGAACGGCCGGACGATCGACTGGCCACTACCTCGAATTCCAGGCGGGAATGGGGCCGTATTCGGTCGTGCGGGAGTCGTCACAACAGGACCGGCCTTTCAAGTGCGACATGTGTCCTCAGTGCTTCAGCCGGAACCACGATCTGAAGCGCCACAAGCGCATCCATCTGGCCGCCAAGCCGTTTCCCTGTCCACAGTGCCAAAAGTGCTTCTCGAGAAAGGATGCGTTGAAGGTATGTTTTCAATCCAAAGGTTTTACTGTGGCAAGGAATGAACGTCGTGGATAACTAACACCGACTGAATGACGGGACAAACAGAGGCATAGTCTTGTCAAAGCATGTGGTGGGAAGAAAAAGAAGGGGCTCGAAGCGACCGACGAACAGGATGCCGACCAAGACGATGAGATGGGAGATGTGGCGTCTAGGTCTGGGGCAGGTAGGGAAAAGGAGCAACGGTCTTCCGAGTCCAAATCGCCTTCTCCCACGGCATCGGCGACGTCGTCGGCCGACAACACGCAAGCCGAATCCCGACTGGGCCATCATAGCCAGACGAGCACGAGAAAGCCGAGCGAGGGTGGAGGGTCTGGTGTACCTGGTGGATGACGCTGATTTCGTGCTCCTCGCCGAGCACGTTTTGCCGATTCGTCGATCCATTTCTTCTTGGAGACCAGAGACTGGAGCAACCTGTTGACTTGAGGGGAAAGGTTGCTGGTTCTCCGATCAGAGTTCTGGCGTCGGCGAGTTGCATCTTGATTCCCGCTCGTCTGACGATCAGCCGAGCTTCCTTCAGACAACATTGATACGGTAACATGACCTTTGGTTGATTTGACGAGACGCTAGGCGGCAGCGACGTCACTTATTCAACCGGCTTAGAAGTGAGGGCTCCGACGGACGAGTCAATGTTTGCAAGGTCGTCCATGTGTTGATTTTGGAGCCTCGGGTTCGAGTCCAGCACGCCATCACGTCTCGGCTCGTCGATTCTGGGTTGCGCTGCCGAAATTTGAAGTGGCTGATCCTATCGCCATGGGAGGAAAGATGGTTAAAAGGAAAGAGGTTGGCAAGAGCTTGGGAGATGGGGACCCATCAGCATGTGCAACTCCACAAAGGGCGGATCTGATCATCTGGAGCCGAAGCTGTCCAAATCGGGAAGGAGATGATGAGCAGACGCAAGGGCCCCCGAAGCCACAAAGTACAAACCCACCACGGGCAGACACCGGCACATGAAATGGAAGGAGGCACGGCAGTACCACGGAGTGCACCAAAGGTGCCACGTTACATTGGCCGATCCTGGGTGCGACATTACCACCAAAAACTGGATTAGAAGGCGGAAAGAAACTGCTGCGAATCTGCGATGACCAGCTGGGAAAGGGGACCAGCCTGGTGGGGAGGCCACTGGCAAGATGGAATGCGAGAGGAGATCCACATGAAGAAATCGCCGCCGGGACATGCACTGGATGGAGCACTGCAGCAGTGGGTTAGATGCTGTCATCTCTCACGGGATATATTTGAGCGGGAGCTACTTCTACCTCTCTGAGATTTAGATGACTATTGGAAAACACTAAAGAACTACTCCTACACATAAGAGGTACAAGTTCCTAATACGAGACAAACATAAAAACAAAAAGAAACAGTCCCAATCCTCGATTCCACATAACTCCGCAGACGACGCCGTCGTTCATGGGCCAAATATAGAGTCATATTAATCCTCCGCCGCCAACTCCTCGGCCAACTCGGCCAACTCAGCCAACTCAGCCAACTCTCTTTTGTCCCACTCCGTGCTCCTGTCACTGTCTCTTCGGAGCCTCGCCTCCTTCTTGGCCCTGATTCGTTCTTCTCGTTCTTCCAACTCGACCTGCTCCCGCATACGCGTCGCCGACATCGCCTCGGCGAGCCTTGCGTCGCGCTCTTTTCTCTCCGCAAGCCACTTGATGCCTTCATTCCGCTCCCTCAAGTAGGCGTACCTCTCAGCCCAATACGACTTTCCATCCGAATCTTGCTCAGACTCGGGGAATATGGGCTCGGGCATCCAGAGTTTCGTCGTCGTCTGACAGAACAGCAAGTTCTCGTCGAGGATATCCTGCCCCAGGACAAACAATCTGAAGCCGCCATCTTGGACCGGCAGAGCGCGGAATCTACCCGCCCACCCACGGACTAGCCGCTCTAGCAGCCTGAGGGAATGGTTGCTTAGGGAATTCCACACGAATGCATCGCCAGTAAGGGTTTGGCTCTGCCATAGCCACATGGAGCATATACCGTCCCAGAAGTTCGGCCTCGCCGTGGGGTGGAGTAGCCGATATCCCGCTGTGAGGATGACGTGTATAAATTTGAACGGCGGTTTTGACTGCTCCCTCATGTCCTGAGGCGCCGAGTTGGCGGTGGCGGTGGCGGTGGTGCCTCGACCCTGCGCGAGGTGGTCAAGCGTCCCAGCCAAAGGCGAGGTCTCGCTTGGCTTCGACTGGTTCAATTCAGCCAATCCTTGGATGATAGCGCCATGGTAGAGAGCACGTGTCCCGATGTTGTTGTTGTGCAGGGCGTAGGGGTCGATCAGCAGGGTGATGCCTCTAACTCTTGCCATGGCTGCCGGCCTTTGTTTCGCAAACAACAGAAGCGACTCGGGAGCCGCAAAGGTCACGCAGGCGTTGTTCCATACCATCTCGCCCAGCATCTGGGTTATCCGGGGGCAGGTTTGGCTGAGAGCGGCTAGGGCCTGGTAATCCTCATAGCGGCGGCGACAGGTGCATTCGGCCTGGGGAGCCTTGCAAGGATGCGCGTCGATCGACTCGCAGCTGTGGCAGCGCTCCGTAGAGAACCGGGGATCAACCATGACGACATCCCGGCCATAGTCTGTCATGGAGACTAGGAAATTGATTCCCGTCTTATCCGGTGTGGGGAGATGGTCCCGGTGGACTCCAGGTGGCCGAATGCGCAGGTTGTCTACCAGTGGCTGGAAGATGGCACGGAGGACGTCATAGAGGAGGCTAAGGAGCATTGACGGCGTCAAGTCGAGCTTTTGGGCGGCCTTGGCTTTGACTTTCTTTCCCTTCTTGGCCGGTGTGGCTCCCTTGTGCCCTGGTCTTCGGGAAAAGACACGATATGAACCCCAGTAGCACTCCTTCCAGGGCATACCATCCGGGCATACTCTGGGATCGTGGTGCCTTGTCTTCGAGCTTGCATGATTGGTGCTTGGGTATGGGAAGAAGTCGAACGACCCGAAACCCTGGGTGTAATCGGTTTCGGGGTCTGCCTGTCTAGGCTTGTTGCGTTTGTTCTTTGCGTGTCTGGGCATGTTGTCTGTGTGTGTGTGTGTGTGTGTGTGTGTGTGTGTGTGTGTATGTGTTTTCTTTTTTTTTTTCCTCGCAAGAAGAGGAATCGAGCTGGCATTTATATGAGGACTATAGCATACCTTTCTCCGTAATGAAAAGTTTAGGGCATATACATCATTCAAACTTTAGGGGAAAAGAAAACGTTTGATACCAAAACTTAATCCCATAGTCTTGCGAGACAGCACTCACATAGCCCTATCCCAAAGGCAAAGTTGATGGCTTGCAAGCCCTGTGGGGTTTGTTCTTTTTACGTCTTTCCCCATTTTTACACCCACGTGCATGTACAAGAATGAGCAGAGAAAATAAAGTTCATAGTGGGCCCGCTCCCTTACCAAGTTTAGGAGAGAGTTTAGGTCCAGACAACACAACCCAAAGCGCCCATTTAGACTTTGGTGACTTATATGTCAAGTCTTGCCGTCGTTCACAACGCCTTTTTGGACTGTTGTTCTTGGTGATGGCTGAACCTCGGGTGCAAAGAGTGCGTTGTGAAGTGGCTGGAAAAGAAAAGCTAAAACAACAGTGGCGCTAGACACCAACGCCAGGAGAAAGCATAATACAAAAACTAACATGTCACCGCCGAATTTAACTTCAAAAGCTCTTTATCGATAAGGCTGGCTTCCTGTCGCCTCTCGAGTGCCTCCAATCAAGTTTTCCATTTCAGCTCTAGCCAGGTGCCAAGCACATAAAGTCCGTTCAACTCGAATCCAGGTCCAATCTTCCTTTGCTATGTTGCCTTGTCTGTGATGAGTGCCTAGTGCCATTGCATTTACTACCACCTCTGCCCCCCAGCTCCCCATCTTCATGTGCCGACGGATATCTCATGTCACCATAGCACTCGGCATTATAGATCAAACAGTAGCATCAAGATGGCCAGCAAGTGTGTCTTGGCGCAGCGCGTCTCTCTCAGAGTCTTCATCTCCGGCATCACCCATCCCCGCAATCCCACATGCTACCTTGGCTAGCCCATGATCTACACATGGCAGGTGGCGGGCATCCGAGATCTGGGACTCTCTTGTGGACGCCAGTGGTGCCAGACTCGTTGCAGTGCCGGCATAGACTCATGGTCCAATCGGGAGATGGAATGCCGCCCTACCAACATGCAGTTCATATTAGCCTTGAATGCATCTGTTTTTCAAAGACACATGGCTTTCGTCGCTTTGGTGGACCAGGTCACCTTCGTACTACCTCCCGTCGATCCAAGTCTTGTTGATGCGAAACAACGGGTCGATCTCGAGTGGACCATGGTTTCAGCCCTCCATACCTTTTTCTCTCCTTCTCCCAACCGAACCGAGTATCGTCGTAAACACTGCTACCACATAGGAAATCCCAGAAGATCACTAGCTCTAGACTAAAGTGACGGCTCACAGACTTGACCTAAACAGCCCATCTCTTCCAGTTGCGTGTGTGCCGGGGATCGCAATTTGGCATTTATCCGCCACCACGCAGCTCGGTAATATGCTCGAGTTTATTAGGCCGCCCTCCTTTTTGCCCCCGGATCGGGTAAAACGAGCGGGTTTCTTACCCTCAAAACTTTGCCTCTTTTCATTTCTCAGTCAGTATGATGGAGCAGCTCGTTCTAGTCGGGAAGAATGAAGTCAGGTCTGGTATCGACGCGGACCATTGCCGAGACCAGGGCCAAGCAAGGTCCGGATACAAGCTCAGCGCAGAACTGCCATGGCCGCCATGCTCTGTTGCAATTTGATGCTTAACAACGAAAACATGGAGCTACTGTACCACAAACGGAGCCAGTGTCCGATTGCCGCTGAACCAAAAGCTTGCAGCATGATGCCTGACATATCGACCTGTACCTGTGCCCAGAAACACAAACCAGCTTACAGAACGATCTAGATTTGACAATACCCCCTCCCATTACCCCAGACTTGCTACAACCCAGCTACCACCTGGACCGCCGTCTCCCGAGTAGGCAGAAGGCAAAGCTTGAGCCATCTCATTTCCATCCTCCCGTCGACCTTCCTTGGCGTTGGGTGAACCCCACCTCCAGTTTTCTTTCATATCCCCTGCTTTGATCAAGGACCAGAGCCGTGGATGAACTCGTGAAAGGGGCGCGTCATTTTTCTGCCTCGATCTTTATTTTATTCTGATCCTTTCTGCTTGATCTCTTCTTGGATACCTTTACAGCAGATACCACTTACTCTGGAATGGGACAGGACTTTGGTCTCTAACAATTTCTCAGACCACTACGAAGGAGACGGGCACTCAGGGGCAACTTGGACAAGCGATTGAGGAATACAGCTACTGAATCATCGTCCGGACGAGATCAGGTCATAAACAGACAGGCTGGAAGCAGACAGAACAAGCGAGGCGCATATCAGGATGCTGTCCATGTTATAACAAGGCCAATGGTCGACATGCTCCATTTGTTATGAACGACATCTCATCACGCTCAGACTTCCAGGCCTTCCCCAGTACTTTTCCACGCACTGCCCGTCATGAAAATAACAAGAGAAACCATCAGCATACTGGTTCTGGCAACAGCATGCCAGAGCACGTATACGCACAAAGCAGAAGACGAATTACCGCCACCATCACCCAAGGCAGAGGAGGCAAGCGAGCCACGGTTAATAGGGCCCCGGAATGCTCGAGGCGAGTGGTCATGGGAAGCAAAGAAGCCAGGATACGTCCGGATGCCCGTGTCGCGGCATGTCTTTAACGGCACAGGCAAGTGGCCGTGGGGATGGCATTACGGCCCGCCGCCAGGATATCCAGGGTATCCAGGGAGCCCATGGGGACAGGGCGGTGGCTGGCCTCCGGGATCCGGGCCACCCGCGGGACCAAGTCCCGGCCACACTTTCTCCTATCCTGCCTGGCCTACCTTCACCATGCCACCGTTCCCGACTGGCGGCGGGCCTTTCCCGCCTTGGCCAACCTATTCGGCTCCGACAGGGTATCCGTATCCCGGAGGGTCTATACCGCCTTGGCCTTCGTATTCTTATCCCTACAAGGGATATCCGTTTCCCTGGGGTGGCTTTCCTAACCCGACGCCGACGGGATCGACCCTGACGACAGCCACCAGGACATCGGCCGTGTCTCAGACGACCGATGCCTCGCTATCAACGACGCTTGTGAAGGATGCTGTGCGGCCCCGGGCTACAGGGTCTGATCGGCGATGGGGCTGGCAACATCTTGAAGAACTGGGCGGGATTGCATATATCCTTCAGCGTAGGCCACTTGACACCTTTGGACTTTTTTAATTGGAACTAACCGGCCTCAGTTGACATCGGGACGCCGCCACAAAAGATCAAGGTGTTCATCGACACGGGCTCTTACGAGCTCTGGGTGAATCCGAGATGCAACACGTCAGCCGACGCGACATTGTGTCGGAGCTATGGAAACTACTACCCCAACAAGTCCAACTCGTCCAACTACGTCGGCGGCGACTTTGCTGTTACCTACGGCACCGGGGCGGTCAAGGGCAGTTACTGGTCTGACATCATGGGGATTGCTAGTATGTCCTAACCCTACATGTAACCGGCCCATGAACCTAGACATGTACTAACACACGCGGCGCCTCCTCTAGTGTTCCAAATTCCTGGTGTTCAGTTCGCCGTGGCAGACGACAGCAATTACACCTTCTCGGGCATCCTCGGGCTGGGATACTCGTATCCATACTCGATCAGCTACCCCAGCATCTTGCAGCTCATGGTCTCGCAGAAGATGATCTCGGCGCCAATCTTTAGTCTCGGGCTTGGAGGTGATCAAGATGGGTTCAGTGAGTCTTTTCTTTCGTCTTCAGGCCAGGTTCAGTTGAATCCTAACCGCCGTCTTGACGCAGGTGAAATCATCTTTGGCGGCGTCAACAGATGGAAGTTTGCCGGTCCTCTCGAGCCAGTACCAATCTGGCCTCCAATCTCTCAACAAGACCCTCATTGGATCCAGTCAGTTCTTGTCCTTGCCGTGTTCCCCCTTTCCACATCTAACATTCCAATTCCATGAAAAGATACTGGGTCAACATAACATCCGTCGGCATGACAAAACCCAACGAACGAGCGGTAATCTACACGCCGCGCGAAAACTTTGCAATGCCGACTCTAATCGACACGGGCTCGACCCTGTCCTACATTCGAGAGGACCTGGTAGCCATCATAGGCCAGCAGTTCAACGCGGCAGTCGATTCCCAGGGCAACTACATTGTCGACTGTTCGTACCGAAACATCACCACCGGAACGGTCGATTTTGGGTTCAACAAGGGACGGATGGTGATCAACGTCCGCTACAAGGACTTTATTTATCAGCAGTACCCGGGCCATTGCATGTTGGGCGTGCAGCCTGCTGATGTGGGGAGTACGAATTATGTCTTGGGGGACACCTTTATTCGGGGGGCTTATTGTAAGTTTTTATTTTTATTCGCTTTCCTTCTTCGTATACAGTACTAATGTCACGACAACAAAACAGTGGTCTTTGATCAGCAGTCAGACGTCGTGTGGATGAACCAGTACTACAACTGCGGAGATGGCGTTGTGACGGTGGGCTACTCGGCAAAGGATACCAAGAACATTGTGGGTGCATGTTAGATGGGTCGTCATGACAGATATACGGAACAATACGCTTCAAAACAAATCATGAGTAACGTTACAATCTTGAAAGAATATAAACCAACTCCAGCTTATCATCTCCCAACCTTGTCAGACCCCCCTCAAATACCCAGGAACATCCCCCTGCCTAGTCCAAATATTCATACCAACCTTGCCCCCACCCCTAACAGGCAGCCCAGCATGCAGCGTCCGCTCATCCCCCCTCCCATCAGGCAGCAAATTCTCCCAGTAAATCGCATTCCCTTCCACAGGCAAAAACGTCACCCCCTTCTCATAAGCCTCATCACAATCCACAATCCCCTCCTCACACCACCTCTCATTTTCCGGGGGGTCTAATCTAGGGAAATTTGTCCCTCCCCCGGTGGTATCGTTCGCCACGTGGATGTACGCAAAGAAGGAGCTGACTCGATTCCCGCCGAGGGAGGGGGAGGAGTGGGCTGGGGAGGTGAACCAGTCCGTGTGGTAGTGGTAATGCTCTGTGGCGGCGTACTTGACTAGTTGGAGGGGCTCGAGATGTGAAGGGGGGATGTCGTAGCCTTGGAAGTTTAGGGCCCGGGATTCTATGCATTTTACGATGGGGTCGGGACGGACCGAGGTTGATTGGGATGTTCGGAGGGAGGATCTGTGGTCTTCTTTTGGGCCACCCTTGCCTTTGGAGGTTACTCCTGAGCGGGTGAATGTGTCTTTTCTGTTCCAAATTGTTAGTGAGGGTGCGGTTTGAAAAGGAGAGGATAAACTCGGGGTACTTACGTGATGTTCAAGAGATGGGCTCGTTCTTCGGGGGTGATAAAGTCTTTGATGTATATTACTAGGGGCGACTTGGAGACCATGGTTACTTTGTAGGGAGGATGTTGGCAGACGTGGTCGCTGCTTAACAGAGGCTTTTGTGGCTGCTGGTCTGCTTTGTTGCTGGCGGCTGTGAGTGTAAGCTCGAGGGCCACGAGGGCGCCAAGAATTGATAGGAAAGATGATAATGGAGCCATGGTGAATCTTGAAGTCGGTGATGTTTAAACGGTCTGCAATGTTCAGATATTCTTTTCGACTTGGTCATGTCGAGCAAGATGATGGAAAAAGTCTGGATCATATTAATGGAACAAAACGAGTTCGTCTGATTCCGAGTTGGTGGCCGGAAAAGTGGGCCAGGATCGCCGACGATGGTGGCGAATGAAACAAATCGATGCTTCAGGGGTTCTTGTTTGCCCACAGAAAGCTTATTTTGGCGGCTCGTCAGGGGCTCCAGGTCTGTGGGGCGTGTCACAAATAGGGGTTGTGGTGTGATTCGAGCCCCTGTGAGACAGACGGCTCAGCATCCCAAGTCACATGATGAAGAGCATCCTCCCAGAAAGGCATCCATGAACATCAGGGTACTTCTTATTCCTGTCGAATGAACCGAATGTTTGCTGCCATCTTTTGTGCTTTTCCATTTTATACGTCGAAATGAGACCTGTCGGTGTCTTGATAGGGGCTGCTTTCTTGGCAGCCGGTACAGCGGCATGGCACCACTTGACCGAGGCCGAGGTGACAGTGACAGCAGTGGAGGATTCTCATGAATCCAGTGCGGGCCGGTCAGGATATCAATTAGTTGCTTGTAAGTCATAATCATCTTGGAAATTTCCATGTTTGAAGTCATCCCTTTAGGGGTGCAATCACTAACTGAGTATCTCACTCACCAAGACATCCATGTAAGTGCCACTACTTTCCTGAGCGGTCCTTTTTATACCAATTCTCTAACAAGAACCCTGATATCATACAAATAGCCAGAGGAGTAAGTCTCTTTCCAATGCAGAAATCTCAGAGAGCCGACGTGGATATCTAACCCTGACACAATATCTATCAGTCAAGGCAGCCAAGCCCTCGAAACAGAATGGTCAAACCTTATCAAGATGGCCACTTTAGGCACCCCTTCAATCAGAGCAGGCAAGATTAGCAGCATAGACTGCACAGCGTCGGCATTCTTTCAACAACTGTGCCAGGAAGAACATATCAAATCCTACCCCACGATTCGACTTTACCGCCATGAGAGTATCCAAGCTTACGAACGATATCGTGGGCCTCACAAGGCATCTCCCATAATGGCCTTTCTACGCCGGTCCCTGAAGCCGAGTGTCTCTACGGTCGACGAGGAGAATGTCGCGGATTTTACGGCCAGTGATTATATTGTGTTTGTGGGCAGCTTTGCCGCCGGGGACGAGACCAGGGCCAAGGATCGGTATCAAGAGGCGGCAGTGAGATATCGGGATCGCTTTTCGTTTGGGCTAAAGGTTGAAGGGCCAGAAAAGAACAAGGAGGAAATGTCCAAAGTGACGTGCTGGAATAACCTCGATGACGAGAAGCACGAGACTACCCGGCTGGAGACCCGGGAGCTGCTCGAAGCCTTCGTCAAGTTGTGCTCTACCCCGTTGATCCCCGAGATGACGAGACGCAACGAGCTGTCATTCTATGAGGTAACAAGATTTTCAGTTTTACTTGAGAAGAACGAGTCTAGGAGCTGACCTCAATCATTAGAAACGCAAAAGCATTGTCCACTACTTCACCCGCAACGATCGAGAACGAGACGACTACGTCAAGCAGATTCGTCCGCTGGCAAGGAAGTATAGGGACTACTTGCATTTCACCACCACGGATGTGAACGAGTATCCTGACGCGCCCGAGATGATGGGCCTGGAATGGGGTTCCAGTAAGGGATTGTCGGTGCAAAATCCCAACAATGGAGATATATATCCGTACACAGGGGGTCAGACCTTGTCGGCGAGCGTCGTCGAGCTGTTTTTAAGCGAGATTATACAGGGAAAGGTGAAGCCGTTGGCAAGAGGCCCAGGTGGGGACAGTTCTGGGAATGATGATGACGACGAGGCCAAGAGGGAGCATGAGGAGCTTTGAGATTCTGATTGGCTTTCAAGATGCAGATCTTGATAATGTTCATATCATTACACATTCGAACCAAGGTCTTGCAAGCCAGTGGGCTTATGAAACTGAATCCACGCCCAGTAAATACCCAGAACGACAATAGTTAGCGGTACAAAGAGAACCAGATACCATGTCCAGGCCGGAAGAGTCCCAGGACCTGCGCTCTTTAGGCTCTCGAGCTGAGGTACAGCGAGGAGGGTCTTGCGGTTAATGTTAGCAAAGGGTCATGACCTCGGCAGTTGGACCGACTCACTGCGATAAAGGTGCCAGGCAAAAATATCATGGTCAGGACAGCCACGGCTTTCATTTGCTTGCCGTCCCGTAGAGCAATGTTTGTATCCATCCGTGAGAGATTTACCGTTTCCTACCATGCGATTAAAAGTCAGTCACAGCGTCTCTAAGAATACAGAAGTAGAGGCACTTACCATCTGAAAGGCCAACGAAGCCCCTTGCAACATGGTCTCGCACTTGTTAATCTTGCTCTGATACTCACACACCAGCATAGAAAGAAAGGCCTGCATGTACTTGAAGTCGGCCGTCTTGTTGTTGGGAGTGTCATCTGTGATGGTCTTGAGAAAGCCCTCCAGCTGGGTCGTCCATGCTGCCAAGTTATTCTTGAGAAGTGATATTTCCAGATATAGCTGCACCAGCCCTTGAGGATCCGAACTTGCATTGAATCCCCGTATGCCCGTTTTCAGTGCTGTCGTCTTGGTCTTGTCCTGGTCCATGCTGAAAAACTTCTTCTCAAAGGCAGTAATTTTGGCCTCTATCTCGACCCATCGACGGTCTCGTTCGCGCTCGAGGAAGATCTTGATTATGGTGAACGGAGAAGATACGCTGTCTTGGTCAAAGAAGCCGAGTATTCTCTTGTACCCACTTATGTCTTTGTCAGAAGCCCCCAGGAGCATCGCGTACGTCTTGCGGCCTCGTGGGGCAGCTGCCGGTGGAGGGGCGTCTGGAACATGTGTCACGACCAGCTCCTGGTGGTCATTTGCTATTCCGTGCTGGATTCGAAGGATATATACTGAGAATGGGGGTCCGAGTCAGTTTCGCTCGACTACTGGTCATGTAGGTCAAGTACTTGCCTTGGCACTCGATGTTTTGGAACTGCGCGGGAATTCGAGATATCACAGGCACACCACGATGAAGTAGAATGGTCATGGCCCGGTAATGCAGCATCATACTCGTCCTGATGGAGTTAAACGAAGCCCTTGAGAATGGAAGGTACTCTAGCACTCTGTGATGGTTGCTGCTTTTATAATTGCCGCCAGGCCTATCCGGTCTTCGAGGAACAAAGCTAAAAGAATATGGATGATGGTCAGCAAGGGGAGGAGTTGCAAGCAAACGTGAAGATCGTAGCAGAATATACATCTACATACATAGCGGAGAAGGCTCTATCTACGCTGCCCACATCAAAGGCCGGCTAATATGACGAGACTCAGTCAGCTTGAATGTCTCGACGTGGCGATTTTAACTTGTTCATTTTCTCACATTCGTCGCCTGGCTCAACCATGTGGTCCATTCGGCGTCGGTTTCACATTGTGTGACTGGCCATGGTGGAATCTATCAAGTTTTGTATTCGTGTTAGCGAAAAACGTTTCAATGAGCTGGCAGGAACTTGAAGACTCTGCATCGTAAACCTTGATTGGTCTTTTGCGACATACGTTTGCCAGTACTGGTATTCGATGAGTAGATATACAGTCACACTTTAGTGGTGGTACATCATTCGGTGCCGGCGTATCGGTGAATTTGAACACATCGCTGTCGTCGATACGAGGGTCGGGATTCGGGTTATTCCATAGCGAATCCATGGATAGTGTAAGTAAAGGGTCGGTTAAGATAGAAGCTGCTAATGGAATGGCGATTTGAACCCGGGTCAATAATGCTTGAGAATCCAGTGATATACTACTCTCAAGCGGCCGCTGGAAAACAGCTGAAGGAGCACAAATTTTCGGTCAAGCTCTGTGCCATGGGGGACAGGACAGGCCTCCAATAACAGCGCACGAGAACACCCCGGGCGGCTAATAGAACGCCATGCATGAGAGCTGAAATCTAGTGACGATCCATGTCACATTCAGTATACATAGCTGCCTGTAAGAGTCATTGTACTGTATCACCCCCAAAGACGAAGACAGCCACTATGCACTGCCTCGGAGCAATTTGCGCTACAGAGCCGCATGGCCAAGACCCCTTGAGCTGGTATAACATGCAGCTCCTCAACTTCATGGACTGACACCCGAAGGCTTTCCCCTCGTCAAGTTTCAGATGGCCGGAAATAAATCATTTTTGCAAAAACTACTATCCTGCTCCTGCTTGCCTATTCCCCGGAGAGCAGCGCAGCATGGAAGAATCAACGGGACAGCAATACCAACAGCAGCACCGGCAGCGACCGGGCAACCACCGCCCCCTGCCGGAGGAGGAGCACACACGGCACCTCAGCAACAACCTCAGCAACAACCCCCTCCACCACAACCTCAACAGCCACCTCAGCAACCACCTCAGCAACCACCTCAACAGCCACCTCAGCAACAGCCTCAACCGCAACAACAGAACCGGCCTCCAGCACCCCATGCTCCTCCAGCACCACATCCAGCACCGGCAGTAGCGCCAGCAGCAGTACCGGCAAATCGCCCTGCCCAGATAGTCAGGAAGCCCGGCCTGACCTACGAGTTCCCGCTTATTGGCACAGGCGTCGATCCATGGCTTGCAGAATCCTACTTGAACGATCAGCTCCAGGGTCAAGAAAACTACCAGTTCTGGCCCGAGCTAGATCGCCTGACGCTGCGGACTAATCGGCCTTTGACGCAGGTGAGTGCACACGTCGCAAGTGTCTTGTTCGCCACGTTAGGCACATTAATCGATACTGACAATGGACGTGCTCCAAATCTAGGAAGAGATGGACGAAGTGATGAGACTTGCTGGCCCGAGATCATTTTAAAGTGTGAATTTTAGTCGTATTGGACAGCTTTTGGCTCCTTTGAGTTCTTTCACTTTTTTCATGACCTCTGCATCTATATAGTAATAATACAAGACTCATAAGTACCAAGCCATGAAGGTAGTCCAGTTCCCTAAGCTGAACTTGGCCCAGGCAAGGCATCCGTACTCACGTATTCATCCACCACTACATCCTCAGGCTGTCGAGACGCATCAGTCACATAACCGCTCTCCGGACTCACGTGTATCCTCTCCTCCTCTGCTTTCTTGGTTTGTTTCGTCTCCTCCGTTTCTTGAAACTTGCGTCTGTAAAGTTTGGGAAGCACGGTTGATCAGTACACACACTCGAACATGTTAGGAGAAGGGAAATGTTAAGACGTACGACAATTGCTCTCTGGAGATCTGGGCAATCTCATCACGTGGCAAGTTCCACACAATGACCTGCCTGTCACTGGAGTGGCCAAAGTCGGGTATTTCATCTGGCTCCACGGCATCGACGTAGTACCTATCATCGGCTTGGATCAGGCTAGCAAGGGCATTAACTAGCTCGGCGGCAGTCAATCTCCTCCTATGAGACGCGGGAGCAGCATCCAAGTTGTTGGCATCCGTTGTTGCGATGGGCTCGAGCTCTTGTGTCGACTTCATGGATGTGTTATTGTGCGTGGCGTCGTCTGCCTTGGTCCCTGTCTTCTCGATAACAAGCATCTCTCGCGTGATAAGCTTGGCGAACTCGCAAATGAACCTTGACTCGCGCTTCGACGAAGAGGAATTTTGGCAGAGTTCCTTGGACCACTATCGTTCGAGGCGCCGTTAAGAGGTTCGGTTAGCCTACATTCCTCGAAAGATTGGTTTCGGGTTATTGCAGCAAGATTCTGTTCAAATCGAAGCAATTTGACTTACAGCAAGCACCTCGTCAGAAATTGAGATCACTGTCCTCCCATCCTGCCCGTCAACCTGGTAGAAGGTGGATATGACCTCGTTGTCACTGAACCCATACGATCTCCTCTTATTTTGAAAATCAACAATTGCTTCCGTGCCCTTCACGAGCCATGTGAGAAAATCAAGGAAGAGGCATCCCAGTGTCCAGATATCATGGCTCTGCGTGGTCTTCATGAATGGAAGGTTGCTCTCTGGCGGCCTATAGGAATGGGCATCCCTGCCCCGACTTATGCCAGATAATGATGCTGTGTGGTGAAAGCTGCTGATTCCAAAATCGGTGATTTGCAGAAGGCCTAGATTATTCTCGTGCCCAACCCAAGTGTTGTACACTAAAATGTTGCCAGGTTTGATGTCTCCGTGGAACCCATGCTTGGGAGTGGGCGCAGCCCCGAATCCGATTTTGGACTCTAGCACATTCTGCTGCTCATACTTGTAGTCATGGATCAGCTGCATGCCTTCGGCCAGTCCATGGCACTGCTGAGCTACCCAGCGCCGAAGCCCGGCCGGTGAGGCATTTGGGAGGTCACTGGGTTCCTGCTTCCAGAAATCTTGCAGGCTACTGTCTGCTTTCTCCGACATAAAGCAGAAGTCTCTTTCGGTCGCCGACTTGCCCTGTATTTCGAATGTGGCGAGAAGTTTGGCCAGATGTGGAGTCCGCAAAGGAGTCAGTCTGATAAGCATTTTCAGCTCTTTGTCGAACTCGTCCCTGTTCGGGGTGATGAGTCTTTTTACTGCCACTTTTCGGTCGGCGCCTTCGGTCTATCAGTAACAAAGGAGGTATGGTCAGTCCTGCAGTTGATGACATTGCTAAGAGGTTGTGGACAGGGGGGTTTGCTGTCTTACCGTATAGCGTCTGAGATTTTGTTGGCTGCGATGAAGTTCATGGAACGACACAATACTGAAGCCCCCAATAATGGGATCCTGGCGGGGACTCACCGGGCCCGGGTGATTCCAGGTGGATGTGGGCGATGGCCGGTAAACAAAAGGCAATATTGTTTCAGGGTGGCATTCGTAGTGAACCTTTTTATGCCCATCATTGTCGTCCTTGTTACCCTCGACGGCGAAGAATGTCGGGTAGAATCTCCACTGAATGCTTAGAAACTTTTCGCAATCGTCGATTGTCCAGCCAGTGGTGAAGGCGATGGGCGTGTTTTTGGACGAACCCAAAGCCAGGCCACATCTGCGCCCTTCCAGATTATGAACCATGTACAAGGGTAGGACTTGGTCGTTGATTGGAGGATTGTGTTTCATGAAGTCAAGAATGCTTTTATGTTTGTCAATTCGGATAAGTGTTGCCAATACCTTCCTGAAGGAGGGCTCGTCGTCTTCACTATCCTCGCAGCTCGTCGAGGACGTGCCCCAAATTCGGGCGACAATTTCTTTGCCCTCGGGTTTGGTGATATCGGTCACATCTTCGAGAACCCGCTCGACGCATCTTCGGTTGACGATGGCGGCAAGTGACGTGCATGGAACAAAGAACGAACGAGTTCCGCGCCAGTCGCTCTGAATCTCAGCGTCCACCAGCAGCGTGTTGACCCTCTTTACATAGGGTATCGAGACATCATTGGGGGGCATTACATCGTCAATACTTTGTTGGCTGAGGTATTCCGAGGCCGACTTCTCTCCGTTGTCGCGCCATGTCGTGTAAGCAGTGACGTCTGTGAGTGTGGCCGAAATGGCCGTATTATCCCTTGACCAGAGGAAATCGTGAGACCCCGTGAGCATGGACGATTGACGTCTGCTGGCGTTTTGTTGAAATTGCTCCACGAGATCCTTTGAGCTTTGTATAACGTTGATGTGCGGCGCCTGTTCAATCCGGGACATCTCCTCGTCCAGAGTCGATGCTTCCGCGTCTCCGCCCCGTTCGGAAACATTGTCACCGGGAGAGTATGATGCAAGCGAGGGTCTTGCCCTTGTATCTGTTCCATTACCGTCCGTCTCAGATCCCTCCTGGATCTTGGGACCGGTAGGTGGTTTGGATATCTATAGCCAGTTAATGGTGGTCAGCTTGAACGTAATGACATGCGGGATTGGTGGGCCCTCACATTGTTCTTCTTCTTGGCCTTTCCCTTTATCTTTTTCTTGATGTTTCGAAAAAAGGCTTCCATTGCTACAAGGCACAGCTAGTTCAGAAGAAGGATAACTAGCATTGAGCAGCCTCAGGGAGAGGACAAGGGACAAGTCGACTGTAAGTAATGGCTCAAGATTTATCAAGAGTTGTGATCTTGAGACTTAAGAAACAGGGGTTCGAGAAACCATTGGCAAGAGCTGAGATTGAGGGTCGTATGTACATGTAAGTTCAGGCCCCAGGCGGCTCAACCCGATCTGCTGGAACCGATACCGGTGGAGGGGGCAAATAGGGGCCAAGAAGCCAATCAAGTCGTTTCCGCTGCAAGCCATTCAGCCCCAGAAGTGACCGTGCTACACACCGAGACGGCGCAGTCGAGCGCTGGACTGCCTGATTGATCAACCCCATCTTGGGCTTGAGGGCATTGAGGGCCTGCAGGACATGGCCACAGGCTAGCCATGCTGAGGAGTGTTGCGTATATGATGTGTTTTGGATTCTGCCGCTGTGGTTTGAGCGCGGCAAGTTCAATATTGAGAATTGGGACCAGGTGGGATGGAGAGGGCGAACTGCCGGGACTTGGTGAAATATTTTTTTTGGAGAGGTGGGACTGGATAGAGCCTGAGATTTGCCCATGATTTCCCATGAGAAAGAGTGTGGTCGCGTTGCGCCTTCTTCTTGAACCTCAGGCTCTCAGTGTGTACAAAGGTACCCTAGTAACTAGTTCCATGCATGTGTCCCTTCCTCCACGTTCTGTAAGGTTCAGAATGTTGCAATTACGTAGCGCTTGCTTACCTCAGCTACGGTTCGCCGTCGATGACTTTAGGAAATTAGGCATCCGCGACACCAACTACTCTCTCCATTTTGCTGTGTCCCAATCTGTCACCGATTTTCCTTTTCCTTGCAGCTTTTAAAACCTAAAGCCACCAAAATCCTCAGCCACCAAAGGCCTCGGAGGCCAAATTTCATAGTGATCGCGTTGCATCTATTTCCTTTTGTAAGTTTTGTTAGTTTCTACTTTCTCCCAACTCGTCTAGAATGTGCAGGATATGGGAAAACTTGCCCATATTGGAATATTCCTTCCCTCTTCTGGAAATGTCTTCTCCAACACAATCCGGAGTTTCCACTCATTCATCCGGCCGTTGGGAATCTTTTGCGGTTCTCCAGCGGGTCGTTGGGGCTTCCTCCGTGTCGGATAACCGTCTTCTTCACACTTTGCCTGGGGCAGCGAGCTCTGGTTCTCAAGCTCGCTCATGGGCACACGAGTCTTTGCTTGTTGTTGTTCGGTTGAGGACTCTGAAGTGCCTGAAGCTGATGAGGAATTGGAGGTTTTTGATGACCCTGAAGATGCTGAAGACGTCGACAAGTTGGTCGTCCTCCTCGGGCTGACGCGACGCCGGATACTTGAGAGCCCGAAGAAGCCACAAAATATCGGGACACCATGTTGCTTCTCAACGTGAGCCATGACTACTCAGACGTAGTAGGGGACAAAATTACGCGATCGACCATGTCAAGAAGCTAGAGACACCGTCTAGTTGAGCGAGAAGCCAACGTCTTTTATGGAGATGCAATAAATAGCGACGGGGGTTTCGGTGGGCGGGGATGGTGGACGGGGATGGTGAGCTGAGGAAGAGCGCCTCGTAAGTCAGCATTTCAGGCGTCAAGTGGAACAATGCCACTAAAAAACAGGTGGTTGCACCACACCATGTGTGATTCACAGGGCACATTTGAGCAAAGAATTGCATGCTTTCTTGGCCTTTGTGTGGGTGGGCAGGTGGCCCATCCTCTCACAATCGTACCTAGCCAACTGGATCAGATCACCCTGTGATCACCCTTCAGCCACTGTATCATTATCAGCTTCAGGTCACCTTAGCACATGTTGCGCAGAGCTCTGTCCCTCCCCATTTAGCATCATTTGCCCCGCGAAGCGAACACATCATTAGGTCCTCACCGAACCGGTAGTTTTCCTTCTGTCAAGGGAGTTTCAGTTGCTGTGATTGGCCGTAGCACAGCCACATACTCTGCTGCCTCAAGCTGGTGTGTCACTCATTCATCTGACAATGCCGATGATAACCTGCCGTGCCTGCCCTGGCCACAGGCCGAAGTCACTTGACTGTCTCTGTCATTAGAGCATGAAGGCTAATTTGCCAGCTGTCGAGCACCTGCTACATCCATTGAGAGTCACCAGTACCCCTTTTCTCGATCCAGCTTTCAGGCCGCTGAATAAGCAAGATGTCAACTCTAACGACGTTCAGAATATGTACAAGTCTGACGGAGCCTTTTAACTTGGGGTTCGAAACGAGTTCAGGTTTAGGGGCAGACCCAAACGGAGCTTTGATGGGGCTCTTAAGCTTGTAATAACAATACCAATATAAGAGATAAAGGATAGGTGAACAAACAAAATAGCAGAAACGAAAAGGTTTACTGAAGAAATGGATTCAAGGAGGAACGGTAGTCTCTTTCATCTCTTCTTTCAGGAGGCATTATTATCATCCTTATAAGGCTTGCCCAACTTTCGCAAAAGGGGCAGATGCTTCGAATAAAACTCCATAGTACTAATATCGAGCAGATGCTAACTCTAACAAGAATCAAGAGCAACCCAAAACTATTATAGCATCATCTTGGAATCTCATGGAGGAACGAATGCTTATGAAGGGGTAACATGGTCGTCCCGGAGCTGCTAATCTCACAGATAACACCATTCCATCTCAACTGTCGTCGAAGCCACATGGAAGAACTTGGTGTTGCACCAAGTTCAGACGACAAGAATACCGGCAGTCGATGACTCGACTCAGTTAGCTTCCAGTCAAGCCGCGTCAAATCACTTTTGAAGTTTCGTCTGTTGTTTGCTTCACTCTGTGCAGTCACCTGTGGTTCCGTTTTGAATGCTTTTGTGCGATGAGCTCTGCCTACGCTGCTTCGTTAACTTCACGTCGCTCACTCATCTTCCTTGACTGAAGTTCCCGCTTTTACATCCGTTACACATCTAACACAGCAGCGATCGTTACTGAAGCATCACTGGGTGAGTGAAATGAAGCCAGCGACAAAAGCTTCATCGCTAGATTACTAACAATCAAGTCCAGCTTACCTTTCTCGTGCCACGGAATGCTCCCGAGCTTCCACATCCCAGCCAGCAGTTCCATTTCCGCCAAAACGTTGAAAGCGCAAAGAGAGGACCAGCTGCGCAAAACGTCCTCCAACATGGATTCGTTCGCCAGTTCCAACGTCGACGCGACAAGCAGCCAGGAGACCAGCTTCGAGGCCCCGCGTGACGATGATGGCCCAGTTTCTGCCGTCCCTGCTGCTCCCGCTCCGGTTGTCGAGGACACCGCCACCACAGCTTCGGATGACGATGACGTCGCCGAGCACGCGGCCGACTCTGCCCAGCCCGAGTCCACCACCCCGCCCGGCAGTCCTCCCGCCGCCGCCGCCGCGGCGCCCAAGCCCAAGCCACCGACTGCCAAACCACCAGTGCGGTACTCGCTCTTTCCCAAGATAGTCGACTACCCAAAGTTCAATCCCCCGACTAGGGGACCTATCACAGCAGAGTCATGGGCGCGTTGGGGTCCGCAGGCTCCGCAAAACCAGCCTCCTGCTCAGGCACAGGCACAGGCACAAGCACAATCCCAGACACGGGTCGAGGAAGAGAGAAAGAATTCAAAGGAAGAAACAGGGATGAGAAAGGTATTTATATCTGCTGTACGCAAGGTCAAGAAGACATTTACTAAGGCTCGTGACTGGATCAAGATTAGCGGTTCGTGGGGACGGCGTACGCGTTCTAAGAAGGATTAGGAGGGGTCAGGTGTTTTCTGGGACATTGCAGGGGGCGTGTATTTTGTAATGACAAGGCGTATAAATGAGGACTTTGAGGGCCCGGGTTTCACGGACAACAGGCATGAGAATGGTTTGGTTTGGGCAAGGCGTTTGGGTGGGAAAAGCGGATGCGTATACCCCATTTCGTTAATGCATGTCAAGCAGTCTTCTGATACCTCTTTGTTAGCCGTTCAATGCATTTGCCGTTCACAGGCTGCGTCATGGGTTCATATTCTGTAGCGTGCTACGGATATCCATATCCAGAAAACTTGGGACTAACCCAAGCATGACAAAAGCAGTAAATACAATCTTTGGCAACAAGGTGGACCCTCCTAATGAGTCTCCCCAGCAACAGCACTACTCCGATGCATCCTCGCCAACCAAGTCTTGCTCGTAGCAACCCGGATCCTCTTGCCAAAAGCCATAAAAACCAACACCATCAAGTTATTCAGCACCAAGACGCCCGTAAAAGCGCCAGCGATGACCTTAGCATACCCCGTCGCCAAGATCCAATTCAGCACTTCAATACTCAGTCCAAAAGAGATGGCTTGTTTCCCCAGGTTCATAATGATCAGCATCTCGGACAGGTTCGCCGTGTACGAGTCCACCGCGTACGCCAACGTGACGGTAAAGTAGAAATACCCGCCCCACTGCGTCATGGCCACGCCAAACATGTACGCTATCCAGTGGAGGTTCTCCTCGGCTGCCATGCCGAAAAGGACCTGACCGGCGGGGGCGATGATCATGGCGGGGAGGAGCATGCCCAGGCGCATCTCTGCTTCTCGGATGCCATTGTTGCGCTTGGTCAGGTAGGCGGCCAGCTTGTCGACATAAGGGAGGAAAGGGAGGGCGGTGCCGAAGCCGATGATCGTCGCGATGGAGTGCAGTCCGGCTTTGGTCTGAGACCAGTTGTAGGGTGCTTCTACGATTTTGATGGGAAAGATGAAGCTGAATGCGAACCCGCAGAGGCCGATGTAGATGCCGTAGGTGGTTATCACCCAAAAGGTGGAGGGGACAAGGAGGTAGGTGAAAGAGCGGGCTATCATCAGGAAGAAGGGCTCGTTGTGGTCGGTTCCTGTCCAGAGACTGAGTTGTTGGGAAAAGGGCTTGCGTGCGGGGATCAAGCTGGGTGATGGCGGTGAGGAGATGTGTTCTTCGGTTATGGCTTCATGTTCGGTCTTGCTGCTGGTCGTGGCGAGATGGGTTGTGGTTCCTTCGGGTGACGGGGCGTCGTGGATTATCTTGCGATGGTAGCGGGTTTCTTCGACGACAAAGAAGCTAAAGATCAAGAGGGCGACGGCAAAGGCGAACTCGACGTAAAAGTACAGACGCCAGGACTGGCCGCCTGCGAGCATGAAGCCCGAGAACATTGGGCCTGTGGCGCCGAGGCAGAGCGCGACCGTGTACCAGCCTAGTTTCTGGCCGCGTTCGTGGAGGAAGAAGATGTCGTTTACTAGCTGGACGGGCAGGGCTTCGCACACGCCCGAGCCGAAGGCGTGGACGACACGGGCACCCATCAGACCGCCGTATGTGGTGCATTGGGACGCGGCAATGAGGCCCACTGCGTAGGTGAGCATGGACGCGAGCATCACCGGCCGGCGACCGAATTTGCGATACAAGGGGACGAGAAGCAGACTGCCGAATCCAAAGGCCAGGTTGGGGTAGTTGATCAGACCTGCTGCCGTGTTGGCAGAGACGCCGAACTCGTGCGCATAGAGGCCGATGTAGGTCGACGGGCCGATCAGGGCCGAGTTTCCGAGAAAGGAAAAGATGGAGCACGAGAGCAAGATGCTGTTCTTCTTCCACGTGGGCCACTGGAGAGGGTCATTTGGGTCGGGTGAGGGAACGGGAAACAGAGCCTGGCCATAGTGTGTCTCCTCGCCTTCTTTGACTTGGAGGTTGACTGTTCCCGGGACATCCTCCTCGTGGGCGTGACTGTCATGGTCAGCAAGGTTCCAATCGTAAAGACGTAGGCCTCAAGTTTGGCTTCTAAGCGTACCTGTGGACGTCGTGTATGATGGCCATGTCGAGTTGAGTGAAAGATGTTCAGTCAGAAGGTCCAGCGAAGACGCGTCGTCGATGAGGTTCCCTGAGAACGGTTCACAACGCAACGCTAGCTCACTCAGTGGACCTCGAATCTTGGCAAATCCGGGGTAGAGTCCACTCTGTCACTCTGTCATATGGGATCGAGATATGACCGGAGAGACGATGGAACATGACCAAACAACCTCAGTACCGATGGAATGGGGTTGAAGAAGAATTAAATAAAACTGAGAAGAGTCCGTCACTGCATATTATGGTAGCTCTTTTTCGAAACACGGGACTTGACCGGGGCTTGAAGCAAGCAGACATGGTAATATTTCCAATTTTCCTGCGGGGTTCCTGGGTCCAGACATCCAGAAGAGGGTAGCATTGTCAACATGACAAGGTGCTTGTATGGATTGGAGTGCCGGACCCAAACTTGGCCTCAGGCTAATGCCCTCCCCTCACATCAGTCTTTACTCTGCTGACCTGCTTCGTATCCGTACGGGAGCCAAAGATAATTGTCGGTCTCTCTCCCCAGCTGCGGCAGTCAAGAGAGTCTCGAGAGTCTCGAAGAATGCATGCGGTGAGCATTTTGGGCTGTTGCCGTACCCGTGGTTGACTACGGCACAGCTGGCGATGGTGCAGGGGGGCTGGTCCTGGAACGGCCGTTTTGGGCATGGCTTCAAGTGGCCTGAGCAGTCCAATCTCCAATAGATGCAGGGTTGCACGTGGGAGCGGCAATTTCAGTGCTTCGTCTGGGCAAGCCACCGTGACATGGCGGACAGTCTTGTATCTCAGGTCACCATTACTGACGGCAATGGGATGGGAGAAGGCCACTCGCGAATCGATCTCGGACTGTTGGTGTGATCTTTCCTCGAATGGGCGTGCGGGGCGCAACAATGCGGGGGACGGTTGATGGTCTCCGGGTCTTGTAATCAGGGTATTTGGCCAAGGTGGTTGTGAGCCGGGAAGCTTTTCCATAAGGTATAGGCATGTCAGCTGCAAGAGCTCAATGAACCAGCTACGGGAAAGACCTAGGGTTACGTGCAGCAACGACGTTGTATGGCTGTATATTGGTCCTCCCAATGACAGTGCCGTTGACCGAAAAAGAAGAAAGCCATGTTCTGCATGGAGCTCGCAGTTGAGAAGGATTCTGGCTTTAATCTGTGGCCGTCGTCCCATTCGCCTTTGCTTAAAATCCGAGATATTGGCCGCTCGCACTTGAGCCATGCATAATGTGTATAAGATCATGATTCCTCATCACGGAAAGAATCCCATTGAGGCTTCCTCGACGATGAAGTTCCATGCATTGTCCAAGAACCATCAGAAGCCTCATGTAATACGGAACGGCAATCGACTTCAAAAACTTCACAACGCATGCAACATGGAATACACGTGTGTATTGACACTCGGTAGTACCACCCCGACTTGCATAACTAGATTGCATTTTCTCGGCAGCGAAATGAACCGCCGAGTGTGCTCGCCCCAATCCGTCACCAAACGTGACCTCGAATCCTGGCTCTATCAGGTTAGACATCAGGCCTGGTAGGTGACCACTACCGAGTGATTATGACCTGTGATACCATACCTGCGGCTCGCGTGTATTTCTGTGTTCCTTGGTCAGCTCGCTGTGAGCTAGACCGAGGTGCTCGTGTCTATTTCTAGGTTCCTGGTGAGGATATCGACTCCCCGTGCAGAGGGACATGATGAATGGCCAAGTCAACAGAGTAAAGTTGATCAAAAAAGATGTAATTCTACAAGTAACCGAGCTAGGTATTCTATATACACATCCATCCAATACGTCAAACGTATCCATCTATATATCCAGAACCAAATAAAACGTAAAAGTATGTGAGGTAGCTAAGGAGGGTAGGGAGGGAGGTAGAGTAGGTAATAAGTAATATCAATATCAATATCGGTATAGTAAGTAGTAGTAACGGCAGCAGTAGCCTGACCGGACGCAGAGAACATATAACTTGTGAATGAAGCCAAAGAAGGAATGTCCGGTATATATATAATGTATCCTGAAAGTTATGATGCCTTGTCCAGGGTATGATATATAAAAAGAAAGGAGTGATATGAAACAAAAAAAAAAAGGAACGAACAACATACGCCGGTATCTCATGCATCAAATCATATTGCCTGACTTTCCATTAGCCCTCCCTGCCACCTTGTATTTTTTGTAAGTTGCGTGCCGAAAAGAAAAAGACAACAAGGATCCCGCAGGGAAGATTTTCCGAGGTGTCGAGGAGAAGGGAAAAGAAACAATAACAGTTGACCAGAATAGCAATGGTCAGAGAGACGGAAGCTCTAAGGCTTGGCGACTTGCTCCTTGCGGAAGAACTTGAAGAAGCCAATCGGGATGATCAGCTGGAAGATGAGACAAACCCAGAACCACTCGCTGGCGATGCCGGGGTACAAGCCCTGGGTAAAGTCGGGGAAGGTGGTGTTGGGCGACAGCGCGTTGGGACTCGTGGCTCGGGCCAGCATGGTGAAGGCGCTGCCGATCACCTGGGCGCCAATCAACACCGTCATGACGTGCTGCCGCGTCAAGGTAGCAAGCAGCATCATGCCCAGACCGACACCTTGAATGTTGTCAAGCAGACCAAGCCACAGCCACAGGCAGCGGGACAGGATGGCCGAGCCCACGGGGCTGCCCGCCCAGGGGATGTACCAGCCGATGCCGCTGGTAGCCCAGAATTCCTGGGCCCAGCGCGGCGCACAAAGACCAATGGCGAAAATGGGGAGCAGCCACGTGTGCTCGTCCGAGAAGTGAGAGAAGCCATAGAGGACAATGGACCAGAGCCCCAAGAGGAAGCCGAGGGCGAGCAAGAAGACACCCCATCCGGGAATGAACTGCGAGGCGAACAGGAACTGCCACGTGCGACCGTATTGGGCCGAGAGCCAGTAGTTCTGGAGGATGACCATGACGAAGAACCAGGGGACGATCTTTCTGCGGTAGAGCGAAATGTAGAAGCCCGGAATCTGTGCGGGAGCTTGGCGGTAGAAGTCGGGCAGCCCAACGAAGAGGACTACGCCAATGACCCAGAAGAAGACGGCGAATGGCACGCAAACGACAACTGATTGCGGGATGTTGGAGCTGCCGAGGAAGATGGTGGCAGTCGTGTCCTGATTCGACACCAGAGAACCCCAATACCAAAGCAAAAGACTGTACAGCTGGGCAACACCAGACACTGACAGTGCGCGAGTGATCCATTGCTTCGTTGGCGCACCACCCTCGTCGCCAAAGTTCAGCGCGAAGGACAAGGCACCGCTGCTGGCTCCTGCGGCGTAGAAGCACGTGGCCACCTGCTCGATAGCATCTGCCACGCGCCAGTCCGAGATGAAGGGAGCAACGCCAATCATGAAGAAAGCAAGTCCAAAGAAGACCCAGGGGGCCGACAGGGCGTAGACCGACTTGAAGTTGCGCTCCATGCCCCACCAGGCGATCGAGGTAACCATGTAGGTCGCGGCTACGCTGTACAGCTTCTCGGGCGTCTGGTTCGTGTCACCGGTGAGGAGGACAATCTGGTACGAGTTGACCGAGATGATCTGGCCCAGCGCGAGGAGGAACGAGTAGACGGGCCAGTCGCCGATGCGGATGGACAACATCTTCTTCAAGCCAGTCGGTGCCTTGTAGCCGTCACCAAGAAGGAACTCGTCGTCGACCATGTGGCCGCCATCTGCTGGGGGCGATGTCTCGAACACTGATCTCGCAGGAGTTAGGCTTCGGTGTCTTTGACGGCCGCGGCTGACGACTGACTCGTTGCGGCCGTTTCCATTCCTGGAGGGGGGTCGACTACCTGCTCTGCTCGCCGGTCTGCTGTCATGGACCCGACCAAGCTTGGCCTCGCGATACCGGGCAAACCACTCCTTTTCGCTCCTCTTGAGGAACGACTCGATACAAAGGTCGCTTGCCGAGTTTGACGCCGTCAGATCCTCAAGCATCTCTTCGAACTCGGCGTAGTATTCGCCGCTGGTGTCGTTGAAGAACTGGTCGACTTGCTGCAGCTTGAGATCTTGTCTGTCGCCCACCACATCCGGAAGACTGAGAAGGCTGCTGTTGCGGTGCGACATGAATGCTGGTTGAGGGAAGCCGAGTCCACCGTCTGGACCAAAAGCCGGCGAGGCCATGCCGCCATTCTGGGCTCGAACAGCAAAGCTGTCGACGCTGACAGTGCTGTCCCGTGCAGATTGGTTGGCGTACAAGCCGCCGGCAAGCGAGCTTGCGCTCGAGTTGCGAGGAGAATTGTTCCTCGAGCCCGCCGCCCATGGTGTGACGGGGGCTTGCAAGGTCGGAGAGGTGAGGTCGCGAAGGCTGGGCGTGGCAGGCCGAGAGGGCGAGTGAAGTGCCGGGGACATGCGCCCAGTGTCCAAGCCGGCAGGTGACTGGTCGTGGTAAGGACTGAAGTTGCTGGCGCGTGATGACGGCCGAGTAATCTGAAGAACGGGGCTGACGACTTCGAGCTTCTTCTTCTTGGCCTCCTTCATGTGGATGCGAATCGACTCGTTGTAGAGTCCGTCTAATTGATGCACCCACTGGGCGACTGGGAATCGCTGTTTTGCGCTCCATGCGCGCATGAGTTTTCTCTTTTCTTGTCTGTTGTTGCGTAGATTAAGTCAGCATCGTTGTCATGGTCATCAGGAACAGCAGATGACTTACTTGCAATCCAGCGCCGAGACAATAGCCTGCCTGAACTGTTGGAGCAGATGGGACGGCGTCATGGACTCGACAGTGAACCAGAAGCCCGGCATCTGGCCGAGACCACCAACACGGGCACCGACGCCCAAGGCGCCCTTGCGGCCGAACTCGACCGCCACCAAGCCGAAAGGCTCGTCTCTGGAGGGGATCAGGGCAAACTCGGCGCCGCTGAAAATATAAGGGGGCAGCTGGGTGAACTCGGGCTTGCTAAAAACGCGCCTGGGGTATTTCTTCATTAGTTTGTCCAGCTTAAGCGCGGCGAAGCGGCCATATAAATCGATGACAGGTCCGACGCAGATAAGTTGTGTCTTGGGGTACTTCTCCAGGATGCTGGGGAAGATATCGGCAATGAGATCGACGCCCTTTTGCAAACTCCACCGACCAACGAAGACGAAGAGTTCAGCTGTGGGATCAACCTCCAGTCCTGCCCACTCCTGCGCTTGTTTCCGGAGCCCGGCTCTCTTCTCCTCGAAGCTGATGTCGATCTTGATCTCCTTGGACTGGTTGGAAACATCCTCGTTGGGATTCCAGTCGGCAGTATCGGATGGATCGGGATTGGGTAGCTGGCCGATGTTCTTCAAACTCCAGAAGATGGGGTATCGCGCCAGAGAGCGGTCGCCGTACTTTCTAGACACACCGACAGCTCCAAAGCCACGCTGGTGAAGACGGAGGTAGCTGGCTCCAGCATGCAAAAGATTGAAGACGGAGCCATACTGAACGTATTCCTTGACCACCTCGGGCGGAAGATTGAACACGTCGCAGACTTCCTTCTGTTCGGCTGGCGTGCGCATCGGCCACATACCCTGGAACTCGGCATTGTGAAGCGACAGACAGCAGGGGATGGTCTGGGGGAGCAAGTAGAGGGGAGCTGCGGCGCCGTGGTAGTCGTTGATGTGGTAGATGTCGACTGGGAACCGGCGAATCGACTCGGCAATACAGTAATTCCACGCGGCGTACAGGATGGCGCTCTCGATGTCGTCCATACGGGCGATGTACGGGTCAGCCTTGGTCTGCTTGCGGAAAATGGGCGCGTCTAGAATGACATAGGTAATATTCTTCCAGACGTGATACCAAACCTGAATCTCGTAGGGCTGGCCCATGACATCGACGAACATGGGCTCGGCCGCTTCCATCTTCTCGGTCGGATAGTGCACGTCTCCAACCATGGGCACGACCCAGACCACGTCCATGTGGGACAGGGCACTCGCCATGAGCTGGGCCATGACGCCCAGTCCACCAATCTTGATCTTGATGCCAAAGTCGTCAATGTTGTACTCCATGGTCGCGATCAGCACCGTTCTGCGGCCGCCTTCTTTCGAACCGCCAGCGCCCAAGGCGCTGCTCGGCGGTGAAGGTGTGATGGCACCCATCTCGACGCCTCCCTTGGCGACGCTCTTGAAGTCCAGTCTGGACAGATTGCCGAGCTTGAGCGGCCTCCATCCCTTGGTGGCAAAGCCTGACTTGTTGACCTTGACCTGGTAGAAGCTGCCCACGTAGATCCAGAGAGCGGCACCAGCGAGAAGAGCAGGCATAACGGCCAGCAGGATGAAAAGCACAACCTGAATGCCGACATTTCCCGTGGGCACAAGCTCGTACCTCCAGGTGGCGTCGTTGTAGACCACCTTGTAGGCAAGCGCTGGCATGGGAGGGGCCTCGGTGATGTTGATGACGTTCTGTGCCAAACTGCTAGGCGGGAGGCGATCAACGATGCCGTCACGGTCAATGTCGCCAAAGATGCTGCCTGCGTCGGGCTGGTTGTCGGGATTGATGCCCCAGATGTTGAGCTGGAAGTTGGCCGGCCACTCGTACATGTAGTGCAGCTCCCACGTGTGGTGGTGCACAAGGTCCATCGAGCCAGGCAGACCGGCATCGTAACCCCATCTGTTGTACGGGCCGTGAAGTCTGATGTGGGGGAAGGCGCGGTCAAACGTGACATCGTTCGAGTCCGAGTGCTGAATGTAGGCCGAGCTGCCGAGAGGCTTGCTGAAGTACTGCACCATGAGATGGTTTCCCTTCCACTCCTGCAGCGGCGTTCCGCTCCAGGGCATCTTGGAGATGCGTCCCCTCTTGTTCTTGAGGTTGAAGTCGGTCCAGGGACTCCAGGTAGAGCCCCAGTTGGTGCTGTACCGCCAGGCAGTGGCGCCAATGGCCCGATGGTTCACCCACCACTGGCCAGCCGAGTCGATTTCCAGCACGCCACGAG
The DNA here is from genome assembly GCA_033297075.1 of Rhypophila decipiens. Classification (NCBI taxonomy): domain Eukaryota; kingdom Fungi; phylum Ascomycota; class Sordariomycetes; order Sordariales; family Naviculisporaceae; genus Rhypophila; species Rhypophila decipiens. The sequence continues at coordinate 47,218 of MU858086.1, read as the reverse complement.
TGTAGTTGGCGCTTGGCCACACAATCGGGTTGTCATCCTGCCCATAGCGAAGCAAGAAGTGGTCGACGGCTTTTGTAGAGACACCGTCAGTTGTGTTGGGCCTGTTGACGGTGATTTTGATGACGCCGTCCTGCACATTGCGCAGCGTGGTCGAGAACTTCCACGCAGAAGAAATGTATCCAGTATATGGCTTGTCCTTTGGCTTAGACAGAGCGCGGCAATCCGGTTTGTCAAAATCCAAGAGGGTGCCATTGCCAACCCCGTCAACAATGAGGCGCGCCGAAAAGGAATCCTCGACCGATTCGCAGTTCATCCGCCTACTGAACTGTATGGTGACATTGACCGCACCGTTGGCCTCTGTGGCATTGATGGGTGCGTAATGTCCCGGCTCGAACTTGGTGATCATGGGAGCTACGGGAACTTCATCGACAGCAAGGGCATAGAGTTTGAACTCGTATGGCTTCAACGTGATTTCCGACAGGCATCCGGCGCTCTTCTTGTTGGTGAAATTGTCCGGTACCGCCGATGCTTGCAAAATGATGGCGTCGTCGTCCGGGCTCATGAGGTCCTTGACAGCCATTCCAGAACCAAAGGGAGCGATGAGGGCCTTTTCGGGATCGCCGCAGTCGAACTTGTACGTCGTCTCGACCTTGTTGTTGTGGTAAACGAACCAGACCTCTCTCTCGGTGCCCGTCTGCATTGGCTTGTACAAGCCGCGCACAACGCTCCAAATACCAAACTCGGTCGGCTTCTCACTTCCCGGCAGCTTGATCCACTCGGTTTGCTTGTTCAGAGTCTTGAGCAGCCAGCCATGCTCGAGCACGGGCATGGCGTCTCGTACGTTGAACATGTGCTTGAAGACGTTGCGGATTGGTGCCGAGGGGTCGCGGTGATCGTAGCCCGTCCACTCATCCTCGCAGCTGTGCTTGCCCTTTCCGAAGGGAAAGTTCTGGTAGATGGTACTGTTGAGCCCGAAGCATCCGTGCGCTTTCCAGGCTGGCGAGGGCCCGAAAGCCTGGCGACCGTAGATATAATTCTCGGCCGTACCGTCAAGCGTATACAAAGCCTGCTCTTCGCCGTAGTACAAGAGAGGCGCGCCGGGGAGAAGAAGGGAGACGATCATGCTCGCAAGCATCTGACGTTCCATGCCGAGCTCGATTGCCGGCCAGCGGAAGACGTCCTGGTTGGTGGCACCGAACATGTGGCGTGGGTCGAACTCACCCGTGTTGGCATTGATGAAGTCGTTGGTCTGGAGCATTCGGTTCCAGATACCAACCCAGTCGGTGGGCAAATCGTAGCCGGCCTCGAGATTTCCCTCCAAGCCCATGAAGCGCGCCATGTAGCGGTAGATGGAGTAGTGAAAGGCACCGCCGTCCAGGGCGCTGTTTCCCTTTTCGCGAATAAAGAGATCCCGCTTATCCCACAGCTTGGGGTCCAGGGCGTCCGGTTCCGCCAGCCGATTTGCCATTGTCGGTTCTCGGCCACGGCCAAGCCAGATGGAACCGAGCGTGTCGCCAGCAGTGATTTCGCCCACCACGAGGAAGTTCTTCTTGCCGTACTTTTTGGCGCACTCGCGCATATGCGAGCTGAAACTGGCCTGGGCATCCACTGTGACCTGGACGGCCTTGTCGATGCGGAAGCCGTCAATATCCAACTGCGCGATGGCCATGCAGGAAAAGTGGTTGAGCCGGTTGATGACGGGAGGGTGCCAGTCGCGGAGGCGGTCCTGGACGGACGCGAACTTGGACAGCTGTCTCATCCAGTCGGGGAACACGCCAAAGGCCTCGACGTCACCAAACTGGTCAAAGTCGCTGTCGTAGCAGCCCTTGAGCGGCGGTTTGATGACGGTTCCGTCCTCGTACCAAAAGGTGGGGAACTGGCACGTGTCGTTGTACTTCTGCTCCTTGATGTCAAAGTCGGGATAGCGGCGATCGGATTTCCACACTACTTGGTGTTCCTCGTTTACGAAGGGGGTACTGTCGTTCAAGTAGCCCTTGAAGCCGAGCAAGTCACTCATGCTGCGGCGGGTCAGGGAACAGCTTCAAGTCTCACGAGCCAGGAGGTCACTTACGTAGCCATGGTGTTGTCCATGATGACCGAGATGTTGCGTGCGTGGATCTGGTCGATGGCATCCTGCCATTCTTTAAGCGTGCCATAGTGCTTGTCGAGCACCGTCAAGTCGATCGGCTAGAGATGTTGTCAGCTAAAGAGCCCAACATGTTCAGTCACAAAGGTTCGTTCGGCACGCACCGAATACGAGTCGGCGCCCCACGGCTGGTTGATGAAGGGAGATCCGGCAATGTAGATGGCCTTGATGCCCATGCCCTCGATATAGTCCAGCGAGTCAACCAGGCCTGCCAGGTCGCCGCCGAACCGGAGCTGGGTGCTCATCATGTCGGTCTCAAAGATGGTCTCGTTGGCATTGTCGTTGGAGGGGTCGCCATTGATGAAACGATCGAGGAAGAGTGTGTAGACGGGGACCCTCCAGTTGACTGGTGAGGGAAAGTAGGTGTGGTTCTCGCGTTCTCCCCAGTAGTCGAGAGGGTCCGTCGCAACTCGGTTTTGGTTGAGGTTGTATGCCGCCTCGCGGGCATCGTATCTGAGGCCATGAACGAGTGTGGCCGTAGTCGTAAGGAGTGTGAAGATAAAGCTGTTCGAAAGCAACGCAAGAGGAGTCATGATCGATGTCGCTCACCACCGCATGGGAGCGACAGGCGGGAGGTCAAGGTAAAAGAGAGACAAAGCAATGGGTATAGGAGTTTGAACGAAAGGCAAGAACCGAACCCGATAGTATCCCAACACAAAAAAAGCCACTGAAGCAGCAGCATACACACACAGCACAGCAGGTCGATAAGGAACGTGAAGGTTGAGAAACGAAAAGGAAAAGAGCCGAGCAGTGAGCACACCACCACCCCCGGGTTCGATAGCCAGATCCGTCAGCCACACCTGGTCGACCCCACGGCGGCCACACAGACATCAGACACCCTTGAACTGACAGACCCACAACGGAAAAGGGGGTGTTGCTCTCACACGCAGACTCGAACTCGAGGGCCCCACGGGCAGCTGCAGACTGCCCATCGAAGGCTGGGAAAAGCACTCTCATTTTGCCAGATCCTAGTCTGGCGTGGCCCTGGCACTCCTGGGCCCGCAACCGCCTTCTCCGTCCGTTTGGGAAGAGCAGGAAGGGTAGGCACGGCAGGGTAGCATAGCAGCGCATAGCAGGCAAAGCAAGGCAAAGCTACCGTCAACAAGCATGGATAGGGCCTGTCCAACAGCCGATCCACCAGAAGGAGGAAGCCTGTCGAAGACCTTCTGCCATCCAAACAAGTGGTGCGACGGCCCCTATTCGGCGAGCGTCAGGGCAGCTCCACGAAAGAGGCGAGTGGCCCAGAATAGCAAATTTAACGCCTTCATCAAAAAGTGACGTGCGCATGCAGGAGCCATGTGCAAGGGCGGCTCACCGTTTTCTTTTGTTCCCCCCCCCCTGCCGAACCAGTTCTGCCAGTGTGTATTTATTATTCCCTCTCTTTCATCTGTGCCCTGGAGGTTTCGCTTCGATGGAGAGTCTGGTCTCGTTCGTCACTCTTCCCGTCTGGCCAGTGTGCAGTCCAGTGTCGCAGGAGCGCGGATGGAGGCTAGCTTCGATCCGCCACTGTTGACACAGAGAAACAGGACAGGCAGACGAGAAGGGGAGCCGTGCGGACGGAGCTCAGGCCTGTCCGAAATAAATCGTATTCTTTCTGTCTCAATGTGGGACCCGCCGTTTCCTTGGCAAGATAAAACACGTTGATATTGGATGTTTCCGAGTCGAAGTGGGTGGTGGATAGGGGCCGGGGATTTGGCGAGTTTGGATGATACGAGACACAACTCTGCCGATTATTTTTTTGGGAGACAGTTGGCAAGGTCCGTTGCGGTTCAGATGTCGTTGTCTTGAACCGTGGGTGGTCGATTCGCCGTTTTAGAGTGGGGTAGGGCTCCATCGCTTCGCCCTTTGGGCCCACCGCCAAGCCGGTTGGCACAAGCGCGATTGGTAGGTATGATCAGGGGTATTTTTACGTGTACCTGGATTCGTATCCGTACGGTTTTCTACCTCATTCGACGCGTGTATTGGTACACACCTGCAACACCAGCTGAAATCGATTTCGGACGGAAAATGCCACTCAGAACTCAATTCCACAAAGGATTCGGGAGAAGCAGCGGATAGGTGTGAAGCTCTTGCGGCTCTTTTCTCACGACGCTTACCTAAAATATCATGATAACCTCACAACTGTCTCTGTTTGAGATTCTTCTTTACTGGCAGATTAGATCTAAAGAATTCAATGACCGCTTATACAGTACATTTTCCCGGTGGAGCCTGCTTTGCCACTTGCCTGATTGACTCCTTTTTTATAATTGCACCTGCCGGCCAACTTGCAAGTGCAATTTGGGAAGTGGGCACGGGCCAGCTCTCGTTCAGAAACGGAACCGCCCTTTTCCCTCCGGGACCTTCCAAGGGGTTTTCCAGAATATCCTTGCCAATTGGCCCCCCGACATCCCGATCAGGGAAGTCCCCTATTGGTCCATCAACCAGAAACACCAGGCCGCCAATTGTGGCCTCTGCCAAATTTTGCTCCCGACATCACACACTCTTTTTTTTTGTGTGCCTAAGCTAACCAGCACAGAAGCTGGACGGTATTCGTCCTTTTATTCTTCCTTTATGTCTACCCAACGGTTGGAAAATCTCGCCTACTAAATTAACGTGACATCTCAACACCACAATTTCAGTGGGCTATTTCCTGTTCTACGGCGCAAGACTGCAGGGTGCAGCCGGTACAATGGCGGCAGAGTTGCAGTCTTGCAGACACGAGTCGGAGCTTAATGGGGATCCTGGCTGGTTAATCCATCAAGGACCCTCATCTCCGTTTGGACACGACACCCTCCGTTCCATATCCGTTCCGTTTGGTACCAGTACCTGCAGGCACACTTTGCAGCAAGACAGACAGCTGGGCTCGACGGTCTGTTCCTGCGCGCCATGCCGGAAACGGGGGTTCATCTCTCGGTCTCCACGATCTCCTTGCTTGCCCAAGACATGGCATCCTCGATCATGTCGTGTTGGCAGTGAGTGGCACTCTGCTCGGCCAGGACACGCTTTGCTCCTCGTCCGCCCGCTATTCCCGTAGCGTGTGTGCCTGACTGCCTGCCTGTCATCCGGTCGCCCTCCACTGTCATTGGTTTTGTTCCTTTTCATCGTGTTGCCTCGGTCTTTTGCTGCTCTGCGACTCTTCTATACGCTCCTTCTCTTGTCTTTTTATCGGGTTTTTGGTGATTGATGTAATGGAGTTGCTGAACATCTAATCCAACCCCAGTCACTCGTTACAGTTATAGCCGCGTACTATTCACGAATTGTCTTCTGCTACGGCAACTTCAGGTAAAGAAGCATCCTCAAAACTCCGTTCCATGCAACATGGCAGACTTAGTAATACCTTGTGCTGCCACAGCCGGGCATCCTCTCGTTTTATCACAGAAATCATCACATCATGAGGTCCTCGGTCCTCAACATCGCCGCTGCTCTGGCTCTGGCCGGCCTGAGCAGCGCGGCTAACATGACAGAATGGAAGTCGCAGGCCATCTACCAGGTCTTGATCGATCGCTTTGCCCGCACCGATGGTTCCACGACAGCCCCTTGCGAGCTCTCCAAGTTCTGCGGCGGCACTTGGGCCGGTCTCATCAAGCATCTCGACTACATCCAGGATATGGGCTTCACGGCCATTCAGATCAGCCCCGTGGTCGAGAATATGGAAGGTGAGACGTCGGTCGGTGAGCCCTACCACGGATACTGGACTCAGAACATGTACGCCATCAACAAACGCTTCGGCACCGAGCAGGACCTCAAGGACCTTTCCGCTGAACTCCACAAGCGCGGCATGCTTCTCATGGTGGATGTGGTCGTTAACCACATGGCCCAGAAGTTCGACAACGTGCTTCCGCCCAAGGTCGATTACACCAAGTTCAAGCCCTTCAACAAGCCCGAATATTACCACAAGTACTGCAACGTCACCGAATGGAAGGTGCCCCAGAACTACCAAGAATGCTGGCTCTATCCCTTTGGCATTGCCCTGGCCGATCTCAAGACCGAAGACCCCGCTGTCTCCAAGGAAATGAATGAATGGGTCAAGGATCTTGTCGCCAACTACTCGATCGATGGACTGCGAATCGATGCTGCCAAGCATGTCAACGACGGATTCCTGGCGCCTTTTGTCGAAGCAGCAGGTGTCTTTTCCTTGGGTGAAGTTCTGACTGGCGAGATTCCGGACATGTGCCGCTACCAGACCAAGAACTTGCTGCCCGGAATGCCCAACTATCTTGAATACTTCAAGCTCAACACGGCTTTCAACGGCGGCGGGTTTGAGGAACTCGCCGACATCCGCAATGGCGCTGCCTCGGGATGCACCGATGTCTTCGCCCTGGGCGCCTTCTCCGAGAACCACGATCTGCCCCGCTTCCCCAGCATGAATAACGATATGATGCTTGCAAAGAATATGATGACCTATGTCCTCTTGACTGATGGTATTCCTACAAGTAAGCTGTCTCTTTCCTCTCTTCCTTTCCTGGCACGTTGCTGACTGATCTTCTTTCTCTCTAGTCTATCAAGGTCAGGAGCAGCACTTCAACGGCAGCGAAACCCCCCACAACCGCGAACCGGTTTGGCAAGCCGGCTACGACAAGACGGCTCCGCTCTACGTTCTCACCGCCAATGCGCTCAAAGTGCGCAAAAACGCCCAGAAGCTCTCTGCCAATTATACCGAGAGCCCCGCCGAGACACTCAAGGTCGACGGGAACCACCTCTGCCTGAAGAAGGGCCCATCAGGAAGCGCCGTCGTGTTCTGCGTAACCAACAAGAGCAGCTCGGGCGACGCCTACGAGTATGACCTGCGCGGCTTTGAGCCCAACGATGAAGTCGTCGAAGTCCTCGATTGCAAGACCGTGACTGCCGATGCCACTGGTACCATCAAAGTCTACAATGGCGGTGGCGAGCCCAAGGTTTATGTGCTGCTTTCGAACCTCGAGGGCACCGGACTGTGCCCCAAGACCGAGCCAGATGCTCCCAAGGAGGTCAAGAACTCGGGCAATGTGCTGGGAATGACGAGCAAGATGGCCATTGCCGTTGCGGCTGGTTGGTTGGCCGTCTTCCTTGCATAAGAGTACTGTGTGAGCAGGTTAGCCATCTCGGCACGCAATAAAGAGTCTTCTTTCCTTGTCATACGTCCATATATTGTATATATTCTTGGTTGCCAAATGGACTGGAAGGGGATGAGCGCAGGGATATCCCAAGATAATAGAGGCAGATAGGCCTGACCTTGATACCCATTTCGAGAGGGGTTCGTGAATAAAACAGACCAACAGACGAGGTGGTTGAGATGAAGCTTTCCTTTCGTTGTTTCCTTTGGTTCGGACTACGTCTTTGTAATTACTGTTGGCAAGCTTTCAGACTTCATTCCCATCTTGAGATTCTGGTGAGACAACGCGCAGCTTCTGTTTCACTGAATACCTGGCACACAAACAGCAGACACTGTCTCTCGGTCGTAACACGCAACTTTGGCCACAGTACGACTGATCCAGAACCGGGAAGGAGTGACAATATAGCAGACATGCTTGTGAGCTGCACTATGCTCTTTGACTCGGCCGAAAGGGGAATATCAGATAAACTTCAGCTCGAGTCCTATGTCATAGGAACCTTGATGACCAGAACTCTGGGCCAGCCACATGTTACACACGGAAGATATCCGTAAAGATATCTGAAGAACGGAACATATGCTGAGCCACAGGTACACTACGTAACGGCGCACAGAAGAAGGCAAACATCAGGGCATGGTAATTGTCGTTCTTGAGAAAACGCAGGCCAAGGCAAGTACGGGGCAAACGTGCCCCGTACCGTTTGAGTTTGACATTCGTTCTAGATGTGGAGTCCGGCACGCCGGCCAGCGCCAGGTCGGGCACCGGACAGATCCGACAGAACGCAACTAACGCAATGGATCGAAATTGGTCAATAACAGATTGCCGTTCTAATTATTATTCCAATAACAATTTCTCCATGGTCTCCCTGTGAGAGATTGTTAATTACTGGCAGCTAACAGGTTGCATTCGGATCCTCCTCCTGGTTGTTCCACGTTCTAGAATTCTCCGTTTTCGCCCCGTCCCCCGACCTTTTCCCGGATGGCCGTGCGGCCGGTCAAGTCATCATCGGTCAAGCTCATCCGGTTTGGTGGACAAAGGGTCGGTGAAGAACATCGCTTTCCTTTCGGTCTGTGCTCTGGAACCATTGACCACGCTATTCTCCGATACTCTTCACCGAGTGAAATGCGAAAGGAACAACAAACCTTCATGCTCGCTGTTCCACTCTGGCGATTCCACAGAAATCCGCAATGTCCGACATCGACGGAATTCGGAAAGGGGTCCCACCGCAAATTTTGATAAGATCAACTCTGCTCCAGACATAAAATGACCGATAAATGACGAAGCCATCCCCCCTATCATGATTTTACTCTCCCCTTTTTCTGCTCGCCTTCCTCCTTGTCTACCATTTCGAGTGGTTCAGCAATCCACCCCAGTTCTTATTTCACCTGCTTTATTTACTTCCCCTTCATATCCAGCATGTTTGAAGTTTTTTGAGCCCCTTTCCATGACTGCACCGCCCTGTCTCCACACTGAACGTTTCTCTTTTCTCCTACACCGTCAAGTCTCCATCGACGACACACGAAGGCCAAGCCAAGACACCCCGTTTTCCTGCACCACCGCTCCGTAAACAACGCACACCCACCAACCCCTGAGCCCACTTTTATTTTATTTATCGCTTATCCCGATCCGTACTAGTTGGTACTTATCCCGTATCTTGGAAAAATGCCGACAGGTTCCACCCACGCGATGCAACGATACGATCTCTTGCCCTGGTCTAGTCGCTGACCCACGATCAGCGAAAAAAAATGATTCCTCACATCTTGGTTTTGCGTTGCTTCCATTCTTCCTTCTCGCAATCCGCATCCTTCGCTCATCATCAATTCGTTGCTTCACTGCATTGACTGATTGCTTACGTAGGTACACATCTTACAAGTCACTCCCATTACGAGGTTTGGACTTGGCGCCTGTACGGGTACCGAAGGCCTCTCCCCGGTGGTTAACGGTGATCCCCCTTATCTCTACCAAACTCTTTACTCTGATGGGCATCATATCGACAACAAGATTGTCCCATCCCGTGCATTCTGACTTTATCCGTGGTTCGTACAAACCCGTATACACCTATCACATGGAACCAATGACCTCCCGTTGCCTTGAAAAGTTGGCACCACGGCCGGCAGGCGCTCATCTCTTCTCGTGGTGCGCGCCTTCCAAAAGCATATCGCCGTACCTTGCACATAGTAATCAACGGTTTTATGCAAGTGATAAGGGTGTGTGGTAACGTGTACGTGCACAGACGCGGTACGCGGATAAGGTCGTGCTGTGCCGTTATCGTGCTTGTACGGGGTACCTGTTGCTTTTCTTCTTGACCAATTTTCTTGTTTTTCTGCCCGAGAAAAAAGCAAATGTGAAGGAATACGGAGTAGAACCGGGAAACACGAACCAATCGAGTTGAAAGAAGAAAAGAAAACGAGAAAACGTTTTCCGTATCCCGTTCCGTACCGTAGCGCACGCGACGCTACCCAAGCGGAATGTCACCCTCCCGAACGCGAACTTTTTTAGCGCAGAGCTTGTTCAATTGTTGAGATTTTTTTCTTGTCTCTTTTTGCTTATCTTTTCGAGTCTTGTGCTCTTGTCAATGCTTGTGAGTTCTTGTGATTTTGCTTGTTTTTTTGCTTCGAGTTGCTTGGTTTTGCTTGCTCTGTTGCTTCGCGTGCTTGGGTTGCTGATCGTTTCTTGTGCGAGTTGCTTGCTTTGACTTCATTTTCTTGGGTTACCTTTTGGGATTGGGGGTTTCTTGGTTTTTCCAGGTCGTTATCAGCGATCATAACCGAGAAACTGGACAAGAGAAAACGGGACGAGAAATGACTGCAGGGGTATAGTAAGGCGACGATAGCATAAGGGATAAGAAACAGGGAAGAGAAGCAAAACGGTTGAACACAACTTTCAGTTAATATGATCACAGTGAATACGAACTTTTGTGCAGATGCGTGATGATAACGATATGCGGATAGTTCTTGATATATAGCTGGCTGCATGTGATTATAGGATTCTTCCAGTTTATAGAAGTAAGATCAGAATGATAACAGGTTTATTATCGCGCTCACTGGAAAAGGCAGCATCTAGACCTTCCAACTCGGGACAATGTGCAGCTGGTACTGCGTTACGCAACGTATAATATCTCTGTGCTACTCTGAAACGGAAAGCCACACTGGTACCGCCACGACGTTTGTCCAAGTACATTGCCCTATCGTGGTCATGACATCTTGGGTGACTTTGTATCTTAGCGAAACACGAAGTCTGGGGTCTTTAGATGGGGCATGGAGCATGGAGCATGGGGCCGATTACAGACATCACGAGTTCTTCACATGCAGAACGGCTTTCTGCATGCCTTGAGGAGACTGCGATAACGTGTGACAGAAGAGCCGGGTCTTTGTGGGGTGGGTTAGGTTACCTGTAACTAATATGGTGATTTCGTGTGTCTTCGAATATATCTCTATGAGCATCTCTATGATTGTGTACCTACTAGTGACGTACATGAGATTACCACTCATCTATGTTTATCATTGAAGCGGGCAGTTATAAAGACATCAAGTAATTATGTATGCTTAATTTGGATTATCATACTCAAAATACAAGCAGTTGCTAATCCCTCGTCAAGTCAACTTCGTCTGCTAAAGTCACGCAGGTAATGTTACTGTGAGTTTCGTTTTTCATTGACAAAGACTTGGACAGCATGATCCCATAGAGACCGGCTCTAGTAGCTATCACTGCGTAGACTCGCATCCTTCTTTGCTTGATGTCTCGCACGTCATAGGCTGCCGTTCCATTTTCATTTGATAATCACAAGACTAAAAGATAACAAAGTGTTGAATAACTGATTCATAGGCGCTGTCTATTGGTAGACCTAGTAATAGCCCTGACCTTGAGGCTGTCCTTGATGCTGATTCCATTGCGGTGGTGGAGATGAGCTATGAGACTGACCATATTGCGGTGGTTGAAACATGACAGGGCTTGAAGCGGTTGAGTGGGTAGGCTGGAAATACGTCTGTGACTGGGGTGAGGAAGTCATTGACATGCTTCGTTGCTGTTGAAGCTGCTACTGGTAGGGAGAGATACCATGGCCTCCGGCAAGTGGCGAGGTTGGAACGGAGTGGGCTGAGGAGTGTCGGAGGTTGGTCATGCTGCTGTGTCTTGGGTTAGGCTGAGCCTGAGACGTAGGCGGCATGGCATTTGATGGGTACTGGACGATTTGAGCTGACGTTGGAGTTGTGGTCATGATGCCCGGGCCTGGTGATTAGGGTTGGCTGGTGCTATTGAATGAATTCCATTGGCCATTGGCACCAACTGTCGGGTGTGGCGAACCTAAGTGAGGAGGAAGGTTAGACATGGAGACCGGCGTGGCTCCTCCGTTATGGGTGTAAGTCTCCACGGCCGGGTCTGGTTTGTATCCGGCGTTGTGGTGATCGACTACATGCATCGCCGTTCCATTCATATTCCCGTTTCCATTGGAAGGGCCACTGTCTGGCTCGTCGGGGATGATACCACCGTAGATGTCATATCGTCTGTCCTTGCTCTTGGAGTAAAAGCTGGTGATCACATGGACAAGGGTGAATAGGAGCATCAAGTTGAGAAATATGGGAACCAGCTGTCCAAATGATGTCATGTCGTCCTGGGCACTCTCGGCCCCTTGGCCGCTCTTGATCAGCCAGCCGGAGCCCCTCGCCCACATGCGAAGCTCTCCGATCTGGTGAGCAGCTGTCCAAACGGTCCAGACCCCTACGGCGATGTTGGCGAAAAGGTAGGAACAGAAAAGGTAAAACAAGATGTTTCCAGGTGAAGGCCACCGACTTGATCCCTGCTTCTGGACTGGTGTTGGTTTGCTTCGTTTCGTCCTTTTCTGGTGCTGCTGACGACTTTCTCGCTTTGCCATGGTGGAAAGATGCAACCAGCTCACGAAGCGAGCCCTCTTACCGGTTGGCTTGGACTGGGCCCCGCGGCGAAAGGCGAGTAGTACATCGACAAATCCAGCGAGAATGTACAGAATGAGTGTTACCAGATAGCAGTTCTAGCCAGGTACTTTATTACTTGGTTTGCTGCTGAGGAATGCATCATTTGACTGGTCGCTCAACGAATGGTGAAGCGTGTTAAGGAGTAGACTGTTTCCCTCTTGAAAGCACGCAGCGGGGAGGAGAATCGAGCTGTAGTTTTTATTATCTGGTACCACGGCGGGAAACTTTCTGTCGTACTCGAAGTCATTGTTCTGGTTCGCGAGGAGGATGCCGGTCACGGTAAAGACTCCCAAGCAGGTCAGGATGCGGAGTAAAGATAGGGTCTTGTACTTCCAATAGTTCCTAACTATTGTCACAGACATGAGATGTGTTGTGCAGGTGAGAATCATCATCATAGCAACAACATCATAGTGATAGGCGGTAGTGCTGCAGCCCTTGAAGTAACGCAGGGCTACAGCATAGGCAGCCCCGGTGAAGATCTGTGTGCCGCTTATCCCGAGGACGAGTTCTTCGCATAACTCAGAGCCCCGGAACTTGTGGAGTTTCTCAGCGAATCTAAGATTCTCCCCCAGCTTGTCGAGCCGAACAAGGTAGCGCCGGTTTTGGATCAAGAGGAAAAGACTGAAGGCACTGAGGCACAGGGCAATCACTGTAGCGGCGATGAAAGAGGTCACGACCTTGGGTGTGGTGACGGACATCAGTTTCAGACCATATGAAGCCACAAGCAGGCTTTGAAGCAGCGAGGAATTGTGGCCTACTTACGCCTATTCCAGCGATATCTGGGTCAGGGGGAAGAGAGCCCTTCAAATACCCCCCGATGATGGTTTGGTTGGGATACGTCTCGTTTCCAGTCGCCAGTATCTCGCAGTTGATATCAATGCCGTAAAGCTCCTTGCAATTTTGAGAAGAGATACAGATGCCCATTGCGGAAGATATGTTTCAAATTGTAGGAGGTTCTTTCATTTGTAGAACTGGTACTGATCGTTGTATATTGTTCTTGATTACTTGAAGTTGCAGCAAGCCGAGATTCAACGAACTGTCTATGGAACCGTGGGAGGAGCAAATGGTTAACATATGAGCCAGACAATCCACAACTTCCCTTTGTTAGCGCTTGGAAGAGGCCTTCATGTTCACATGTAACCATCTTCCCGAGACCTGGGGAACTTAACCTCTCGCTGGGGCTCTGACTTGCACAGGCTGCCTAACCCGTTCACATACTGTAACACGACCAGTATGCACCCGCAAGAGGAGTATCACAGTCACACATTGGACGAGGCTGAACTAATCAAGGGGTATTTGGATCGACTCCAAGGTGATGCAGCTTCGGCATTGCGTTCTTACACGACTTGCTTCGCCTTTCATGCCTATCCAGGCTAGGTATCCTGCAGTGAACATTGAAGGGCCTATAAGGCCGTGGTTTACAGGAAGGATAGTCGACTCATATGGGTGGAAGAGCTATTCTTCGGCGGTTTTGGCAATACGGACATAACTTCTGCATGGCCCAGGCCATGTACACACAATTCGTGTGTGCACTGCTGTTGTGGTATGGGAGGGTGTTGCATCTTGCCTTGTTCATATGTCGGTTGCATATTATATCCCTGATCTGCTCCGTACGATTGAAGTTATTTGGAATTGTTGTCGTTGCCAAATCGACGTCGAAGGCGGTGCAAGTCGTGACCCGGGTCGGTGGTTGGCTTCGGGTCCCTCGGCTGTTGTGTTCCCCGGCCGGCCGGCCAACGGGTGTGCGGGGCACCGACATCCGAAGTCCCCGGTTGGTTAGATTTCTGCCACTAATTTCCGCCTTCAACAGTTGGGCGGGCACAGCGCCAACAAATCCACGACTGGAAGCAACAGCGACACGCAAAGTAGAACAGGATAACAATAACAGGATCGCATGGACCTTGGCTTCAGATGAACACTGGTAGTAAGATATCGGCCCATTCTACGAGAAGAATAGATGCAGCAAATCGCTTACAGGCTTTCAAGACAGCTACAGATACACCGAGACTGCCTGCCTCCAGAGCCACACGTAACTCGACCTTGTCTCCTGCAAGGCCGCCCTGCGCTCCTGAACCACCACGTCGGTTTTCTTTCCAACTGCTCAACTTGCCCGCGAACTCCCAAACCAATCGCGCCTTTCCAATCAACTTCGAGACCCCCGACAGGCGGCATTGCTCTTTGCTGCAGCACATCAATAACGCCTGTCGCAAACCCTCTCCCGACAATTCCTGTGTCCATGACCTCATCCCACCGTCCATGCCAGCCCCTTGGCTCGACACCATGAACTCTAACAGGAGGATGCCCATGGTCAACGGCGTGTGTGACACCCAAATTTCCATTGCGCCAACAAGTGCGACATACTGTAGGCCAGGTTGTTTGCACATCTGCTATTCTGTTCAAGAGGATAGGTAATACCAGGGCAGATGCCGTGCTTACACGCTGTGCAGCATCAGTCTGCCTGTCCTCCTCTACGAATAATTGGTGCCGCCGGCAATCCTGACGCTCGTTTTGCTTCCATGGTCCGCGTCGATCGCGTAGGTCAAGTCAAGTGGCCTGGCACTCCAGCTCTCAAGATTGTACTCTTCGCGAAGAGACCGCCATCGCCCTTTCACTACATGTGTGCGTGAACTACTGGCGGAAAGTTTGACTTTCCGACGCCTCCATGTCGTGAATGCCCGGGGATATCCCGCCCTTTTTTCTCCACAGGCGCAGCCAAAGAACCCACCAGGCGCCAGAGCCAGAGTCTGGAGAACAAAAACTCAAAAGAGGCACCTTCCTTTCAAGCAACAAAAGCCAACTCAGTCGGTTGTATAGTGTAGCGGTTATCACACCAGATTCTGACGCTTGCTCAGGCCTTCTGGTAACCCCGGTTCGATTCCGGGTACGACCTTTCCTTCGCATGTTGGTTTTTGCTCTTTTCCATGTTTCTATTTTAATTTTCTTGTCTGTCTTTCCTTTTTTATTTTTAAATCTCTTTGAAGTCTTTTCCCCAGGCTCGTGGACCTCGGCAACACCGTGACTCGGGCCATTCACTCCGGGTCTGGAATGCCCAGTGCTATTTATTCCTACCGAGTTTACACGGAGCGGGAATAACTAAATTGCCCAGCATTCCAGCTGAAGGGACCTCTTCAATTGTCCCGGCTTGGGCCGTTCCGTACCATTTGCCATCCGAGTGGATGGGAAGAGGGACATTGTTGTGGTGTTGGTTCTAGACAAGACCAACCTCAGAAGGGCAAGAATCCCGGAATTCTGGGTTCCCAGAATGACCAAGTGAGATCCGGTGGCTGCTTTGCCGTGTTGCTGGGTAAAATAGGAGGCGAAAATACCCAAGCGGAAAGTGTTGGACCTGGGCTGGACACATATACTTAAAGCACTTCTTCTCGTTGATGCCCATTTTACCCGAGAAAGCATTACACCCTTAAACGACCCAGCTTGGCTATTTTGCCCCCTCTGGTCCTGGATCGGCCACCAGCACCTAGTACCGGCGATGATCGATCGATCACTGGACCACTTCCCTTGCGGCTCCGAGTTCTACTAATAGTAACGCGCACTGAGCTAGTAAGGGTATTTGTGATGCCCAGTATACCTGTATACATATTTACATGACTATTGCCTCTGGAATGGCATTTCCATATGTGATCTTCCTGGGTTCGTCTTGACACAATTCTTGGTCGACGCCCATGGGGAAAATGAAGGTCTTTATGGCCTTTGCAGCTCTTGTGAGCATCGGCCAAGTCTGTGGGAGCCCAACAGGTCAGGATCGTCACACAAGATCGTCACACGAGCAGACACGAACCCCAAGACGCAACATCCCCAGGACACATGTGTGCCATGAGAGACACACGGCCAGCAACCTTGAAGGATGGGTCAAGGGCGAGAGGCTCAATGCTTCGTCGCTGTTGCCTTTGAGAGTCGGGCTACGGCAGTCCAATCTGGACAAAGGTCATGATTTATTGATGGATATGTAAGTTAGGCCAGGCTGAGGCGTGAGTGTGGTCATGGCATGTGAAAATGGATACCGGCATTGTGATGGTGCTACATGAGAGACTCACAAGGCAAGGTGTATTAGCGCCACCATTTTCACACCCAGGGCTCCGAGACGAAGCAACAGTCTAGTGACGGTTCCAGAACATTTCTAACAGCGAATGACAACACAGATCTGACCCAGACTCGCCCAACTACAGCAAGCATTTGAGCGCAGAGGAAGTGACGGACCTCTTTGCCCCTCCCAAGGAGTCAGTGCACGAGGTTCAGGTGTGGCTAATGTCCGCTGGAATCGACCAGAAGGAGTTGTCACAGTCGACAAATAAACAGGTCGGTACACTCGAGGTCTTTCGAGTAACACCACAAAACTGACAATTGTAATAGTGGATCCAATTTGATGCCACAGTGGAAGAAGCCGAAAAGCTACTTATGACGGATTTTCATTTCTTTGAACACGTCGAGTCCGGCGTAAAGAATATTGCCTGTTCAGAGTAAGGGCGTCTCATCGGCTCTAACAAACTCAACCATACTAACCAGCTGAACACAGATACCATCTCCCTCATCAAGTAGCCAGACATGTGGACTACATCACACCCGGGATCAAACTCATGGCCGGGGGACAAGAGCATAAAGCCCCTGCTATCAGAAGACGGCGGTCTGAGAAAAGGAAAGCCCGTCAATCCAAGACTCGGCATAGAAGAAATGTGGAACCCGACTTTATAAGTCACGGCGTAACAACCGACGCCAACGACGGCAACCCGTCCAGCGATGCCGAGAAGTGGTTCAAGATCACAGGATCGTGTAGCTACGAGGCAACACCGGATTGTGTGAGGGCGCAATACCGAATCCCTAACGGAACCAAAGCCACGCCCGGCAACGAGCTCGGAATTTTCCAGTCCCTGAACCAGCACTACAACCAGTGGGACCTCGACATGTTCTGGAAGTACACGGCGCCGTACATTCCCGCGGGCACACACCCGGAGCTACGATCAATCAACGGGGCTCTAGGCCCAACAGAGATCATCGACGAAGCTGGCGAGGAAGCTGATCTCGACTTTCAAGTTGCTATTCCTTTGGTCTGGCCACAAAAGACGGTCCTCTGGCAGACTGACGACGAGTGGTACCAGAAAGACCAACAACGAGTGGGGACTCGCTATCCCGGATTCTTCAACAGTAAGTTACTGCGTGTCCTGCTACATCCCCCCTCACTGCCTGCCATCGCATCATCTAACAAGCGCCCCTTTATCCAGCCCTCTTCGACGCAATAGACGGCTCCTACTGCACCCTCTCCCTATTCAACCAAACAGGCAACTGTAAATCCCCCAAATGCCAAGACCCCGAGTATCCCAACCCCAACGCGGCAGAATCCCAAGGCGGCTACCAAGGCAGTCTCATGTGCGGCGTCTACAAACCCACCAACGTGATCGCCATCTCGTACAGCGGAAACGAACACGTCCTGCCCCAAAATTACATGCTCCGTCAGTGCTTCGAGGTAATGAAGCTTGCTCTGCAGGGCGTCACTGTGGTCGAATCCAGCGGTGACTATGGCGTCGGCGGACGGCGCTATGATTCTCGAAATGGGTGCTTGGGACCAGAGAAGGATGTGTTTAGTCCTAGGATCATGAGCAATTGTCCTTATGTGCTTAGTGTGGGGGCTACTGCTCTGGTTGAGAATGAGAAATTTGACGCTGGGGTGGTCAACAATGGGACTTGGAAAGGCAAGGGCAAAAAGGGGAAAGAAAAAGGCCCAAAAGAAGGGAAAATGGAAAATGAGCTGGAGTTTACTGAACGGGCGCCGACGAGCTTTGCGAGCGGCGGTGGGTTCTCGAATGTCTTTGCTACACCTGCTTGGCAGAGACGACATGTCGACGGGTACTTGCGACGGGCGAATATCTCGGATCGAGGGTATCAGCTTGGTCCCGTGCCATTGTTGGCTGGAGGAGGGAATTACTCCAACGTTGTGGGGAGAGAGAAACCGGTCAAGTATTTTCACAAGAACGGACGGGGGTACCCGGATGTTTCGGCTTTGGGGGACTATTTCAGGATTATTACGGGCGGGTATTCCCAGCGGCTGGGCGGCACTTCGGTTGCGGCGCCGATTTGGGCTTCGGTGCTGAACGTGTTGAATGAAGAGCGGCTGGCGGTCGGGAAGAGGCCGGTTGGGCTTGTACATCAGGTTTTTGTGAGTGGCAGTCTTTTGTGAGCGATGGTGTCCTTTGGCTGACAGTTGACAATGCAGTATCGCCACCCAGAAGTCTTTACCGACATCACAACGGGGTCGAATCCGGGATGTGGTAGTCCCGGATTCCAGGCCAAAGAAGGATGGGATCCAGTGACTGGTCTTGGGTGAGTAGTCCAATACCGAGAACTTCATTGAATGTTTGCTAACCATGTCCGATTATGTTGTCCCCAGGACACCTATATATCCCAAGCTGTTGGAGCTATTTCTACGCCTCCCTTAGATGTGAAAGCACAAAAGTATATACATAGAGGCACTCTCACAACTTCAACAGCATCCATACAAAATGACAACATGTACAAGTTCCGAAACACATCAAGAAGAAAAGAAAGGCAGGATTCCAAACACAACATAAAGCCAGTATCTCGCCACATGCCTATGGTCCTGCACTTTGGCGAACGTGATAATACCGTCCCTAAATCCGGCCGCACGACCCAACAAGAGGTCTGCAGAGCTAATGTTATAACCGCAGAGAAAGAGCATGCCACCGGCCATGAGAAACCAAAAGAGCACCCCTTCGTCCTTGACTTTGATGACCTTGGCAAAGTAGTCCCTAACCCTGCCGGGTTCAGCTCCCTGTCTCTTGGCCTGGCCCATGTGCTCGCACAACGACCAGATGAAGGCCGCGAGGATGATGATGCCACCGAGGGTCAGGTTGATGATCATGTTGGTCTCTCTCCTGGTGTTCTTGTCATACACCTTTGCTGGTGCAGTTTGCATGGGCTCCTCCCGCAGCTCTTGGTTCAAGAGCTGCTCCGGCACGTTGCCGATCAGTTCGCCGATGCCGATGCAGAGCACGATCACGATACTGACAAGTACAAAGAACGCCACCGGAAAGAGACTGCAGGGCCGGCGCCGTCTTTGTTGTCGTTGGCGTCGAGGTCGAGTGGTTGGCCTTTCTGCCGTGTTCAAGTTGATGTTGTTGTTGTTTCGCGTTCCGTCTTCAAGTTCGCCTCCATCCGCACTAGCTCCAGCTGCACGTCTTGAGGAGGTGTAGCTAGGGAGCCTGGAGTTCACGGCGGCCGCCCGAGGGTAGCTCGGACCGAGGTTTTGCATTTCAAAGTCTCGAATCGTGCCGTCGCCGTCTTTGCGGGGAGAGTATGGCGGCGGCGCCTCCGTCACTGGGGACGATGCTGATGCTGATGTCGATTCCGGCGGCGATCGTGCACCAGTACGTCGATGTCGAGGCGGAGTGGGAGGATTGTAGCGAGAAAAAAGGTAAGAAGAAAAGGAAATAGTCTTCCGCACGAACATAGCGTAAACGATCAGCACTCCTGCCAAGAAGGTCAAGATCGCGTGGGCCAGTCCAATGATCTGGAGGTCGTGATTTCTCGCATACAGGAGGTTCAGGAGCTGGAGCATCGACTGGCCCGCGAGCCGAACAATGGAGAGCGCGATCGCCGCTTGGACATGTTTCAACTTTCTGGTCAAGCAGGGAGAACGTCCGGAAATGAGCATGCAGAAGATGTATATGGATACGAAATCGCAGAACACGCCAAAGTACCCGTAGGGCACAGCATACGGCTGGTAGTGATTCTGGAAGTAGACCATGTCGGCTCAGTGACGATGGACGAGCTGGAGGGCAACTTGGTGTCGCATCCGTTGGTTGTTTGGTGCACTCTTTTGTCTGTCGAGCGAGAGAAATAGTGGCCAGGTTCGGCCTGGCTGCCTCGGATGGCGTAACCGTACCTCCTGGCATTACCGGGAGGCGTTGTCAGATGACGACGGATAGACTTTTCACTTGTCGCCATAGGGGTACCTTGATGAGCCACACAAAGCTAGCCTCCGTTGCTGCTAAGAAGGCCTCGCGTCGCCCATCCCGTTGCTCACTGCAGTGGTTTGAGGAATTGAGAGGGGGAATTAATCTTTATGATGCTGCATGTCATAGGGACGAACAGATCTTGAACACTTTTCTCATGAAATAAGGATAACCTCGATATCCGTTGTTTACCAATTACCTGATTCGGACATGCAACAAAGAGCAAAGGGGCTAAACGGGAGTGATCAATCACGCACCCGAGTGGTCTTTATCAGATCACCACCCAGGCTCCACTCCCACCATCCAATCGGGGCCATAACGATCCAATCGGGTATGGTGTAGCGGTAACATCGTTGACTCTCACTTCTCAGAAGTGTCTGTTCTCTCAACAGCCCCGGGTTCGACTCCCGGTATCCGAGTCCTTATTTTTTTCTTTTTACCTCTTTTTCTTCATTTACACTACTTATCCCGTTCAGTTCTTTCTTATTATCAGCAGCTCCAATTTGCCTCAAATTCAGAAGGGACGCAGTACGGAGTAGTAGTGGATGGATGGTATTGCTTTATTTTTCATCACTGAGTTTATTAACGTGAGAGTCCTATGTGTAGAAGAACAGAATTGGTTGAGAGGGTAATCAAAGCACTGCACATCTTAAGGCTGGCTACATCTGGAACTGCTGGACGAACTGGCCCGATAACACCCTGTTATTCCGCGAGGGTGATCCCGACGATGGGCGTGAAGAGTACATTTTCCTGGACTACTTGATGGAACACATTCGCGGCACCACAGAGCCTCGGGATATCGACGGAGACCGCGACGAGGATTGGACCACCTATCTCACCGAATGCGGTATCAGTGCCGATCTCCAATCTCGGATCATGCACCCTCGCTTCACTTACCTTCGCCGCACTGAGTCTTATCTGTACTGGATCCGCGACACGTTCCAGATGCGCTATGGCGGCCTTGAGCTTATCCAGATGACTTCGCATGAGCGGGAGATGCAGCTGATACCTGCAGCGTCGCGCCCTGGAGGCTCCGAAGGCAGGGGTGGCCGTCGCTCCCAAAGCTCCGTCACGGCCGTTTCGGGCATTCAACAGCAGAGACAGCCCGGTAACTCGAACAACTTGAATGTCTGGGGTTCGGCTCAGATCGCGACAACAATCAACACGCCGTACTGTGTGACCCTCTTCAAGTGTTTGGACCAACGTCGCGCCAAAGAACTCTTGACAGATGACGGCACATTGCATTCACTCGGCGCCCCTCTACTCTCCAACCCGCCCTCGGACTGCTCCGATACATCTATGAAGTTCTATTTCACACCAAACATCAAGGTCGCCGAATACTATGCCAGCTATGCTAAGACCCGCATCGATGTTCACTCCGTCGTCATGGCGGTTGTGCAGATCCCCAACTCAGCTATCAACACCATGCCCCCGAATGACGTCCAACGCTTGTTCTGGCCGTCAGACGACTGGAAGGAGTTCGTTTGGCATAATCGTCGTAACGAAGACATCATTCCTTCACGCCTGGAGAAATACGCAGATGCTCTCCTCTTGATCCGCCACACCTCAAAGAAGCCCAACATAGCATGGAAAAGGATCGAGTCCCCCCGTCACGTCGACGAATCCTGCGTCCTGAGAATTGGAGAGGATGGGCGAGTCAACACTGGTCCACCTGCGCTCCAGTGGGTGTTCAACGGCAATGGAAGAGGTAGAACGTGGTTGAGGCAGAACATTTCCAGCATCATGGTTGTGCCTTACCCCCAAGCCGAGCTGGATGCCTATGTTGCCATATGGGAGTAGGTAGAGATTGGGTGTGAAAATTGAAAATATCAACTACTAGCATATGGGTCAGAAGTCTTTGAAGGCACTGATCACTTTTCTTCTTGGACAATTTACCAAGGCGCCTAATATACAGGCATCAGTCCTCTCATATACAGGCACCAGTCTTCTTATATACAGGCACTACTCTTGTCGGAATAAATGCCTTGACTAGCTAGAATAGAGGCCCTGACTGGACAGTTTAGACTGGAATAAATGCCTTGACCGGTAAGAATAAATGTCTTAACTGGTAAGAATAAATGCCTTGACTAGTAAGAATAAATGGCTTGAGAAATTGGAATTGGACTGGTGCCTGTATATGAGAGTAGTGGTGCCTGAATATTAAGTGCCTTTACCAAGGTCTTCTCGGCGTTAATTCATAGTACCGACATTTGTGATTTTACACCCCATTTTAACCTCCATATACTTGCATCTATCATATACCGCTTACAAGCCCTTGAATGGGAAGTGCTTCTCACTGGCATATTCACGCTTGGTGCTCCTTCAATGCCTGCTGCGCGTGCTGTACCTGATTCGACGTCCTCAAGAGGTAATCGCCGCCCAAAATGGTCATCATCACACCGTATAGCCCCTTCAAGGGCCAGATCGACCAAAATAAAGCCAGCAGCCACGGCCCCCACTGACGTAGCTTGCGTTCCTCGGCATCAATGTCGACTTTGACCTTGTCATAGACACTCGGCATCCAGTCAGCGCCGTACTTGGCCCGCACGGCATCGTAGGATTTGCGGTCGTACTGGGCCCAGAACTCGTCCTCGGTGTAGTAGGCATGCGCGTACAGCCATTTCTTGCCGCCGAGCTCTTGCACCTTTTGCTCCAGCAGGCGATTTTGCGCGACGAATTCGCGCCGGTCGAACGAGCCGGGGCCCCAGATGCCAAAGTTCATGATGCCGCCGGCTTCCGAGGTCGGGTCTAGCGCAGCAAAGTCCGAGTGCAGGCCGTGGTTTGCTCCGGGGGTGTCGCGTGCGATCCGCAGTGGACACAGCCAGAGGGGATAAATGTGGAAGGCCTCATCGAGCCAGTCGATGAATTCGGTCACCTTGTCGTGCGGGATGCCGACGTCTTGCACGAGATAGTTATTGGCCAGGCCACTCTGGTGTAGGGCTCGGTACATGGTTCTCGTGTGCATGAAAGGGTCGAGCATGAAGCGGGTTATGCGGTTGAAGGGAGTGATGAAGTATCGAAAGGCGTAAGAGCCCACCCAGAAGCCGCCGCGGTCGTACCGGAACAGGTAGTCTACCAGCGGAATGAATTCGGTCACCTCGGCTGATGGGCTTGAGCGCAGCCGTTTCTGGAGCCGACGAACGTGAATGTAGAACCATGGGTCCCGGCTGCGTGTTAGGCGACGGGGCGTGGCGCCCTCGGGGAGATTGTCTGTGAGCCGGCCTGAACAGACGACTGTACTGTCCTTGGAAAACATGATGGCATCGACGTAGTCAACTTGCTCGACGACTGTTGTTTCCTCCCGAATCTTGGCATTGACACCGGCTACCGTGTCACGCAAGGAGTAGGTCAGCTGGACATATTGCTTGGCCTCTCGGAGCTGGACTTGGAGGAGCGTAACAACGCCGATAGTGCCAAAGGCTGACGCGGCGCCCCAGAACAAGTCCGTCTTGTCGCCAGTCGTCCGGGAAGCCTTGGTGACATGGCCATTCGGCAACACAATCTCGATCCAGTTGATGGTGTTTTCGAAGGGACCATGGCGGAAAGAAGAGCTCTCCCCCGAGGTGCCCGAGAAGCCGCCGCCGACGGTAATGCCTGGGAACTCCATCACCACGAGGGGGACCAGGCCGCTTTTCAAGGTCGCTGCCACAAGCGCATCCATGGGCACGTTGGGTTCCACCAGCGCTGTCTTTTCCGCAACATCGACGCTGAGGACACGGTCAAGGGAGCTGGTATTTACCGTATTGTCGAGGCGGCGTTGTGAAGGGCGCGTGCTGTTTGTCGACCCATGGTAGATGCGGTAAGGTTGCTTTCTTTCAAAGAAACGTCGCACCTGTGCGGAAACCGCCTTGACGGCCTCATCGTGTGCCTGCATTTCACCTGTTCAATTTTTTGGGCGAGTTGACGGACGGTTTGAGAATCGGGTGGGCTGAAAATACCTTGACAGATGAAAGAGGTCGGCGTAGGTATGTACCGTGTAAAATCCTACCCCGCAAATCTCATCCTCCAAGCGGCAACAAGTTGTTCCAGGCCCGGTCCGCCCGGAGCCCTGACGCCAACTGTGCTACATTGAGATCAATACCAGTCAATCCGGTCAAACCCAGTTAATCTAGTCATCAGTCAAATCCAGTCAGTCCAGTCAAATTGTTAGCGCCTCACAAAGAGCCCTCGCGAACCGCCCGCGATAAGCGTTGCACCGGCACCCCCGTGCCGGCCGCTTGCAGAGATAAGACAGGCTGCAAGTAGTTAGAATGTAAAGAATATTGATCTCGTGGCACCACAGACGCCCTGCAGGCGGCTCTTGTGCCGCTTGCTTACAGCCGCCCTCACGCGTTGTGCTACGTGAGCCACCTCTGTAAAGGATCACTGGCGGCCGCTCAACCACCCAATGATGATATGGCTTCTCATTCCGATTTGAATGTGCGCTGTGGCGTTCACTGCATAAACGAGGTTTCAGCAGTATGGGCGATTGGCTCGAGGTTCCAGGCAACTCTGCGACGCAGCTGTCGCCTTATTTCGATGATTCTTTTCCCGGGCAAAGGGTCTTGTCATGGTTCTAGCATCCATTTCTATCCATTTCCATACTTGTTGATCAGGGAGATGCCAGGCCGGTTGCATTGCGAGGAGCATGGCGATCCCAGGAATCTTGCTGAACATTCACAGCAGAATGCTCATCTTTATTACCTTCTTCCTCGTTTTGGCTTCCGGCATACCTATGAATGTCTTTCAACATGTGGAGATCCGTTCTCTGAACAAGCCAGCACTCACCCTATCTCTCGAAAATAATGCCATCGGGGCCAATGCTACATCTCAAGGCTGGACATCATCCCCAAACAACCGTGGGACCCTCGACATTATCTGGAGCTGCGCTCTGACGGTCTTTCTGTGCGGTTGGTCGACGATATGCGTCAACATACCCCCGTTGGGCACTGGTCGGCTGCAAAATCTTTGGAGAAAGATACTGGTATTCTTGGAGGCTCTTGCCGGGCCAGAGTTTATCGTCCATACCGCCTTGGGGCAGTATGTCTCGGCTCGCTTGTCGGTCAAAGAGTTCGCTGAGGCCGGCTTGTCGGGATGGACAACAAGACATGGCTTCTTCGCCGATATGGGAGGTTTCGTCCTGGATCCTCCCGACTTTGTTCCCTTTCCATTGACCGTCTCTCAGCTGCACTACTTGGTGGTAAACGGCTACGTCGACTACGACGAGGTGCTCCTTACCGATATAGAGATTGAGGACAAGAACAAGTTTGACACGCTCACACGCATCCTCACCATGGTTCAGCTCTCTTGGTTCGTCGTCAATCTTGTCGCCCGGGTAGCCCTCAACATGGCCATCACCACCCTCGAGCTCAGCACAGCAGCCTTCATTTTCTGCACACTGTTCACTTTCTTCTGCTGGCGGCATAAGCCTCAGGATGTTTCCTGTCCCATCGTCATCAAGCCCAAAGTCCCACTCGCCGACATTCTCGTCCGGGCCGGCCCCGTCGCTTCTCGCCCGTACAGCTACACGCCGCTGGATTTCGCAAGGAGGAGGCCTCATATCTTTGAGTTTATATGGCGGTACTGTTTCAACATTCCGAATTCGCTCAAAGTTCACTTTCATCCTACCGAGAGACCCGTTACCAAAATCTGGGACGACCAGTTCTTTGACCTTCCTCCCTGGGCCAATGTTCTGCTGGCGCTGGCCCAGTTTGGCTTTGCTGGCATTCACTTCGCCGCCTGGAACTTTTACTTTCCCGCCCACGAAGAGAGGTTTCTGTGGCACCTGAGTTCGATATATATCCCCTGCTCCATGGTGTGCACTTGGATTGTGCTGCATTGGGCCTTTGAGATTTGGCCGCGGATATCTGATCAACTAGAGAACCCAAACACCGCAACCAAGTCCTCCGTATTCCGTGCATCCATCTACTCCCGATGGAACTCGTCTAGGCCCCATCACCTACTCCGGCGCATCTCCCAGAGACTTTGCAATAATTCGCCCAACAGGGATCCCGATGAGACGGTCCCGCTGCTGGCCGTTGTGGTGCTCGTCCCGCTCGGAATCCTGTACCTGTTTGCAAGATTCTATGTAATACTGGAGGACTTTTACAACCTACGCGACCTGCCTGCTTCTGCCTACAACTCGGTCGATTGGGGCACCATAATCCCCCATTTTTGAATGGTCAGATGACGGGCATTTCTGTTATTAGACATGGGAGCCTGAGGCAGCAAATTGTATTGTGGCACAAGTACCGGTACCGGTACCGGTACCGTTGCTCTGGGCTGGATTCGCTCATGCACGCCCGCGCTCCGGAGTTCAGCTGCAATCTCCACGACGCGGGAAGGGAGACCCCCTTTTCCAGAGCCTTGCGCCTTCTGCCCCGACGATTGGTCAGTCTGCCGTGCTAGGCCATAAATAGCGGAAAAGCTGGATGCTCATGCGTGCCAAGATTATGTTCACACCCATTCGGCTTCTGGTCCCATTACGGTTCGTTTGGGTCGCCATCGTCGCCTATGGCGTGACATTAATATGCCCAACTGTCCCTCCATCCCTCCAAGACGAGATTCTCCATCACTATCCGCCATGAGCCGCCTCCACTCCGGTCCCAACTTTGCTAGACCAGCGTCATGGATTCGAGACTCGAGGGCCTGTTCGCCAACTTTACGAGCGATGAGAGCTGGAGAGGCAAGTGCGTTGAAAAGCTGCGTGAGGCGGTCGTCGACAATGGGGCCCAGTCGAGCGTCATGGCGAGCCTCGTTGGCGAGGACGGTGTAAGGGGCGTTGCCCAGAACGGCGCGACTTGGAAAGCTGAGCAGGTCTGGGGCGTCGACGTCAACACATGCTACGAGTACTGCGGTCGGAGCAAGTTTCCCATGGTCTTCAGCTACCAGAAATTCTTGGCGCGCGCGACGAATTACTTGCTCCCGTGGTTGGCCCTAACCGCGCAGCTGCCGTTCGAGGGCGGAAGCGCCAAGGCAAACATCATGAGCTTTTGCATGTCGCTCGGCAGTCCTGCCCTGGCGACTTATTCCCTGATGATCACCATCCTTAACCAGAACTGGCTTCGTAGGCTCTGTGAGAGCCTCCCGAAATACGAGGATGGAGAAAACCAGATCCAAAATCCTTTTACCAAGCGCATGTCGTCGGCACGCATCCTTCTGGAGGCAGCCCAGCAGGCGCCACTTCAGATATCCGATACCGACGGCTCTCTCAGCAGTCTAATCATTCTCGAGGCCAACAACTCGTGGTGGAACTCGGTCGAGCAGAGACTGCGGGCTACCAAGCGAAGTGTCACAATCTCGCTCGTCGCCCAGATGCTCGTCGCCGCCGGTGCATGGGTATTGACCGTGGCTGGGTCTTTTATTGCTTCATTGGGGGATCACAACGAGGCCCTAGTGCTGTCGTCGAGCGCTCTGTGGACGTGGCTGGTGAGTAGGCAATCTTATTCACTACGTTATGGCGAAGCTAACCACCAAGCACCACAGGTTCCCGTCATTTGGGGTTGGATTGCTGTCGGGACCCAGAGCTCGTCAGACACGATCGATGACACCTTGTCCGAGTTCGTCTTGGTCAGGGCCGGTCAACGGGACAATGTCCCTGCTCACAAAACGTCCAACCAGGAAGCATTCAAGGTCTTGAAGTCACTGCCCAGCGAGCAGTTGCCTAAATTCTTCATCTTCAATGTCTGCGGTGACGAGATACAACAAGGGCCCACGTTCAACTATGCTCGAGTGTTTACCTGGTGGGGCGCCGCAAAAGCGACACACAAAACCTTTGAACGCGTGGCGACCAAGTACAACGACCGGGATCCTTTGGCAGGACAGCAGCAGCCAGCCGCAGCAGCCTCCGACGAGAGCCGTCCGATTGCGAGCATCAGGGGTGCTCGGCGTGTTCCGTCCACTGAACAAGTTGAGCTTCGAGCGATTAGAACAGGACCAGCGCCGAGTGTCAATGCCGAGAACATCCTAGGCGCCAGTCGGGTGCAATCTTTCCGGATGCGAGATCTTCACGGAACCATCGACCAGCTCAACCAGTACTGCGGCTTCGGACCCCACGCACGATTTACGCGCTATCCGCCGTGGAAGGAGATCATGGAGGACGGCGACATTTTGATCCGGATGGTGGTCGCGGCCTTGGTCGGCCTCCTCGTGCAATGGGGCACTACCATCCCCGCCATCATCATCGCCTACTTGACCGACGTCAAGGGAGTCGGGTGCCGGTCCGGAAGCTACCTGATTTACGGCATAGCAGGCACACTAGCTTTCTGTCTGTTCTTTGTGTCGACGCTCTTTTCACATGCAGCCGTGCTCTCTCATAAGGCGGCCACAGTCGAGCTCGCAGCAAGGAAACCACCTGAGAACAGTGGCACGGAAGAACAGGCAGAACAAGCAGCAACGAGGCCTTGCCCCTATGCGGGATCAACAATATGGGCCCTCCTCGCGGTATCCACGCGCATGTCGGGTCAGGTGATTGCCATTGGAAACGCGTCTTGGATCGTCCTCAGCTCGCTTTGGGAGCTGATTGGCTTCTACGACAGCTGCTGGTGTGAGGGCACCGTCTTCTCCGCCGGCGAGCACGCGTGGGTTGTGCTGTTCAAGCAGGCGGTGGATTTGCGCGAGAGGGCCGAAGGGCCCTGGGCTGGCGGGGTGACGATGAGCATTCTCGTCTGCTTCATATCGTGGGGTGTGTTTGTTTTACTCTGCAAGGACGTCAGAGAGCGTTGAAAGACACATGCACAAGCTGGCGTCCACAAGGTAGGCCCCACGTGCTCCAACCAAGCCATATACAAGGTATGTATGGGTATCCCAATTATCTGTAGTTCTGGTTCACTACGTCGATAGATTCTGGAGTGTGCGGGAATAATGGTCGCAAGTGTCAGTGGTTGCATGCCTCGTGGTCTTGGTTGCTGGTCTCATTGGATAAAGTCTTGGCAGGGGCTACGTCCATCGCAACGCTGCCACTGGCCAGGTCAACCAGAACTTGGTCGTCTGCATATAAATTGCAAAAGGGTGTCAATAGTAGCATTCTCTCTGCATCGACATGAGCCCTATACCGACGCCGAATAAGGAAATCAAAGAGTCGGGCAATACTTGGTCATGATGCAACCGGAGCCATCGCCTGTTTCCATTACCCATCAGGTAATTATAAATACGAGGCACCGCGTATGTTTTGGTTTTCTACTTTAAAATTAATCACTTCATCTTCTTATTCCAGTCATACTTCATGATGCAGTCCAAGAGCATCCTGGGCCTGTTGCTCTCCTTGGCGGCCGGTTCGACGGCGTCCAACCTGTCGACCAACATCAAGAATGTCGTCATTCTCGTCATGGAAAACCGCTCTCTCGACAATCTCCTCGGCGGCCAAAAGACGGCCGGCATCGAGAACCCCATCAACAACGGCCCGTTCTGCAACCCGTACAGCCTCTCGGCTCCATCTCAGGGGAGCGCCTGCACCGCGGCTTCCGACTACAACTCGGTGCTCAACGATCCCGACCATGCAGTCTACGGCAACAACCTAGAGTTCTACGGCACCTTTACACCCAACAACGCCGCCATCGCCAACGGCACTCTGGTGGCCACCCAAAAGGGCTTTGTCCAGGAACAGCTTCGTCTCTATAGCGGCACAGTCAACCGCACTGTGCTGGCCACCCAGGTCATGAACTACTACACCGAGGCCCAAGTGCCCGTCCTGACCGCCCTCGTCAAGAACTTTGTCACCTTTAACCATTGGCATTCCGATGTCCCCGGCGTGAGTTGCATGCACTTGTCCCCGATGCTCCGTGTATCTTGCTGACTTGACTTGATACTAGCCCACCAACCCCAACCGAGCGGCCTTGACATCCGGCACCTCGTACGGCCACGGCTCAAACGACGCCGCCTTTGGCAGCTACGGCCTCCCCCAGCGCTCCATCTTCCAGCAGCTGACAGAGACGGGACACAGCTGGCTCAACTACGTCGACCCCAAGGGCGGCACCGGCCCCGACGCAGGCTTCTACAACTGGACCAAGACAAGCGGCAACACGGGCCTGATCAAGCCGCTCGCCAACTTTTACACCGACGCCGCCGCCGGCACGCTTCCCGAGCTGTCCTACCTCAACCCCTCCTGCTGCGGCGTCGGCACAAACTCGATGCACCCCTCGGGCCGCATCTCAGACGGCGAGGCCCTCATCAAAAAGGTCTACGAGTCGCTCCGCTCGTCCCCGCAGTGGAACCACACCCTGTTCATCCTGACCTTTGACGAGTCGGGCGGCTTCCACGACCACGTGCCGCCCCCGCTTGCCCCGGCGCCCGACAGCAAGACCTACACCGTCTCCACGCCCGACGCCAAGTCCTACACGCTGCCGTTCAACAGGCTCGGCGGGCGCATCCCCACCCTGCTGATCTCGCGCTACGTGGCCAAGGCCAAGGTCGAGCAAAAGGGGACCAACACGAGCGGAGCCACCGTGTCGTACAGTGCCAGCTCTATCTTGCGCACGCTCGGGTTGCTCTGGGGGTTTGCCCCGTTCAACCCGCGCGTGTCGGCCGCCCCGTCGTTTGACGGCTTGATTCTTGCCACGGCTAGGACGGACGCGCCTGTTACACTGCCGGCTTCCACCCCCTTTCGAGCGTGATTACGGGGTGGGTGTTGACAGGTGCCAAGTGATGGGGTATGGGCTCTTTAGGGGACATGGTTGGCTCCCGGATGCACATGTGGCTTTTAGGTTTGTTGGTCGCCTTTTTTCTTGTTTTTTCTTCTTTCTTCTCAGAGGCCTGGCCTGCCAGTCAGAATTACTGTCTAGGTTTACCAACTGTCATTAGTTAACGCACTACTCGTAGAAAACTCTCATTAATGAATATATGCCCATCATTATCTATGACTTGTCAGGAATCTTGCAAAGAGTGGCCGGAACATGACACCGGAAGTGGTCTCACCGACGAACATGAATGCTGCCCTTCGAGGTATAGTGAGGTAGTTGAACGATGGTTAAGAATCCGAGTTGAGGCTAAGCGCAGGACTGGACGTTGTTGGATGTTTGAAGGATTGTGGGTTTGGTGGCCAATGGTTGTTGATGTTTACAGGTCAAGGGGCAACCAAAGGGGATGGAACAACCATGGTGGGGAATTCAGGGGCTCGGGAGTCGGGCGAGGGACTTGGACTCTGACGGCTCTCCCAAATTTGTCCAAATTGCAGGTATCAAGTAGAACGAACACAGGAAGGGAGCTAGCTCGTTCAATTACGGCTACCCAGTACGAATAGCATATGAGGCTTCTCACTTTCGTGATGAGGGGAGTGGCCGACCGGTGGTCACGTGACGACCGTCGCGTTCAAAGTTCCGCGATGAGCACATGACGATGCCCCGGACAGACACGTACGGGCGGGAAGAGGCAGACAAGGAACCTCCGAAAATACCCCGAGAAGAAAGGGATTGTTTAGTAATGACGGTCAAAACAAAGGAATCATTATCCGGGGAACTTTGAGTTCAATGATGAATGTGGCATTGTGGCAGTGTTTTGAACGTGGTCCTTCCGATCCCGGGAATTTGGGCCTCGTGTGTATGTGTAAAGGCGCGCCACTGCCGCAGCCCCGAACTTTGGCGCAAGCGGCGCTGTAAGTTGGGGAAATCACACACTACCGTTTAAGGTTTTGCGGGGCTGCCAGTGCCTGGAACTGCGTCATTGTTTGATGATTCAGGATGCTATTGCTTCATGACCAGCAGTACAAGATACCGGAAAGTGATT
Source organism: Rhypophila decipiens (assembly GCA_033297075.1). Taxonomy (NCBI): domain Eukaryota; kingdom Fungi; phylum Ascomycota; class Sordariomycetes; order Sordariales; family Naviculisporaceae; genus Rhypophila; species Rhypophila decipiens. The sequence continues at coordinate 15,375 of MU858086.1, read as the reverse complement.
TGATCGTGCCATTACTCGAGATGTGAGGCCTAAGATGCTGGATTCAATTTGGCTAACGTAGCCCACATATTTCACTCGTCCTGACTCTTTCACGTCAAAGTGATGAGCTGTGACATTGGAAGATCGGAAGCTGCACCCTTGAAACAGAGGTCAGATCTGGAGATCCAATGGATGCCGGATGGGCCCCTGTTGACACCAGGGGCGGCCACAGCGGCCCACACAACGAACTTCAGACTTGAGATGAAGGTCCATGATAAAGATTTACTCAAGAATTATCACTCTGACTCTGGCGGAATACTCTTTTTGGAAGTGCGTATTCCAGTCTTATTGCCAGCGAACGATTGGGCACATGTGAAAAGGCGGCAGGACCAGGACGGATATAGATTTACCTGCATGCAAAGTTCCTGATTGAATCCAACAAGGTCACAACCACTGCACCAAACTTACGCGCGGCCTGGCGCGGATCGAGCAGACGCCGACGACCATGGCCCGCTGCCCGCATGTCCGTAGCGGTACCGCAACGGCGCAACGGCACTTTGTAGTTGGTTTGCTGCAAGCGCCGCTTGCGCACATGACTGAAGATGCCTACATTATACATATTCTAGTCTGGAAGTTGTGAGATCCGAGAGAGCAGGTTTTATTCCCGAGTGCGAAGTACATGTGGCCGTGATACCGTCCGCTGACCAAGGGTCCCGGACCCAAAAGTATAACAACCTCACGACTCCGTCTCTCGCACGCAGAATGTTTCATTACCATCGGTAGTCGATTAGTTGATTCAGAGTCCTGCGATAACAGTTTCTTAGCAAATCAGCCATTAGTCCCATTCTTTGACGGGTTGAGACAAGGGTGAAACAAAGCCGTTGTTACGCTCGAAAGGACCCCTTTGTCTGGCCGTCCCCCATATATACAATTCTTCCCACCTCGAAACAATTGTCATTCTTGTCGACAATTTCACTTGTTTAGCCATCTCCACCAGAATAATAGTCATTGTCCTTTTTCAGTTTTTGCCATCAACTCGCAATCCATCAGCAATGGACAGTAAATCGGTTTCTTCTCGTTTACGAGACCTTGTAAAGGTGAGTTTCAGTTCCCAATACCCCGTACTCCGTACCGTACCCCGAATGCGGGGTAATCCTATGATCCCAGATCCCAGCCCACACTGGAACATGAATGTAAACACAGCAATTCAATACTAACAGATGCTCACCACAGTTCTTGGGAACAGTTCAAGGCGACCTCTCCAACGTAACCGGTCCTCCCTCCCTCCTCGCACCATCCTCCGTAGTAGAAGTCGGCCACTGCTGGGCCCAGCGCCCCTCCGTATTCGCCGCGCCGTCCAAAGAATCCAACCCGGAAAAGCGCTCCCTCCTCATCCTCCGCTGGTTCCTAATCGCCCTCCGAAGCCAGCTCTACGTAGCAGGCGCGCCCAAAGTCTCCATCAAGAAACCCCTCAACGCCTTTCTCGGCGAGCTCTTTTTTGCGTCATGGACAGATGAATCCGCCAAGGCGACTACCAAGCTCGTCGCGGAGCAGGTGTCGCATCACCCGCCTATTACAGCCATGCACATCGTCGATGAAGATCACGGGATACGAGCGGACGGATATGCGCGCGTTGAGATGACCTTCAATGGGACTGTAAATATTCGGCAAGTCGGGCACGCCATGGTACACATCGATGCCTTTGATGAAGATCATTTGGTGCCGCTGCCGGATGTCAAAGTCCGCGGCTTCTTGGGAGGGTGTCTGTACCCCGAGATTCTTGGCACGTATCATATCACCTCGTCGGCGGGCTATGTCACTGAGCTAAAGTTCTCGGGCGAGGGCATGATAAGGGGCAAGAAGAATACCTTTGAGGCGAGGATCTACAGCAAGAATGACGAGCGGAAGGAGTCGATCTATGAGGTCAAGGGTATTTGGAGCGACGGGTGGACTGTCAAGGATTGCAGGACCGGCGAGACGATTGAGAAGTATATTGTCGATGCGCCCGAGAATCGACCTGTGCCGATCACCATTGATCGCGTCGATGAGCAGGATCCGTGGGAGAGTCGGAGGGCTTGGCAGGGCGTGCTGAGTGGCATGGAGTACGGCGATATGAGGCAGGTCCTGGCTGAGAAGACGAGGATCGAGCATGCCCAGAGACAAATGAGGCTTGTCGAGAAGCAGCGGGGCGAGACTTGGAAGCCGTTGTTGTTCAAGAGTGTGCATGGGGAGGAGCATGAGGTCTTCCATGAGCTGAGCGAAGGCACGGGCATGACGCTGGATGCGGACAGGACAAAGGGGGTCTGGAGGATCTGTAGCGATGAACTGAATGGGGTACAGAGGCCTTTTAGAGGTGATTTGACGCCCTTTGGTTATTGACGAGGTTTTGTGGCTTTGCTTGCTTTTCTTGTTTTCTTTATCATCATTCACAGCGACGGCGTTGGGTTTGGGACACGGGCATCAGGGAATCTGCATCAAAATCGGCTACATGAGTGACAGGCAGGAACTGGTCCATTGTTGGTGTTGTTGCACTCCAGATTGGACATTCAGGTGGATGGCCTTTTGGTCTAATCAATTATCTAATTTGACACTTTTTATTATTGTGCTTGTAATGGCCTCAATGTCGTCAGTGACACTCCGTACGGAGTATTACCGTACTATGACGGTATTCATAATGTACGTGATCGTACTGACATAGCAAACCCCCTCTTTCGGGGTATCACAGCCTATTCGGATCCTCTGCATCGACCCCTTTTGACTTTGAAGATGAGAGTTTTCAACGTGCAAATCATCTTGAGCATGCCCGGACGCAAACTGATGATAACACGGCCGCAAACAGAACGGCTCCGGATTTGCTCTCCCGGAGTGCCAAGCCCGATGATCTCGGTGTTGTGTACTGCCGAGCCGCCGATGACCCCTGTCAATTGAAGTTGTACCGACGATACCCTCCCTAGTTTCATCGCCGTCTTCATCAACAGCTCCTCTGGGGCACTTTTTTTTTTTTTTTTAACTCTTTCATCTCTTATACGAGGTCCAAATTGACCTCATTTTTACACATCTGAGCATGATCTCAAGAAGGATATTATTGGCCAAGTTGCCAAAGTCGGCATCATACTTGTCGGCACGATGCTCACCAGCAACTGTCCCACGTGATGCGAGAGTAAGACGCATCTCATCAACATCAACACGCCAGCCGCAACAGAGTCATCAAGTTCCAGATGGAAGGAGTAAAGGTGCTCCCTCACCGAGCGTACTCCTTGGTGCAGCAGTTATCGCCCTCGCAGGCTTCACAGCCGGCATGCTCTACAGCAACCAGAGCCCACCGAAACAAACCCCCGAGCCTTCGATTAATGCTACCAAGCCCATCTACGCCACACCGGCCGAGATGCTCACCACCGCTCGCCAGATCGAGTCCCTGCTCGGACCAGACTGCATATCCTACGAGCCCTCAGACCTAGACCACCACGGCCACTCGGACTGGTCCACTTCAAACTCGCCAATCCGCGGGATAGCAATTGTGTACCCGCGCTCAACCTCGGACGTGTCCTTGATCTGCGCTCTCTGCTCTACCAACCGTGTCCCCGTCATCCCCTACGGCGCGGGCTCCAGCGTAGAAGGCAACTTCTCCCAACCTCACTCGGGAATCATCCTCGACTTTACTCGGTACATGGACAACATCATATCCTTGAACGGCGAGGATATGGACGTTATTGTCCAGCCGGGTGTGAACTGGGTCGACCTAAACAACTATATAAAATCCCAGGGATGGAATTTATTCGCCCCGTTGGATCCGAGCCCAACAGCAACGATAGGCGGTATGGTGAGCACAAACTGTTCAGGCACCAACGCATTTCGCTACGGGACCATGAAAGATTGGGTGGTGAATTTGACCGTTGTTTTGGCTGATGGGCGGGTTATCAAGACGCGAAAGGGACGGCCTAGGAAGACGAGCGCCGGGTATAATCTCAGCCAGTTGTTTGTGGGTGCCGAGGGAACGTTGGGGGTCGTGACCGAAGTTACGCTTAAACTGGCACCTGTAGAGGAGGATAGTAGCGTTATGGCTGTGTCGTTTGGGTCGGTTGAGGATGCTGCCAAGGCTGCGCAGAAGCTGATTAGAAGTGGGATTCGCTTGGGCGCGTTGGAGCTGATGGATGACGTGCAGATGGGCATCTTGAACCGGCATGGGAGTGAGAGGGTCAGACGGATGGGGAGATGGAGTGAGGAGGGGGCTACGTTGTTTGTCAAGTTTTCTGGCACGACAGAAGGGATCAAGAGTGATCTGGGAAGAGTGAAGGAATTACTGGGTAGTGAAGGCGACAAAAGGAGCTTCTTCTTTGCAAAGAACAAACAAGACGAGGCGGACATATGGGCTGCGAGAAAGGAGGCGCTGTTTACCATGGTGAGCATCAAACCGGAGGGCCACGAGATGTGGTCTACTGATGTGGCCGTGCCCATCTCGAGGCTGGCCGAGATCATCGAGTATAGCAAGAAGGAATGTTCGAAGCTGGGCATATTTGCTAGCGTGATTGGCCATGTTGGAGATGGCAACTTCCATGTGGCCATGATGTATGATCCCAAGGAACCAGGACAAAAGGAGGCGGTGGGAAAGGTAGTCAAGGATATGATGCGAAAGGCCATTGATATGGAGGGGACCGTTTCTGGGGAGCATGCTATTGGTTTGGGAAAGAAGAAGTACCTTGTTGAGGAGCTGGGCGAGGAGACGATTGGTTTGATGAAGGACATAAAGCGGACTCTTGACCCAAAGTGGATCATGAATCCGGGCAAGGTGTTTGATCCGTGATAAGGGTACAGACATGGAACGTACAGATCAAGAAGATAAAGACCGAATGGAGTCAAATGCTGACACGCTCCCACTTTAACTGATGAAGTCCCCATCTCCGCCAACCCTGGCCACTCTTCCCCCCAGCCCGTGTCTCAATGACTGCGTCTCCGTCTATTGTTGCTGCTGATGAGGATCCGATTCCCCGGCCGGGTTACTAGCTGGTCGACGATTGATGGTGATCCCCATGGCCTCGAGTTCAGCGATACACTCGGGCAAACCCCAAACATACTCCGTCTCACCTGGTACCCCTTGGTCGTTCAAGACCACCGATGGAGCGCAAGCGGGAGTCGCGTCCGCGGCTGGAGAGGAGCTCTCGGGCAAGCGTCTGAGGATGAATTCGAGGCCGCCATAGCGCATCTCGATAGTATCGCATATCAAATAGATACAAGTCTCGTCTTCTCGGAGGTATTTGAATGCAGGTTCCATAATGGCCTCTTGGGTTTTGGTATTAATGCCGCAATGGGTCAGGCATGCGTACCACGGTCCATCGTCGTCTTCTGACCAGGTGTCCCAGGTGTCGGTCTCTTTCTTGACGTTATCGAGGATGAATTGCTTGAACGTGTCCCCGTCCTGTCCATCCTCGGGGTCACCCTCGCGTCTAGCATTATCATCGGCTGCCGAGTTTAGCCACTCGCTCCAGAGCTCATCGCCCTTTTCCTTTGTAAACCCGACGTGCTCGAGCGTCTCGCGGGAAATCAGAGTCGCGGGGATGACGGTACCGGGAGGATAAGGATCCATGATGGTATTACTCGATGCAGTTTAGTTAAAGATGCAGTGGTGCTTGGGGGGTGTTTTTGGTCAAGTTTTCGTTGCCTTGAGGGAATATCTTTGAAGAACAGAACAGTGAGTTTCTTAGAAGCTGTGGATGGAATTTATCTAGTTGATTGAGCTATGAAAGTTTGGGTTCGTTTTAACTTTGTGGAAACCTCGGTGTGTGAGTCTTTCGCCGTTGTACCCAAAGTCTATTAAATTATTTCTGCTTTGTGTACAACTAGTTGTACCGTCTACGGGGTATTCCAATTGACGTAGCCACTTGTATTAGTCTGACGCCACTTGGAGTCTGGTTTTTCCTCCATATGCCCACACTCGACAGTAAGGGAAGGAAGTTGCAAAAGTATGAATCTCTCGACAACCAAACATGGCTGTGGGTACAAATTTGCGAGCGGGAAACGTGTTGAAAAGATATCCTGCTGTCTGGTTTCATGGGACTTTTAAGCCAAGAACTGGCAATTCCATTCGACTAAATGAGTGACTGAGTGCTGGGAACAAAAACATCCAAGAGCTAGTATAAAGAAAAGAATGAGTGACACTCGATCGCCACCCCCCCTGAGAAACACTTTTTCATATCTCTCATATGACGAGACCAAGACTTCCTTCTCTCGAATGACCGACTCTAAGAGTTGATAATAACCTGATACCTCCCATCAATAGTATCCTTGCCATTTTGCTTGATAATCACAGGTGTGCACACCTCGCCGTTGAATTCCTCGCCATCACAGTGTCCCCGACCCTCGGAGCAGCGCATGTGCGAGGTAAAGCCCACGCTACCTGACTGTCCTTCTCCGATGGACATCTTGTGCTCGGACGAGTCAGACTTGGATTCTGTCATTTCGAATCCGATGCCAAACGAGACAATATCTGCGAACCCAAGGTTCATGGTGGTCGTGAAGGACTGCTCCCGGGTTTCAGCGATGGTGATTTCTCCCGGGCCAGTGACTTCACGAGCGACAATTTGGGTGTTGTCCGCTGGGCGGGTATAATCCTCCTTGCCCTCGACAGGCTCCCACCCTGCGTCGCAGGATCGCTTTTTGAGGGACTGGGCGATAGACTTTTTGACCGTCTTGAGACCAGCCGGGGGACCAACTTGCAGTGGCTGGATGATGGTGCCGTTGGGATACTGAAGCATGACGACGCCTCCAGAGCTTCGCTTTGCGTGAGGCGACAAGGTGGGAAAGTCTGATGGTTCAACAGGCCCAACGATGCCGTCGCGGCGGACCTTGACCGCCCCGGCTGCGCGACAGTCGTCGAAGCCGCAACAGAATTGAACCATAAAGGTCTGGTCAATGTTCAGCACTGCACATTGGCGGTTTGAGAAAGATGCCATCACAGCCCCGCAGCCGAGCATATCGGTGTTAGCTGGGGACTTGACGATGATGCGACAGGTGGGATCCGGCTGCGGGATGTTGAGGTAGGGATGGTAGCCACTGAATCCGTGGTTAGATACTTATGTACTGTCAGAAAAGAAAAGGGCAATGAGCTTACCCGCCCTCGGAGGGCTCAAATTCCAGCCCCCTAAAGACATCATCCGAGTTGTAGATGACGCATTTGGGATATCCGGTGCCGGCTGTGGTGAGCCCGACAGGGCAGTCGGTGCAGTCGCCCTTTTTGCAGAACTTGAAGATGCTTTCGTCGGACTGGGCTTGGACGAGGCCACCGCCGGGCAGGGCAAGAATTCCAGTGTTGAACAAGATGCCGGTACGAATCATGATGTATGGCGTTGTGGGTTGTAAGTTCAGTTGCTAGTATGGTTCTTGTTTTAATCTCGTGGATGAGTTTGTTGAGTGTGTTGAGTGTAAAGTCTGATTCAGAGGTGGTTGAGTACTTTTATATCCATCTTCACATCAAAAACCAGCCCTTGAGCAAGTTCGTCTCGAGAGAGTGATATTGTGACGTTGCGGAGTTTGTCCCGACACATGGAGATTCGGTCTGGCTGGGCCAGCTCCATGACGAAGTTGCCCATCGCCTCCTGCGGCGTTGTCTGGCCTTCTGTGATCAATCATGGCAGATTATGCCGTGTCTCCGGTCGTCTGACTGTTGACCAAACTCCACATAGATATGATCGTCGTGGGATCGGACTGGGCTGTGGAGTCGATTAGGCGGCAGAATCGGACACCAGTCAAACAATATCAACCAAAGTATTAGTAAACTTTGTGAACCTATGCATCTTTTAAACCATCGATTGTCGGTCTTTATGTCTTGTAGATGGATGATCGCCTCGTTCTGAGACCTGAGACTGACAAGTGCTAATGTTCGGGAAGCCTTGTACGAATCCCTTTGCTCCATTTGGAAAGCCGGGGCCGTAGCTACGCCCATTTGCTCGGATTCAAGACGGCAACCCGATGTCACAACTAGAGGCGCAGCATCATGAGAATAGTCTCTGTTACTTTATCAATACGAATTTGGGAAACGAGTATGACGTCGTGGATGGTAAAGTGAGCAGGTTTCAGCCTCGAGGGTTGCCTCTAAACTCCATTCGAGGGAGGCGAACACATTAAACGGCGGAATTAACCACCTCCACTTCGATCGAGCTGGAGCTCCAAGTGATGACGGAACCAGCATATAAGAAGCGCTCTATTGGAGAACTCGACTGCCTCAAAGTTTCAGTTTGCAGAATATCCTACCACAATACCCATAACCCACACATCCCGATCAGCCACAATGCGTTTTACCTCGTCCATGTCTCCAGCCTTCATCACACTCGTGACCCTAGCCAGCTTGGGCAGCGCCACGTGGAAAGTCAAATTCTACAAATCCGGATGTCCCACCAAGCCAGATGCCCCCGAGACGGGCAGCATCTCGGGCGAAAAAGGCGACGAGCTGTGGTGCATCAGTGCCGGATGGGCTCACAACATTGTGCTCGAGAACATTGAAGCCGACGGCATGACGGTCGAGCTGTTCAGTGGCAACGATTGCTCGGGCAGCATCAAGACGATTTCCACGGATAATTTCTGCCATGTTATCCCCTCGAATGTAAGGTCTTTTCTCCACCGAGTCGATCAATGGTCAACTTTGAGCATCAGAACCTCGAGACTGATTATCCTCTTCTTTATAGTCGGTCCTCGCCGCTGCTAGAATCGTGCCCAAGTAATCGACAGAAGCCCGGATGGCAATTCACGTCTGCTGGTCGATGAGAATCTATTGGGAGAGCAAGACTTGCCATAGGAATGTTGTTTCATATCATGATTCCTCAGCGCTCAGTCACTGGCTCCATTCTTTCTTGAGGAAATTTTCTGTTCTTAGTTACACTAGAAGTCGTTGCAATACATTAGATTGATGCAGTCTCAAAAGCTATTGTTCTATGAATGAAAACATGCCGGGATTTGAGGGGGAAAATTCCGGTCTGCCTTATTTGGATACTGTGATACACAGTAGTTTCGAGTTTGTCGAAACAAACAAGCAAAACTACAAATTTCAAAGTATTTTTGTTCATTTCCCTCCCTCCCCCGTTAAGTCCGTCCTATTCTTACTGTGTTGCTGTTGTAGCTCTTTGTTACTATTTTTTTGACAGAAGCTCGCCCTCTTATACATGCAGTATTTGACAGCATCAAGGACCAAACCCAGAATCCCAGCCTGTCTCGTTGAATGACTCCAATCTCCCCCATTACCAGCCACCACCACCAGTGCCTGTTGCACACCGGCCATCGCAGGGATAAATCCAAACGGTCCCGCACCCATCTGACAATCGAACTAATTAGTCTCTAGTCTGCATGGTAGCAAAACTTGGCCGTGAACTTACAGCTGGCATAGTTGCACCCATTGGTCCTATGGGAGATACACTTCCTCGTACTATCGCACCAATTGTTCAAGGTCGCGCACTTGCAGTCGGCCGCGCGCGCAGTGAGGTCACTACTGTCTGAGCCACGACTGGTGACAGCCGATACCGGCTGAGCCGAGAAGTAACGGCACTCGTCGCGCCCAAAGGCGGCGACGCAGGCGTCCTCGGCATCTTGGACCGAGTTGACGTCAAAGGTCGTCACGACATGCTGCAGCAGATTCAGCGCAGCGGCTTGGGCGTCGTTGAGAGGCTCATGGGCGGCGCGGAAGGTGCTGATGCGCTGGAGCATGCCGAGGGCCAGACCTTTTGTGTAGATATCCTTGTCTACGTATTTCACGGTGGCTGCATGGACGGTGTTGCAGGATACGATGGCTATCGCTGTGAAGATACGGGTAATGGTGGAGAGAAGCATGGTGAGAATGATTTGGTAAAGTGCTTGTTTCGAAGAGGTTGACTTGAGTTGTGTAGTGAGTCATGTTCATGTTCTGACTAGCACTTTGGCCAAGGCCATATATATCTCTGCCTTGCAGTAGGGACTTTGATGATGTCTTGGATCACGTCTCTGATGACAGACACCCTTAGCCTGAACTTCAAGTTGCTGACCCAGCCGTGGCCACCTCCTCTCGGTCAGACGATTGAGCCTAGTACGATGGTAGCCCTGTTCTCTAATTTTTGGCACAGGTTTACTGACATGGCTGCGCGTTGAAACGACAAGATCCATGGTAAGCCCAAATAACCAACCGCAGAGTAACAGGCTCATCAGCTGATGTATGCTTCAACACGCATCTCAACAGTCAATCGCAGCCATATCACCCCTATCCCTTGCATAGAACATAGAGCCTGGCACGGGGGTCGCTACTCGCTAGCGACACATGGGAGACAGGACTATCAGCTTGCTCGAGCAGCCAGTACAGAAGACACCATCTGGAGATGAATCATGAGCTGGCGAGATAACACAGTCTACTCTACCAGTAGCGAAGTTTCAATAGTTCATGCCGCTGCCCAGCTGAGCTCTCGGTGAGCTGAAGCAGGACCGAAAGCGAGGAATTTTCGCGCGGTGTCTATTATTTGTTTCGTGGCTTTCGTGCAAGTGTTACTGATAGGCGCGTTGGAAAGGGAGGGCTGTTTGAGAACCACGGTTCCATGACTTGCATATTTACCGGCCCGCCAGTAACGGTGCCCTCGCTTATACTCTACATGCAGGTCTAGAATCTGGATGTAGGTTACCCCTGAGAGGGAGGTGCCGTACCCCATTGCTCTCTGGGTCGCTCAGGCTGTACATATCCTGAACGTTGGATTTAGCTTTTAGTATACATGACGTTTCCCACGAATGGGTGTCACAGAATCATGGCCCGAGGTGTATGTAAGTGACCTGACCAACGCCACACACTTACCTACACACGGTAGCCAGACCTCGGTGTTTGCTTTGAGCATAGTCTCGTCTCTATGATGAAACAAATAGTCGCTCTTGCGAACCACGGTACCGTCTGATTCGGCGAGGTCCTTTGGCTGGAGTTGAGTGGCATATCGGTACAGGTAGCGTTTTTGTCGATGGGAAAGCTTGGCAACTATCCAGTTGGAGCTGGGATCGACATCCGACTATACTGTTACCAGGTTAAGTTGTCGGCGATGAGAAAAATAATCATCTAAGTACGGCTTGCCCCTTGGCGGACGGCGACACTTTGGACCGTCTGATCTTGTGCCAACCGGGCGCCGGGCTGACTTGTCGGTGGATTGAGATGTTGTTGGGGACGGTATTTTCTATATATGCCTTGCCCCTTCCAGTGTCTTGGACTGATGGGTCATCACTGGATCAGCCTCTCAGCCGTTTTGCCCAGTAATTACTATCAACGAGATACACTTCCCTGCCTTTGAACCTTCCGTACACTTCTACAATGAAGACTTTCAGCTTTACCATCATCCTCTCTCTAGCAGCCTCGGCCGTCGCTGTGGGCGAGACCGTGTACTTCCTCGAGCGCAACGCTACCTGCACTGATCATGACGACGGTAGCATCACCTGTAAGAGCGGCCGCCTTGATGGAACGCCCGTGGTACGTATAGAATTTATACCTCTGTCTAGATATGTAAATCACTGACAGAACCTCGACTACGCTGCAACAGATCGAGGCTCGTGACATCGCTCCCGCCATACGTGGCCGTGAGCCCAGCAACCCGCTCGACAGGCTCGTCACCTGCGGACTTCCCTTTTTCGGCGGGACTTCGTGCTACCTCCACTGCGGGCTTATCGGCTACTGCAACCACTACTGCGACGATGGGATCTGCAGGTGCAGGTGCTTGGACAGGTCGGGCGCAGCTGGCGGACTCCCCTGCGCTCGCACGAGCTGCTCATGAGCAGCCCGAACGGGGTGTTGGAATATTCACAACACCGACTCTGGTGTTCATACGATTGTGAGAGGCTTGGGGGCTAAGGGTATTCAAGTTTACACTTATGCACTTTAAAAGGTTGGGGTTCGGGATATGTAACTCTATGTTCTTAGCTCGGAGCAGGAAGGGCCTAGGGGAGATGGAGAAGAATTAAGCCCCGATCTTCAAAAAAAACAGATATCACAAAGAATTCCAACCATATATTAACCCCTATTATTTACTTAGTCTTATTCCTACTATCTAAAAGTTAATTCTTTAAAAGTTAATTCTTTAAAAGTTAATTCTGTTGGATCAAACGCTGTAAGCGAAGGTTCTGGCAGTGGCCAGAACCATGTATTTGTAATAAGTTGCCACAGCCGCGTGAACTGACGCGTAATGGCTTGCCACCATTCACAACTATAAGAGGCTCTCTGGCGAGGCCAGAGAACCGAGATAGAAAAAGGAAGAACAACAGACCTGATCACAACGCATAACAGCCTGCCGCAGCAGTAGGCCTCGTGCAACGTGATCTGGGTCCGTGACTTCACCACTTCAGACGTCTTTACATTAAATTGCAACCAACAAATTCTTTAAAAGTTAATTCTTTAAAAGTTAATTCTTTAAAAATAAACATTAAAAGTTAATTTTTTAAAAGTTAACGTTAATTCTTTAAAAAATTAGTTAAGTATTTAAGTCTTTTCTCATATTTAACTGGTTACTACACGATATAACATTAAGTCATAATCACGTTACGAATATAGGCGAGGACATAAGGTGTAGAACTAGCCTTTTATCAACTAATCCCATACCTCTCTTAGGACAGTGACCCTCGGGGAAGACGGTTCGTGAAAACTCTTTACTCGTACTAGGATTAAACTGTAGGCTAATATTAAATAAGAAGGTAATAGCTATTTAATATATAAACCACGCACGGACCGGATTCCAAGGTATATATACCCTCTTTTCCCTGTTATACCCAGTCTTCTTTCCTTCTTCTTTTCTCATTATCTTTAGCTAAGGAAGAGCATCTCTCTCACGTGCCACGGATTTGCCAAATGTATTGGAAATAAACTCATCTGCGCGTCACTTACACATGAATAAAAAGGTAGTCAGTCATATCAAGCAATCATAACACAATCAATACATTCGGACCGTCAACCTCGCTGCATCATCACGTCGTCCCTGCTTTACTGCATCCGTAGTCGCCACTTGTGCGTAGCTGTACGTCACGCAAGATTCCAATTTGACTCTCATCTCGAGGTCAATGAGTTCGGCCTTGACACACCTCATACATTCACCAAAGCAGTGAAGCACATACACGCCGCATGATCCATAGTCATCCGATAAAACAGCCTCGTTCATGCTCATTTAACCAAATCGACATTGCCTTGCTTTCACTTTATTCTCACTTCTCTCCTCTCCACTAACAAACAGATAGCACTTGCCTGATTGGGCTCGCTCTCGCTTGCTCTGTCATCCTGAACCACCAAATTATAAATTTTATAATCAATCACTCCCTCACGCAGCAACAACAGCGTCACTGCGTCACCGCGACACAGTCACTACTAGTCATTCTGTCCCCCTCAATCTCCTCCATCCGAATCACTCTCAATCACGCAGCGGCAACCCCGCCACCGCCACACAGTCACCACTTGCTGTCGTCGACTCACAGTCTACCTACCGCTTTTAGAACCTCCAAAATCTTCAATCCCGTTGCCATGCCAGCCCGTCAAGGAGGCCGCGCCGGTGCGGACAAGATTAGAAAGCCGCAGTTGTCAGCACTAGTAAGTCTCGACTTCCACATTACAACCGCTTCCTGCACCCGCCTTCCTGCACTTACCCTCCTGCACTTACCCTCCTGCACTCAACTTTGACACTCAATTGCCTCAATACAACTCTGCCTGTCAAATCCCTCCTCAACCCCTCCATCAACTCAATCATCAAGCTCACACCCCGCACAGGCGAAAGAAACCAGGGAAAAGCAACGACAGCTTGTTCGCGCCGCCACTTCAGCGATGACGTCCCCGACATCGCCGAGATCGCCGACATCGCCGCAGATTATGGCATCTTCATCGATCTCCCCTCTGCCGGCCTCCTCACTCTCCGCTTTGCCAGCCTCCTCACTCTCCCCTCTGCCGGCCTCCTCGCCCTCCCCGCCACCAGCAAACATGCCTTCCGAGACCAGCGGGGCCACAGCTAGAGCCTGGGTCAGCTCGCTCGAGGAGGGCAGGCGTCAAATCCTCATGATGTTGGTGATGCTGAAGAACCGATCGAGGGATATCAATACCCCCGAAAAATTGGCCGGTCGGGTCGAAGCCGTCAAGTCCTTTTTACGCTATCTCGAATACGAAGTCGAGATGACACCTGCGATCAAAGCAAAGCTGCAGCTCGACCAAGTCTTGGCAGCCCCTGAGCGCCCAGATCTGAGCCCAACGGCACCTCCGGAGATCGCAGCAGAGTGCCGGCGGTTGCTGGATCAGTACAACGAGGAAAACTGGGGCGCCGACGATGTTCCAGATGGCCCACCTGCCGCTGCCCAACAAGCCGAAGCTCACGATCATGACCACGGGGAGCCCGGCCCCACACCTCCGACTGCCGGCCCCACTGCTCCGGCCAGTGACACCCATACCGCCACCATGCGCCTGCCGGACCCAGCGCACCCAATCTGGGGCCTGGAGGGCATCATGCACGGCTGGGCTCTTAAGCCGGGCAATATCCGCTACTACATCGCCGACCCCCGATATACAAAAAAGAAGCGTAATCCGAAGGTCTACGGGCACAACGGCTTCGAGCCCGGCGACTGGTGGCCGCTACAGAAGATTGCCCACTTCTGGGGCTGCCACGGAGCCCCTATTTGCGGCATTAGCGGCGGCGACGAAGGGGCTTATTCCATCGTATCCAGTGGCGCTTCCACGTACGATGCCTTGGATCAAGACTTCGGCGATAAGCTTCTGTACTCGGCTGATAACAGCCACGACAATACCGATCCTAACCGGGTTACGTATACATCGAACATGACGAAGAAGTTACACACGTCCATTGCCACTGGTAAGCCGGTCCGGGTCTTGCGGTCAGCTGGCGGGAAGAAGGCTTATACGCCGGCATGCGGCATTCGATACGATGGATTGTACCGGGTTATGCAGGTTCGGGAGGTGCTGAATAATCGGGGCGGCTTATATGAGCAGTTTGAGCTACGCCGCTTACCTAATCAACGCTCATTGGAGGAAATCAGGCGTATCCCCACGCAGGAGCAACAAACGGCATATAATAAGATGAAAGATGGTTATTAAGGGGTTAGTAAGGAGCTTGTAAGGTTATATGCGTTGATTTATAGTTATAAGATGCTTAAAGGGGTTATTAATGCGTTGTTTTTGTTAATAAAGGGCTAAAAGAGCTAACGTTAGTTATATATTGTTTTATCTTTATATATAGTTTAAAGGCCTTAATAATATATTGCTTTTAACGCACTTATTTTTAATTAACACTTTACTTAGTTTTAAACTTTTATCCTTTTATTTTTACTTTCTAGTTTATAAGTATTAGTGACGGCGAGCGCCAAGAACCATACCACTCGGCCAAACCGTTCCTAAAAAGGAGCTCAAATTACAGAAGTTATCAGAACCTTCTGCAATTC